>JAHDVF020000483.1:0-564128 GCA_022606425.2 Lepidostoma basale | reverse complement strand
AACCATCTAAATGATCGTTTCATTATGTTGTTCATGACATCATCTTTCGCACCGCATTCACTTCTTTATTTTCATTCGACACTCTATCATACACAGAGTATTCACACATTCGTCTAAGAGATCTCATTTCTACTGCATTTATTCTACTTTCATCCTTCTTTTGCTAGTTCCATGCTTCGCTTCCATACATAAGGGTCGGTAGAAGAACACCATTGTGCCATTCTAGCTTTTTTGGATAGGTTTTTGTTTGCGATGACAACTTTAAGTGCACCATTCACTTTGTTGCCTGCCCCCAACCCTTCTTTCAATATCCCTCTCCACTCTCCCATCTCTTGTAAACATACTACCTAAATACACAAACTCAACTACTTGCTCCAAGTTTTCACCATTCACGCTAATGTTGCAGACTGTCGTGGTTTCTTCCTTTTCAAAAACATTACCTTGGACTTATTAACATTCATCAGATCACTGCATGCAGATTCCCTATACATACAATCTTCACTGTGGACCTAGCGTTCATGCTCGTTGTCAGTAGCAGGACAGCGTCAACTGCATACAAGAGACAGCTTACTGACATCTGCCCATTTTGGCACCTACATCCAACCCTTTCAGCTCTCTCATACAATTGTCCATATACAGATTAAATAACCACGGGGACATTACGCAACCTTGTTTGACACCTTTATTGATATCAAACCAGGCTGTTAGATCTCCATTTACTCTGACACTAGCAGTGCTTTCCGTGTATAGCGACTTAATGGCCGTGATCAGTTTTGTACTTATTCCATATTCAGACAATATTTTCCACAACTTTTCTCTATTAACGTAATCATATGCTTTTTGTAAGTCGACAAACGCACAGAAAAGTTTGCGATTTTTGGCCAGAAACTTCTCCTTCAATGTACGAAGTCCAAAAATTTGATCCATACATCCTCTGCCATTCATAAAGGCACCTTGCACATCCCAAACTTTGTCACTCGTCAATTTTCTTACTCTTTCTATTAAAATTCTGCCATAGACTTACCAACGACACTCAAAAGACTAATAGCTCTGTGGTTTCCACATTCCATACGCGATCCTTTTCCTTTGTACAGGGGCATAATTACTGCTCTCCTCCAGTCTAGCGGTGTATATCCCTCCTCCAAGCACTGGTTAAATAACTTACATAACCATGTAGAAACCACTTCGCCACCGCTTTTAATAAAGTCTATGGCAATACAATCAAATCCAACAGCTTTTCCACTTTTCATTGCACTCACGGATCTTTTCATCTCATTCGTACTTATTTTTTCAATATTATCATTCATAGGTCCCGCACTCGCACTAGCTGTTATACTTTCGATCACGCTTGTATCACCACCATACATCTCCTTAAAATATTCCATCCATCTTTCTTGTATGATCTTACTCTCCGTTAACATTCTTCCCTCGTTGTCTAAAATTGCTTTCACACATCCACTATCAGGAGGATTTCGGGCTTTTTTTAACTTCTTTCCAAAACATTTTTAAATTTGCTTGGAAGTTGTTTGTCATTTTGAGCCCTTCTTCCTCCTTCAGCTTTTCTTTCCGCGCTTTCACTACTGACTTCACTCTCTTCTTGCATACCTTATACAAATCTTTTGCTCTTTCATACTTAACTCTGTCATTCTTATTTATCGACAACATATTCAACCAAGCATCTTTCTTCTCTTTAACAGCAATCTTTACGTCATCATTCCACCCTGCATCCCCTTTCCTTCTTCCTTGTACACACACACCACACGATTCTTTCGCTGATTCACACAAACTCTCCTTCAAGTATTTCCAGGTCTCGTCAATACTCAATTCACTTACATCCCGCTCACTCAATCTATCTTTCACTTTTCTTACGAAATTATTTCTTACGTCATTGTTTTGCAGTTTTTCAACTTTGACTCTAGTCGGTGCGGCTACTGTTTTGCTTCTTCTGGTTCGCCATCCCCGGAATAAGATCACTTTTGCCATTACTAAAAAATGATCCGTTTCCAGTTCGGCTCCCCTGAAGACCCCTGAATCAACAGTATCCGCCCGTAATCTAGAGTCTACAATGACGTAATCTATAATGGACCTTTCAAATCCTCTTTCCCAAGTATAGAGATGGATTCTCTTATGATCGAAGATGGTATTTGATACAAAGAGACCCCATTCTATACACAACTCAAGCAGTCTCCTTCCATTATCATTTATTCGTCTATCACCAAATGTACCCAGACATTCCTCGTACCCACTCCTACGGATTCCCACCCAACCGTTCATATCACCTGCTATTATCAATCTTTCGTTTTCACTCTTACACACCAATGTCTCTCTCACTTTGTCCCAAAACTCATCTTTACTTGCCTCATTTTCGTTGTTACCAGGGGCGTATCCAATTAAAAGGAAAACTCTTGTTAACCTGATCTTGAAGCGAATCCACATGAGTCTTGGGCTAACACATTTATAACCTTTCATACATTCTACCATCCTTGGAGCTAGCACCGCCGCCACGCCTTGGCATGCTCTGTGGTCATTCGGCACACCTGACCACAGAACAAGCTTATCCGCATGCTCCAAGGAACCACACTCTTTCATCATACATTCAGTCACACATAAAACATCTAAACACTTATTATCCATTTCTGCACACATCTCATTCAATTTTCCTTCCATACCTCCCCTTATATTCCATGTACCCATGCGGCACTCCACCCTTCTCTGTTCGCCCCTGCGGGAGATGCGGCGTGATGGGTTGCGGACCTCATCGCCACCAGTAGGCATCACCCGCACACACTTAAATGCTAAATCATTTACAAACTATATCTTAAATAAAATTCAATTATATAAAATAAATAAATAAAATAAAATAAATCATAGAATAAAAATAACAAAATATAACACATAAAAAAGTTATAACACATAAGCTATTTTCTAAGATAATATCCTTTCATTAAAAGTTTGTTTCTCACGTTACCACCGTTATATTAATAAAATTTTAGTTAGTTAGGCACTTAAAATAGTTAAATTTCCAGCAAGCACTTCAATATGAATCAAAAGAATTTTTCAAATAGACATCGGAACAAATGTACATAAACGTTCGAAAAAAATTTTTGAAAACTAATTTTGGCACCTGTCAAAACACTTCACATAAACAATGTAATTATATTTTTCACCACCAAAACAGCACAAAGGTATAAATTTTCACAATCAAATATTATTTAAGGATGGCAAGATGCGTATTGGCCAGGATTATTCTCACATGGATCATTTATATATAAATTTTGTCCACTAGTTGACGATGTTTTAAAAAAAGGTCAATATTACAATTTGCTCATCCAACAGGACACACCCAACACGTATACGAGGTAACGAACCACAAAGCACTGTTTTAAACATATAAACATTTAAAAAAAATCACTTATACGCCTAAAAACTCCAGTTTTATTGGAGAAACCCGCGACCAAACCACACTCAACCAATTGTCAATCATATATATATATATATATATATATATATATATATATATATATATATATATATATATATATATATATATATATATATATATATATATATATATATATATATATATATATATGTTGTATATGGTATATATATATAAATATATATATATATATATATATATATATATGAGCAGAGAAAGATAGCAGAAGAGTATATATATATATATATATATATATATATATATATATATATATATATATATATATATATATATATATATATATATATATATATATTTATATATATATATATATATATATATATATATAGTAAAGTTGTATATATATATATATATATATATATATATATATATATATATATATATATATATATATAGCAAAAAGAGCATATATATATATATATATATATATATATATATATATATATATATATATATATAGTGTATATATATATATATATATATATGGTATTTATATATATATAAGGAGGGATATACGCCGCTAGACTGGAGGAGAGCAGTAATTATGCCCCTGTACAAAGGAAAAGGATCGCGTATGGAATGTGGAAACCACAGAGCTATTAGTCTTTTGAGTGTCGTTGGTAAAGTCTATGGCAGAATTTTAATAGAAAGAGTAAGAAAATTGACGAGTGACAAAGTTTGGGATGTGCAAGGTGCCTTTATGAATGGCAGAGGATGTATGGATCAAATTTTCGGACTTCGTACATTGACAGAGAAGTTTCTGGCCAAAAATCGCAAACTTTTCTGTGCATTTGTCGACTTACAAAAAGCATACGATTACGTTAATAGAGAAAAGTTGTGGAAAATATTGTCTGAATATGGAATAAGTACAAAACTGATCACGGCCATTAAGTCGCTATACACGGAAAGCACTGCTAGTGTCAGAGTAAAAGGAGATCTTACAGCCTGGTTTGATATCAATAAAGGTGTCAAACAAGGTTGCGTAATGTCCTCGTGGTTATTTAATCTGTATATGGACAATTGTATGAGAGAGCTGAAAGGGTTGGATGTAGGTGCCAAAATGAGCGGAGTGTCAGTAAGCTGTCTCTTGTATGCGGATGACGCTGTCCTACTTGCTGACAACGAGCATGAACTACAAGTCCTGGTGAATTGTATGAGGTATGCATGCGAAATGATCTGATGATGAATGTTAATAAGTCCAAGGTAATGATTTTTGAAAAGGAAGAAACCACGACAGTCTGCAACATTAGCGTGAATGGTGAAAATTCGGAGTAAGTAGTTGAGTTCGTGTATTTAGGTAGTATGTTTACAAGAGATGTGCGAGAGGATATTGAAAGAAGGGTTGGGGCAGGCAACAAAGTGAATGGTGCACTTAAAGTTGTCATCGCAAACAAAAACCCATCCAAAAGCTAGAATGGCAGTGCACAATGGTGTTCTTCAACCGACCCTTATGTATGGAAGCGAAGCATGGAACTGGCAAAAGAAGGATGAAAGTAGAATAAAATGCAGTAGAAATGATATCTCTTAGACGAATGTGTGATACTCTGTGTATGATAGCGTGTCGAATGAAAATATAAGAAGTGAATGCGGTGCGAATGATGGTGTCATGAACAAAATAATGAAAGGATCATTAAGATGGTTTGGACATATGGAAAGAATGAATGAAGAAAGAATGGTAAAAAAATTATATGTTAATGATGTAAATGGTACCAGAAATAGAGGAAGACCGAGGAAACGTGGCACGATCAAATAAATCAAATATTGAATGTCGGCCATGTGAGGAGTCAGAGAAATCGACGCGCGTGCATGACACGATGTATGAATGTTGAGGAAGCGAGAGAAATATGTCAGGAAAGAAAGGTGTGGCAGTCCATTCTTTCTGCCTACCCCTTCGGGGAGACGGCGTGATGGTTAGTTAGTTAGTTAGTTAGTTTTATACAGGGTGGACCGTGGCAGATTTATAACTTGAAATTTAAATATTTTAAAAACCGTTGTGCCAAGAAGCGGGGGAGGCGGCATTTGTGCGGATTGTTTATAATAGTCACGATGTCGCAGTGGACCGGTGAGCAACGCGCGTTCGCAGTAGAGGCGTACTTTAAAAGCAACGATTCGTGTACCGTTGCCCGTCGACGATTTTGTACACATTTTGATATCCGACGTATAAGTGACGGACCCAGTGTAAATTTAATTAGAACGTGGGTGCACAAGTCCCGAGCAACAGGTTCAACCGTAAACAAACCACGGCCAGGCCCTAGTCGAACGTAATCAATAAATAATCTGCCACGGTACACCCTGTAGTTGTCCGTCCAAGATTTGGCGCTGTTCAGAGTTCAAAGTTCAAAGTGATATTTTGAAAAATGGCGGACGAAGTTGCGAGAGCGCAGGTAGCCGTGCCGACGGAAGACACAATATTTGGAAAGATACTCCGAAGAGAAATACCGTGTGATTTCATATACGAAGATGAAAAGGTAAATTCGACAATCATTTCATATCCGATCAAATATCTCGTCATTTAACAACACTTTGAACATATAAAATTTTAAGGTTATCCGGCAGCTGTCATTTGCTTATTGATATCGATGTAATACTTTTAAAAATCGTGAATATTTTACCTGTACTGAATGCTGCCTTAAACGTAAATATTACTTGTTATGTCTGTTGATATAATAAACTGATTTGATTTGAAAAATCTTTTAATGTTATAATATATTGTTTGATGTTGGGAGTGATGGAGCAAGATTGTTAACACATTGTTTTCGGGTATTGTTTTATGCTGATTGCAGCCTGGCGCGGGCGATATTTGGGTTCGCGCGCGAGTTTTTTCAACATTATTTTAAAAGTCTATAACTTTTGAAATATCCGTGATAATTGACTGAAACTTTAAATGCATCTTACCTTATTGTGTCTCAATGATGAAATGATGGAAAACAAACACAAAGTAGCACTTTGGAAGTTTTATTTTTATACAAACACAGAATTTTTATCAAATTATAATACTATTTAAAATCAATACAACTATTTAACACTAGATAACACTATTTAAAATTGTCAAAATTACTGTCTATAGCTGCGAAATAGAGGATATCGTTCAGTGGAGTAGATCCAGAAGAAGATACTGGAGGGACCATGTAGCCCGAATGAATGGTGACAGACTCGCGTATACAGCCGCCTATGAAATCCCTTCCGGACACCGCCCACCTGGAAGACCGCCTAAGAGATGGAGGGACAGCTGGATCTCATCATCCGACGAGATATGATTTCTGTGTCACAGATCGTCAGATCTATCAAAAGAAGAAGAAGAAGAAGAAGAAGAAGACTGTCTAGTATTTTTTTACTGTATGGTACCGTTCAAAACATGTACCTCTGTGAAGAGCCACACCACAGAATTTACACATGTAACAAGTTTCACTCCTTTTTCCTTTAGCAGCACACACTCGACATTTTCTTTGTGCGTATTTTTTTTCCCTTTCCCCTTTATCCTTTCTAATTTATGGACTTTTAGATTCGTAGAAAGTCTGCCTGGAGGATCGCAATTTGGAGTGTGCCGTGTCAAACTTACTGTCGATGTTCCAGGTTCCTCACTTAGTTCGTTTCAATACTGCTAGTTATCCAATGACGTGCTGTCTCCAATAAAAAAAATTTGTACCTTACTGAGTCTGGATATTTTGCTTTATAAATTACAATTATAATTTCCGCAGAGTGTATGGTGGAAATCATTCTTACATATTTTTTAGATCGCCAAATCTGCATAAGAATGTCATTTTTTCTTCGAAATATTGACTCCCCTTTTTCTAATTTTGTTTTTTTCAAAGATACGGGTAGGCCTCGATTTTCTCGTATTGTACCACATACTCTTATTTTTTTCTCCAACAAAGCCTCACTCATCAAAACACTATTGTAATAATTATCCATATATACGTGATGCCATAATTCAATATATGGGGTTAAAACTGTTTCCACTGTTTCTAACAATTTTTTACCCTGTGCTGTTTATATTTCAAAATTTCCTATGTTTCCTATTGTGGCCTCGCAAACAAAAAATGTATATTTTTAGACATTTTTTTTTTCATTTTATAATTGAATAATAAATCAAAAGTAAAGCCTAATAAATATAAATTTGTGAGTGAAATTATATTGTGAAGTCAGATATACGATTTAGCAACAAAATCCATTTATTACACAACACGTTTTATTACGTTACCCGACGACAACCACCAGAGAGTAAAAAACGTATTTTTACGTTTCCCGCATTTGAGCACCAAACTGAAAAAAACGTAGTTTTACGTTTCCCGACAACATTGTGTTAAGAGTGTCAGATTGGAAGGTCGAAGCGGAGGACAGGAGGAGTTGGAGGCGAAGAATACGGGAGGCTAAGGCTCGATATGGGCTGTAGGGCCATCGAAGAAGAAAGAAGAAGAATATATGATTTAAATTTTAATAAAAATAAAAATATATTGAACGCAGAAAATCATTCTCCATAGATGGCATTAGTGGGTCGGTTGTATAGGTTAATTCTGTGTTAAGTGCAACCAAATCTACATAGCTGACTGAAACTGCCACGTGAAGATAAATATGGATTTTGAAGTATATATACATCTTCCAAAAATTTGTCATGTATGATCACAATAACAAAGGTGGAATGGGGAATGTTGTAATTACATAAAGCGTGCGCTTAACCCAACCAATGACAGGTCATAAGTCCTGTAAACACCTTGATCATCCATGTTCAGTTTCCAGTTTACGTCTTCGTCTCTATTGAGATACAATTAAAATTTGAACGCAGTTAATGAGATATCTTGAGTTGCAAATACTTATCTTAAACAATGTTTAACTTCAGCAGATTTTTAATTTGAATCATCCCCAAGAGCCTAAATTGTAGATCATTTTTATGTAGCATTTTTATTTTGAAATATATTTCAGTGCGTAGCGTTTCACGACATCAACGCTCAGGCCCCCACACACTTTCTGGTAATTCCACGCAAGCCCATCACGCAGCTTTCCACCTCGACGGATGAAGACGAACAGCTTTTAGGTAATTTCAATTTTAAAACTTTCTGCATTTAGCCGAAAAGTCGCTCCTATAGCGGAAAAGGCTAAGGAACGTCGTCTGCGGTGGTACGGCCATGTGAGCAGGAGGGACAATGAATACATCCTTCACAAGGCCCTGCAACCTGAAGATGGAAGGAGGGGATTTTCATAGTTAGGAATGACCTGAAGGCGCTGGGACTGGACAGCCGGATGACCCTGAGAGCCGACCCCAAATGGCTAGGCAAAAGAATAAGAAAGGTTTCTGCATCTCATAAATTCATTAAGCCAGGAAACTAATAATGTTAAATAATATTGTTTTCTTGTATATACGCCATACTTCGTGTAGTTATGATGGTTTATTTCTCTTTTTCTTATATATTTTGTATATACAACACTTATATTTAAAAAAATACATATTAAATAGACATGTTTCGAGAAAAACACTCCCTCTTCAGTAAAGATACATTTAAAAAAATATTATAAAATTGTTTACACGATCTGACAGATGTTTAAAGATTTATTTATTTAATTACCTGAACCCCAATAAGAACTTTAACTTATTATTTAAAATTTTAAATTGAATCATAATATTTGTTATAACAAAAGCATAAACGTTTCAAAATAAATCTTTATAACGTCCGTCAGATCATGTAAACAACAACAATTTTATAATATTTTTAAAAATGTGTCTCAACTGAAGAAGGACTGTTTGTCCGAAACATGTCTATTTAAGGGAATATACAAAGTATATAAAAAAAGAAAAAGAGAAATAAATATAATAGTAAAATATATACAAAAAAAATTATGCGTTTATGTACTTTGAATAATTTTTCATTGTATTCCATAGACAAATATGTTCATTTTAAATAATAACATAAAATGATGTTTTTTTTAACTACTTCCACTTTTGTCTTTATTTCGAAAGTGACCAGTTTCAATTTATTGATATAATATTTTGTAGGTTAATATTACTTCATGGATAATATCAGGTGGGAAATATTTACCTTCAGTCCGGTTAAGGGTTAAAGCCTGTGGTTTTTAGAACTTATGTAGTATTATATAGCATTATACTAAGCAAAAAGGTATGCGAGTTTCTAATTGAGTTTATTCTTGCTTTGATTCCATAGGCCACCTGATGGTGGTGGCGCGGCGTGTGGCCGCCCAGCAAGGTCTGCAGAGAGGCTATCGGCTGGTGGTGAATGACGGGGCCCACGGCGCTCAGAGCGTCTTCCATCTCCATCTTCACGTTCTCGGGGGCAGGCAGATGCAATGGCCCCCGGGCTAAATGTTACTAATATACTTTTTAATAAATAAATGTTATTTCTATTTTATTTCTTTTTTGTTTATTCCTATTCAGAATCTGTAAAAATAACGTATTATAAAATATGTTTGCTTAGTTAGTGGTCTATAGACAGAAGGCCTCATTCTCATGACACGGCTTCATTACTTGACGCAACCTCATAATAATTAGCTGTTAGCATGTCCAGAAAAGGTTGGGTATCTATGATCCAACAGATATTGTTTTGATTGGATTAGCTTGAGGACCAAAATAACGTCCAAGAGAAACATTGAACTTGTGTCAATTAGTAAATATTATATTTCAATAAAGAAAGCAAGGAAGCCTTCTTCTGTCTTTATTGTAGACCTATGTGGCCTGTTCTTCAGAGTGTTGCTCCTCCTATGAGGTAGACTCCCAGCTGTCCCTCCATATTTTAGGAGGTCTTCCATGAGGACGAATCCCGAGGTGTAGTAGGGTGTACAGGGACCACTCGCAGCCCTATCCGCCGTAACCAATCACAGGCACCGCCGTCAGTGGCCAATCATAAGGTTTTGACCGCCGGCGATACGGTATCGGCACCAAGTAGTTATACTTTTCCATTTTCTCGGTCTAATCACTCTCTGCGCTTTGCGATTCTGAGGCCTGAGCGACAAATAAGACTACCCCTGTGAGACTTTCTAACCTGTGACACGGTGAACAAAGTCCCGTGTTTTATTACCTACACACGTGTCACTATACCTACCACTTCTCCGGATCCTGCGTCCTACGGGAAATTATATACAGTCTACTCCTGTCTGCTATAAATATTATTTTAAAAATAAAACAGATATGGTCGTTAAAGACATTTATTGAATCTTTTTAAAGAATAGTTCAAGCACCGAGTGTGCCATTACTCTGAAGAAGAATTGCCTATCAAATCGGTTGTATTATGTACAAACTGGTGCTTTGGTACATGCTCAACTGGGCGGCGCAGATGCTCCACTGACACAACGTCACTTATCAAAACACTAACCTACCAATAGTAAACATGGACTCGGTCAAAATAAACGCCACTCAATATTTTACTTCAAGGACTGATTGCCAAATATTATAAATATGTAATTTTAAAATATGAATGCTGGTTATTGAACTTTGCTAGTAGAAGTTCATTGTAAATAGTGAAAAATACATAAATTAATATGAAAACATCTGTTTTCTAGAAGTTTTATTGTATTTTGTGGGAATGACATGTTTCGCCTTTCTAAGGCTCAAATGATATTGCGTACCTTCGGTAAGACAAGGGCACAGTTGCAAGTTTTGTAATTTTTCATTAGAGACATTTTAAGATTTTTGAAGAATAATATTGTATCTCAATAGAGACAAGATGTAAATTATTTGGAAACAGAATATGGTGGTCGAGGCGTTTACAGGACTTATGACCTGTCATTGGTTGGGTTAAGCGATCGCTTTATGTTTATTATGTGTTTAATTCTTAATGATTAATACACCCGTAATGGGTAAAATCCAGTATTTGTCTAAGTATTTGTTTACATTAAAAAAAATATAGTGTTATTCTCGCTATATTGATTAGACACTATCGCCCTCTGGTAAAATGAGACTAAACTTAATGTGCGACTTTGTTCCTCCAGATAAAGGGATGTTTTTAAAATACATTGCCATACTTAACTCATTTTGAGAATTTTAACAATTATGCCCTTGTCTTACCGAAGGTGCGATTTGATAATGTCTTAGAAATGCAAAACATGCCATTCATATAAAATACAATAAAACTTCTAGAAATTATTTAATATGGAGTTTTATATCATTGTCCAAGAAACAATAAAATAAATAAAATATATATTCATAAGTATTTGTTTTATTCCATTTATTTTTCTATTTCCAAACAATTTAGGCAGCTAGCTGAAACCAGTGAAGTGGACAAATTGAGCTCGCCCCAGAAGATGACAGGTGCCTACCGAAATCAATCAGAACTAGCAAAACTGACGGTGAAGGCTAGAGAGCGTGACATAATGACGAGCTGTACCATATTTACAAAGCTCCCAGTCTCTTCACACGGGTCAGACTGAATAGACTGAGATGGGCTGGTCACGTGCAGAGGATGCCGTCATCCGGAAACCCAAAAAGGATGCTGCAATCTTTGATACATTGGTTGAAGAGGTCACCATGGCATCTAAGATCTTATGAAATATTTATAAAAAAAACTATAAAAATTTATGTTAAGTATATATTTTAACCTGGAAGTATATATGAATAAAGTTATGAGTTACTAACTGACCAGTTTACTTTTAGGTTAGGTGACATTTTGATCAAGCAAGGTGAGGTTAGGTTCCGATTTAGCCTAGTCAGAACAAATCTATGGGGTAACATTTTTATTAGATAAATATTTGACATGGAGCACATTAAATTGGCTATAATATAAAACTTAGTTCTAGTAAGGCGTCAGTTCAGTAGAAAATAAAACAACTCGCATGCATCCAGTGGGGCTGTTCACACAACGGAAATAATTACATTTGGCAAATGCCGTACACAGGTAACGATACAATTAACATAGTAATAAGTACAGACTAGTTAAATATCAAATGATATATTCTAAGGTTTACAATATTATATAATACATTACAGTCTGCGTATATGATTTGAGAGGTACAAATATAACTTATCATTACAACGAGTATACAATCTTTACCAAGTAACTAGCTTTATACATTCTCTAAACATTGAATCTTCCAGATTCCAGTCGTGTGAAAACCAATTTTAAATATTAGCCTTACTAGTAAAAATAACAATTGCATGTGTCCCGTGCTAGCTATAACGTGTGATTGCCTATTGAATAACAACTAAAACAAATACATTCGAATGTGTAAGATGGGGTTAACTGAATTTGCTCGTTATATTATTATTTTGTTGAATCACTCTTTACATAATAACAGCTGTATAGCTATCATTTTGTTTCTCATGACATCATGGTTGTTCATTGTGTATCTATGATGACTGTCTACGCCTTCAGTCGGATATCAATAATATTGTTAGCTGGAGTCAGAAAAATCACATGAATTTCAATGTCACTAAGTGCGTAATGTTATCTTTTACATTGAGAACTATGTATCATAGATACACAATGAACAACCAGCAACTAACACACGTATCTACGATGAAGGATCACGGAATCATTTATGAGAGTAGGCTGACTTTTCGTGCACATATCGAGAGGATTTGTAACATTGCACTGAGGATGTTGGGCTTCATCATTCGGACCGGAGGAGTTTTCAGAGATCCCAATGTGCTCAGAGTCCTATACAACGCGTTGGTTCGGAGCAGACTCGAAAGTGGTTCTGTGATATGGAGTCCTCACGAGGCGAGATATTCCGTTATGCTGGAGTATGGTAGTTATCCGTGGGTCTATCCCATGGCATTTCTTTTAGGAATGCTCGGAACCAATTCTTTACAGCTTCAAAGAGATGGGCATCTCATTACCCATTTCTTTAAATTAATCAAGGGATATTTCGAGAACTCGGCCGTGCTAGAGGATGTTGGTCTTTTTGTCCCTGATAGATTTCTCCGACAGGCATCTATTGAGAACAGGTAAAACATAAAAAATATATAATACCAGGAACGCATGAGAGATGGTTCGACATTAGGAATACAAGATACTCCCCAAAGTCAAGAGTATTTGCCTTCTGAACGTACTTTCACGAATATGAAAGATGTCGATCTCCGAAAGCGATCATGTTCAGCAGTTTGATTGCTCTCCCCACCGGCATCACCAGAGGCAGGTTGGTTCTGCATGCTGGAAGATAAAACAGTATATGTGCTGACGCTGTCGAAGATAACCATCCGGAACATAAAGATGGATAGCCTAAAGATGACGGAGTTCTCAAAGAATCCCCTGATAAGTCTGAAGAAATGGGTAAGTGTGCACCCATCTCTTCTTATCTGCAAACTAAGCTAAGGGAGGGTAAATCCTTGAACAGTTCCAATAAAACTTCCTGGGAAATCACTGTGGTGAGAAAACATTCAGTACAGTGATCGCCAAAGTTGAGGGGACCTAACAGCACGATTAGAAGAAATTAACCCTTAACAGACATAAGTCACCTTTGATGTGACAACAGAATTTTTTCCCTCGGTCGTACGGCACATGTGAGGTGACAAGATGAATCATGTTAAATCTTGCTGTCTATGGAATCTGCGCATAATTACTTTGTCAGTTGAATATTACCAATGGAGCGATTAACACACACAGTGCCTTTTTAAAATTAAATATTGATAGAATGACTTTTAGAGTCGCCACCCGGTGGATGATGTCAGTGACCTTTGTTTTCTCTCACCGTATCATTTCTGACTCTGTCTCTTAGGCTTATTCCTAACATGTCTCTTTGGGTCACTCGTAGTTTCTCAGGACTTTGTTTGGACAATGTAACAGTTTCAAGACCATAAGTACCAACTGGCAGAACGCAGGCTTCATAGACTTCAATGACATATACAAAAGATACAAAAATGAGCGTCAAGCTATTTTGTTGATGGTCAATAATTGAGTAGAGCTTATGGCTAGCGTGGGACACATCATTGCTAAATAAGCTACGAGATATTTGTTAGTAATAATTACTAAATAGCTATAGACAAGAGAGGCTTAAAACTTATAATAATAAAAACAAAAAAATGAATCCTAAGTAAATGTTTTAGTCTTGTGCGCCAACCATCGCACTGTAAACCCCGAAGGCCTAAGCAGCGATGAAGGAAAAGTGGTAATCATCTACGTACAGTTGGATATACAAGTTATATTTACAGATAATTAATAGTATATTCTATCAAGTGTGGATTCACACCATATACACCTAGGACATCATTTTTTTTTTAATATTATTTTTTTCAATTGAATGGTTTCGTTAAGCTTCTAAGTCAGATATTCAACACATGTCACAATAAAAAAATATTGTTTTGTTTTTTATAAATTACGTAACAATTAAAACTATAAGATATATTTAAACATCGGACACATGAAATATTAAAAAATATACAATATATTATATAAATGATGTTTTAAATATTATTATTGCAATACATAAAAAAATACCTTGAGAAAGGTAATATGCCATGTCTGGGATTGAACCCACGTCATCTAGATCAGTGCTCCTCAAAGTTTTCTCACCTACGGCACACCTAAGTTCTTCCTAGAATTTCGCAGCACAACAAAAGTTAAAATTCGGTCTGGATCAGCTCGGGAGACATTGGTGACCTTGGCTTTTTTTTAGTTCTTCAGCGACTTCCGGAAGGTAGAAATCGAATCGGCAACTTTTTTTTTGCTCCTTCCGGAAGATCGAACGTCCGATTTTCATGAATTCTGCTGGCCGGAAGTCGCTGACGAGTTAAAAACAAAATGGAAGTCGCTAGCAACTTCCGGCCAGGAGAAATTAGCGGCGCCCCTTTCACGAAAAAGACTACAACTAATTATTTTTTTCTTTATGTTTGCGGAACACTGATCTATAATAGATAACGGGCCAAGTGTTCCATCCCTTGGACTAAGGCCCTTTTTTTATTATGGGACTTCCAAATATTATTTCAGACATTAATAATTTAATATAATTTATACAAAAATTATACAATGCTATTATTTACATTGAAATTTTTTCAAAACAAAACACTGTTTAATATTCCACTATACTATATTTATAGACTACACAACATGTTTCGGAGTTACCTCCATCTTCAGGTGTAAATATACGACGAGAGTCGTATATTTAGACCTGATGATGGAGGTAACTTCGAAACATGTTGTGTAGTCTATAAATATAGTATAGCTGAAATATTAAAGTGTTTTCTTTTGAAAAAATCCAGTGTAATTACAATGGAATTCCACAGTGTTAACGCCTTAACTTTCAAGAAATTAATGCTATCATTAATTTTAAATAACTATAATATGTACATGAAATAATATTTTACAATATACAAACCATATTAGAATTTCTTTACGATGTTAATCCTATAAAAAACTATAAAGATAATTTTTTTTGGTAATTTTTCTTATTTTTTTTTTAAATATAATATAATAAATTGTTGATTTATTAATAAATTAAGTCACCAAATTAAGTTATTTATTTATTTTATCTTGAACAATGACGTAAAACTCCATATTAAATAATTAATGAGAATGAAGACGTCTGTTTCATACAAGTTTTATTATAATTTACAGGAATGACATCGTACCTTCGGTAAGACAAGGACACAATTGCACGTTTTGTAATTTTTCATTAGAGACTATTGATATTAAATAAATAATATTAATGGTGTTATTGTGGCTATATTGACCATACACTATCGCCCTCTGGCTAAATGAGACTGAAAGACTTTGTTCCTCCAGATAAAGGGATGTTTTTATAATACATTGGCATACTTAACTCATTTTGAGAATTTTTAACAATTATGCCCTTTTCTTACCGAAGGTGCGACATGTTTCACTTTCTAAAGCATGATCAAATGTACTTCAAATGAAACATTTAATAATGCATCAGAAAGGAGTCATTCCCATAAACTCAAATAAAACATATTCATTGAACAATGATGTAAAACTCCATATTAAATTTTGTATCTAGTTGACAAAACTTTTGAAGTCAATAAATATTGATAAAATGATTCAGAAACTAATTAATGAACCTTCGCGCCATCTCTCCGAAGGGGTATGTAGGCCAGAAAGATTGGATCACCACTGTTTTTCCAGACACACTTCTCTGGCTTCCTCTACATTCATACATCGTGTCACTCACTCACATCGGCTCCCCACATGGCTGACATTAGACATTTGATTGTGCCGCATTTTCCTCCATCCTTCTATTTGTAGTTCTGTTTATGTCCTTTACATTTACCATTCGTGATGATTCAGCGATGTTTGAAAGAAATATCCCACACTCCAATTGGTATATATGGAACGTATGCATCATCCTAAGTAAAATGCTAAAATATTTTATCGCCGCTAACCACCAGTTGGCTTAAAAGGCAATAATACCCTTCCCACACTGAATGGGTTATTTTTATTTATAGAGATATTACAATTAATTCATTCCAATTTAGTTCAAATGAAAACATCAGCTTTCTAGAAGATTTACTATATTTTATGGGAATGACATGTTTCGCCTTGCTAAGGGCATTATTGATTAAGAATTGTCCAAAGAGCTATGGAAAGAGCCAGTATAGCGGACAGGGTGAGAAACATCACTATTAGAACCAGAACAGGAGTGTCGGACATCATAGGAAGAGTGGCAGTCGCTCGCAGTTCTGACGACAGGTGGATAAAACGGCTTCTTTGCTGGTATCCTAGAACGTCAAACCCAAAACCCAGGAAGTCCCCAACTTCGATGAAGGGACGACATTAAAGAGACCACCGGTAGGATAGGGAGGAGGCCTACTTCTTAAAGCCATGCCACACTGTTTTAAACAAGCTCTCCACATCGGTCTCCACCGGCGGTTTAAAACTGTGTAGACACTTGTTTGAAACAAAAATTCGTTTGACCTTCAACAACCTTTGTGGACGGACGCGCATAGTATGCGTGTTGTAGACAAGCATTCCACATTCCACAAAGGTCACCCTTGTGGAGAGCTTGTTTCAAACAGTGTGGCACGGTCTTTAGAGTGGACGGATATAGGCTGATGTTGATGATGATGAAGGGCATTATTGAAGCCTTCAAAGCCACATTCGATTAAGGTATTGTGAGACATTTGATAATGCTTTAGAAAGGCAAAACATGTCATTCCCATATAATATTATAAAACTTCTAGAAAACAGAAGTTTTCATTCATATAAATTATCTAATATGGAGATTTACACCATTGTTCAAGAAAAAATAGATAATAAAATAATTAGAAGAAATGCGTACTAACTACACATTAACGGAAGGTATTAGAAAGGCGAAAATTGGATGGAGTGCCGCATCAGTAAAAGTGTGACAGTCCATTCTTTCTGCCTACCCTTTCGGGGAGACGGCGTGATGGTTAGTTAGTTTATAATTTTTTTTGTCCTTGTGTGACCTCAAATTATTCATAAATCTGCGAAAAAAAGGAAAAATAAAAACACAAAATCAAATTTCAACAGCTTCTTTCGTTTAATAATAAAAATATAATATAGTATTTAGTTACTACTTAGTCTGAGCATCGCTCGGGCAATGCGCTTACACTACTCCACGCTGCTCCCCGGGAGGCAGCCCCAGTGGCAGGCCGGTTCCGGAAGGTTTAAAAAAACACCTATTTTCAAATTCTGCAACTATTTCTAAAAAATATATTTCATTTTATATACAAAGCGAATAGTGTTTTATTAGGAATATTAAATGTAACAGAAGAATTAAAATGTCATTTCCCTTAACATAGTGATTCTGCATCGTATTATTGTTATAAACTTATTAAATTAATTATTAATTAAACACATTTATCACAAACGCTTATTGAAAAATTAACAAATATTTTATTATTTAACGTTTTATTTTTGAAACACTATTATTATACATATCACAATTTATTTTTATTAGACAGCTGTTTTCGTCAACATCATCAGGTCATCCGAAGTGTGGAGGAGCTGTTCCGAGCGGCGCAGGACAGAGACAGGTTCGCCGAGGTGATCGCCAACGTTGGGGGGACCCGACAGGGCACTTGAAGAAGATCAGGTCATGTTGGCATGACCGAACTAATCAAATATTAAAAGGTGGATTCATTCGAAGTAAGAAAAATCGACCAGGGCGCATGTTACTTTATATGAATGTAGAGGAAGCTCAAGAGGTATTCAGGACAGACGAGTATGGCAGTCCATCCTCTCTGCCTACCCCTCTGGATAAACGGCGTGATGGTTAGTTAGGTGTTATATACAACCGTTATTTATAGCACCTGATGATACCAATACAGACTGGCGAAACAGCTGTCGCAACAATCTCATGAATTGTGATATGTATAATAATTAAAACATTTAATAATGTTGAAGTAAAGGAAGATCCTCCGCAGAATCTTCGGACCCATTAAGGATGGTCAGACGTGGAGAAGGAGGTACAACACAGAGCTCTACGATCTATACCAGGACGTCAGCGTGGTCAAGTTTATAAAGATTAACAGACTGCGCTGGCTAGGGCACTTGCACCGCATGGGAGATCTGGAGCCCCCAAAAGAGTGTTGTATGACAATCCAGCAGGGCGAAGAAGCATCGGCAGGCCGAGACTGCGATGGCTGGATGGTGCCGTGGCAGATTGTCGGGTCCTGGAGCAGCAAGACTGGGAGGTAGCGGCCAGAGATAGGATGGGATGGAGACGTTTCTTGGAGGAGGCCAAGACCCACCAAGGGTTGTAGCGCCGGAGAAGAAGAAGAATAATGTTGAAGTATCGTAGTGTTTCAGCCAAAACAATGATTATCTAAATATTGTATTTAAAAAAATTAATTATTCCACAAAAAAATCTGAATTAATCTCCTTCAGATTGTAAAGTAACATTCGAGCTAATTTCAATTCATAAAATATATATTATATAGAGGTAGCCCATTTAAAATGTCACAAAAAAGTGCCAACAAGCTAAGAGTCACTCAGAGAGCAATGGAGAGAGCCATGTTGGGTATCAGTTTACGGGACAGACTCAGAAATGAGGACATAAGAGTCAGGACAAAGGTTTCCGATGTTGTCAAGATGGCCGCAACCCTCAAGTGGCGATGGGCGGGACATGTCACTCGCGATCCAGAAGAAAAGTGGACAAGGCGACTGCTGTGCTGGTGGCCAAGGACGGCAAAGCGTGGAGTTGGGCGCCCACAGTTGCGTTGGCGCGACGATATCCGGAGAAGTGCGGGAAGTGCCTGGATGCGGATCACTCAGAATAGAAGAGAATGGAAAATGCGAGAGGAGGCCTACGTCCAGGAGTGGACGGTCAATACGGGCTGAAGAAGAAGAAGATTTAAAATAATCAGAACATGAACATGAACAGAACATGTTATAATTGTGTTAAATCGAAATGCCTTATTATATTATTACTTTTACTTGAGTAATAAGTAAACATATTTAGAATACAAATTAGAATCAAACTTTCGGGAAATACATTTTTAAATTCTTAATAAAATCTTGTTACAATATAATAAACGGACATTGTACAGTATATACAACCGGACAAATTATTTCAGCATTGCAGATTCAAAATTTGAAAACAGATCTTTTTTAAACATTCCAAACACCCTTCGTATAACTTGCACCGCTGACTTGTTAAGTTTTTATTTTTATTATTAATTTTAAAACAGTCATAGAACGCCGCAAGATTTTTTTTTTGCATACTGGCGATATTTACTCTTGCGGTCGTATCAAATTCATAAAGACAAAAAAAAGTAACACTATGCAATAAGAAACAGAAGATATTTTCGTAAATTATTTTAAAACTGATAAAACAATTGAAAAAATAGTATTCAAAAAAATTAAATGCATCATAATTTGTGCAAACGAAAATAAAATCTATTATCTTTTGCGTAAGAATTCATTTCGCGTAATGTTGCCAAGTCGAATATTAAAAATAAAAAAATCAAAGTGTTATCATAAATGCTTGCGGCAATAATCTTGCGGATTGCACTACTTAAATATGTAATATTTTCATTTCGTTATTCGTGGGGATCTTCATAGTATTTATTTATTTATTTATAAGCAATATAGATAATTAGTATAAATCAAAATCTTTAGTGTCAGATGAATGAGAAGATGATAATATATTTCATGAAAACACAACTTAAATCTTTTTAACATGAACAAATTTAAATAAGAACTGCATTCTTGATTAAGGTAACTGAAGTGTAGATTTAAGGCAGAAACATACTATTGACACGCCACGCCACCCGATGCCACGTGATGCGTGTTGAGTCGAATCAAATCACACTACGAACACCCGACGCGACACCATGTGTGCGCACACGCCACCCGATCCAGGCGAGCTAGATCGACGTGTTGCCGGTGGTGGGAGTAAACACGCCACGTCGCGTGTTAAAATTATGTTTCTGCCTTAATCGGGTTGTGGTCTAGGGAACAAAACGCTTAGCTCCTGATCCAGATGACTTGGATTCTTGCCTAGACACGCCTTCAGATTCCTTCTTAATAATAATGAGCTATTTCCTGCTCACATTGGAGATTATATAATCAATTTGTATTCATCTGATGTTCTGCAGCAAAAAACCTCAGATAGAAGTTAAAAATCTATTTGAACGACAATTGCATATTATTTAAAATGCTTTTGAAGTGACCATTGTTTTGTCTAACATATATTACCTTAGTAACGATCAATTTTTTTATATATCTATCGTGTAAAAAGTGGTTTCAGTGTACACAAATATCCAATCCGATTAATATAACATTCACGTTATCAATACTCGGCGAGTTCATTTCAAACAAGAATCCTCCGTGTATAAAACTCATCCAATATCGGACAAAAGAAAAAAATTACAAGTAATATATTTATAAACAAATTACATTATATTTGGTTATATGAAATAAAACAGTAATAAGGCCGTCTAGTATCCCTGAGGAAATCAAATAGAATACGAGGCTTTTTACATTTCACGATAAGTACTATGCGAGGTGCGGGATAGATTCTCGGTAATGACACTACTACGAAATCCGTTGGATCTCAATTAAATTATATTACTGACTAAAATCAGGTAAAAATATTGAAGAACAGATATAAGGTTTAAGACATGCGACCACACACTTTCCGTCAAGTGCTGTGCATTGAGAAATGTACTATCATAAACATATTCTGCAACAATATTTTATCGAAATCAAACAGATATAATATTGATGAAAGGCGTCACATACTTCATTAATAACTTGTATATTTGAATATTAACCCTTACCACTCCTTTGTCGAATGCCAGCCGACATGGCTATATGTACGCTACAATTCAGTTGTCGGCTGGCGGCCGACAAGGTAAGACTTGCGTGTGTGGTGTATTTTCACGTGCAAAACTTGACACGTGTCGTTGTTTCTTGTGATTTCACTTTTTAATAAGATTTTGACTGTTTTTCATTTTTATTTTACTATAAAATAATCGTTGCAAAGTCACATAACCTAAAATAGCGGGAACTTGGCGTGATACGTCATGCAGAGGAGCGATTAGAGTACAAGCCCCACTTCATTGCGAAACTGGACAAAGGTTCTAAAGACTGTACTGTGTGCAGTAAGAGAAAGATTCCAGGGGGAAGACGGGAAACAGTGTGGTTTTGTGAGACCTGTTCCAGAAAACCTGGTCTCCATCCTGGAGATTGTTTTAAAAAGTACCATACTATGCAAAACTATAAGCAGTCCATAATGTTTTTTGTAAATTGTTTTTTTATTTGAAGAATAAATCATTACAAATGAATTTTTAACGATTGTTTTTGTAACTACCTATCAATAATTTTTTTTGACATTATTTAAATTAGAGTTGGCTGACAAACAATATCAAAAAATAATGGAGTGGTAAGGGTTAATACAAATGGTGAGAGAATTGAGAACTCACGCCATATATCCAAAGATTACGGATTCGAGTTCTACAGGTTTGAGTTCGCGGCGACTAATATATACAACATATTCTTCAATGTGATTTATTTATCACCAAAAAATAATCGAGTAATTGTAAAAAAAAAACTCTTTGTAATCTTGTGTGCTTTAAGACATTGTTGACAATACAAATACTATGATGATGAAGTTTGTAACCATATTTGAAACGTCGGTAATTAACATAGTTATAATTCTTACCGGGATAAATCACCACCGTGGTTCATTCATTCACTCGGAAATAATAAAAACTACAATACATATTTCCACGCAAATAGATTAATTTAAAGATTCCCAATGGTAAAAAAATACATGTCCGTACAATCTCATTTGTTTCAAATAAATTGAAGAATTATTTGGTATAAATATTAATGCAATCTGTGGCCGGTATTTGATTCATATATATTTTTTCAATACACAAAATCAAAAGAGAGTAAGTGGACAAAAGTGTTATAAACAAGATAATATAAAAATGGATTGAATTCATGGGAAAGGTGAAGGAAATTAATATTAATTAATACGAATGAAAAAGTTCTAGAAGTTTTATTATATTTTAAGTGAATGACATGTTTTGCCCGTCTAAGGCATTTTCAAATGCGTTGTTGTTTATATACACGAGTTAAAGGACCAGAATACTGTAACTAAGGTAATTGATGTGCCCCAATACATCGTAGCAAATAATTCTGGGGTTTATCCCTTAATGTTTTCCAACGATGTATTGGGCCAAGTCAATTACCGTATTCTGCGCCTTTAACTTGTGTATAAACAACAGCGCGTTTGATTTTTGCTACATTTGATAATGCCTTAGACAGGTGAAACATGTCATTCACATAAAATATAATAAATCTTGTATAAAACGGGACGTAATCATTAATATTATTCATTTAATATAGAGAATATAAGAAGTGAATGCAGTGTGAATGATGGTGTTATGAACAAAATAATCGAAGGATCATTAAGATGGTTTGGACATATGGAAAGAATGGTAAAGAAATGATGTGTTAACGATGTAAATGGAACCAGAAATAGGGGAAGACCGAGGAAAACGTGGCATGATCAAATATTGAATGTCGGCCATGTGAGTCAGAGAAATCGACGCATGTGCATGACACAATGTATGAATGTTGAGGAAGCGAGAGAAATATGTCAGGAAAGAAAAGTGTGGCAGTCCATTATTTCTGCCTACCCCTTCGGAGAGACGGCGTGATGGTTAGTTAGTTAGTTAATATGGAGTATTACATCGTTGTTCCAGAAACAATAAATAATATGAACAATGTTAGTAGGGAAAAATTAACATGTGCATAAGATGCTATATGAATGTACAGCAAGCTTTAGAAGCATGTCAGGTTAGAAGAGGTGGTGATCTCTTCGTAACATGGCACATATTCAAGCCATCCCGATGCTTGATGAGACACTGTGGAGTCGGCAGAAGACAAACGCCTCGGTATTTGTAGAGTTGAGAGGTTTTCTTCCAAGGGATAGTCATATTTATATCAAGATACGCCACGCACAGACTGCAAAACATTACTACACGACGCACTGCGAATTGAACCGAGTTTAGATTCAGTCCACTTAATAAGAGGGTATCAAACGATGCATGAATGTGGAAGAAACAAATAATTCACAGACAGCACCTTCAGTTTGAACAAAACCTTTCCTTTACAACATGATTAAGATAACATTTAAAAGAAAATATGTACAAAAATAATTAATACAAATAACAGTAATATTGAAAAAGTATCTTACGACTTGCTAGATGGAGTATTCTGTTATAAGTTCTAATATTATTTTATCGGAAGATTTAATATTTTTTTGTGAATGTATACTTATACTTGTATACGAATACTGGATTTCACCCACCGTGGGTTTATTAATTCACAATTTAATTGTATCTCAATAGAGACGAAGATGCAAATTGGAAACTGAATATGGTTGATCAAGGTGTTTACAGGACTTATGACCTATCATTGGTTGGGTTAAGCGCACGCTTTATGTAATTACAACAATCCAAATTCCACCTTTTTTCTTTATGACCATGCAAGCCAAATTTTTGGAAGTTGTATATATGTTACAAATCTATGCCTAATTTCACATGTCAGTTTCAATGTGCCATCTATGAAGATTTTTATTACATATGTTAATCTTTTTAAGATTACTCTATATAATCCACATACTAACGCCATCTATGGAGATAAATTTTTTAGCATTTAGCAGAACATCTTTATTAACACAATGTGAAAGGCTATCGCCATTAGCGCATTGTTAGAAGCCGCCTGGAGATGTCACTCCTATCTATATGCCAAAGAATTTGACCAGATGACAATGACAGGTCATGAGTCCTGTAAACACCTTGATCAACCATATTCAGTTTCCAATTTGCATCTTCGTCTCTATTGAGATACAATTAAATCAGGAAGATTTAATGTTTAGAGGTTAGGTTTCGCCTTGTTAATAAGGAATTTCTTAATGTTTTATATTCTATTAGATTCGGGCATTATCACAAGCAAAAACTTTTCTTTTAAATTTATTTTAATTTTTTTTTTTGGTTCTTTATTTATTTTTCTCTAGATGCTTTAAAGGTATTAATACCTTCATGAAGCCTGCGTTCTGCCAACTGGTACTTATGGTCTTGAAACTGTTACATTGTCCAAACAAAGTGCCGAGAAACTACGAGTGACCCCAAGAGCCATGTTAGGAATAAGCCTAAGAGACAGAGTCAGAAACGATACGGTGAGAGAAAAAACAAAGGTCACTGACATCATCCACTGGGTGGCGACTCTAAAATGGCAATGGGCGGGTCACGTAGCCAGAAGCTCAGATGAAAAATGGACAAGACTGCCGACTTGGAGACCGTGGACGGCGAAGAGAAGTGCAGGGCGACCGCAACTACGGTGGAAGGATGATCTAAACAGACACGTCAGTATAACCTGGATGCCGTCTGCACAGGACAGAATGACATGGAAGCAAATGGAGGCCTTTGTCCAGGAGTGGACGGGAATAGGCTGAGGAAGAGAAGAAGAAGAATACCTTCATCAGGAGTTTATAATGTTCTCCCGATGATGAATATCTTCGAAACAGATCAAGAAAAATAATTTTAAAATTTAGAAAAAGCGTTATTTAATTATTTTTTTTAAATCAATCGCTTCAACCCTCTGAGAAAAAAAATTTTTATGAATATGAAAGGAAAACTCGTCTTGAGCGATAATTACAAGAATTTGAATTTTTTAAGAATTTATACCAGGTGTAAAGGGGTTGAAATCAGTATTTTAAAAATCAAAATAAAAAAACAGATTGCTTTTTTAAAGTGATTAAATATTGAATGTCGGTCACACGAGGAGTCGGAGAAATCGACGTGCGTGTATGACAAGATTTGTGAATGTAGATGAAGCGAGAGAAGTATGTCTGGACAGAACAGTGTGGCGGTCCATTCTTTCTGCTTTCTGTTAGTTAGTTAGTTAGTTTTTTAAAGTATTAATTAGTACTTTTAACAATCGATACATCAAGTTGGGTTCTCCTTTCTTTTACATTTAAGATATTACACCAGAAAAGTCTCGCTAGTACTCACAAGCCAGTATCAGAAATAGAACCATATCGATAGATACATCGTTGGTCAGATGTTAAAATAAAAAAATATATTAAAATATAAATACAGAATCGATCCCATTTATAAATCGTCGTTGCATTCAGAAGACTGCATTAATCAAAGTTCTCCGTAGAAAAAAACAAAGCACTTAATGAAACAGTTAATAATATGTTTACAAATACGCACGCTTCCTTCTGCAAAGGGCCCGCTTTGTCCATTCGGGGAGTCAAAACTTATTTGCGTGTCTGTTAGCCACAAAACAATGAAATAATATTAATGTCTTAGTATACAACAACTGACTCAAAACTTTAAAAGTTAATGTATTCATTTTCAACAGAGCTATGGTGTAATGTTTTGAAATTCACATTTCATAAGTGTTTTAAACTTGTGTTTCCCCTTAAGGGTGCCTGTGCACTGGAGCGGAGCTAGGTTGCGGAGCGGTGAGCGAGGTAAAAATCCACCAATAGAATTGCATAAAATCTCCGCTCCAATTGGAGCATTTTATGCAATTCTATTGGGGGATTTTTACCTCGCTCACCGCCCCGCAACCTAGCTCCGCTCCGGTGGACAGGCACCCTAAAGACACTATCAATGGTGGTGGTCTAGGGGATAGAACCCTTGAATCCTGATCCAAGGGATTTGGGTTTAAGCCTGGACACTAACCGGGATTCCTTCTTCACAATAATGAGGTATTTTCTGTTCATTTAGGAGATTGCATAATAAATTGTATTATGTACCATTGATCTAAATCCTTGAATGAAAAAATGATGTCTTAATAAATTAAAACATATCAAACAAATTTCAAAATGTTAATTTTTATTATATTAACCCATTGCAACACAAAGCCGGCGAATCGCCGGCCAAGGTCAATTTGTCAACGACTCACAAAGCCGGCGATTCACCGGTTTGTCTTTGAAGTTATTTTTTTTACATGAAAACTGAATGACAATAACTATATTCATAAAAATGACATAAATAAGTATATTTCGGTTACTGATTTCATAATAAAATGTAATAATCACAATTTATTTCACATTATTTATTACAAAATATTACGATATTTTGACATCTGTCAATATCTCCAAAATGGCCGAACGCACTCGTAAACAAACTCGTCGCGCTTGTAATATTTCATCAAATGAGGATGAGATACAGCGAATCCTTTTGGAAAGTGGCAGTGAGAATGAAGTTGATGAATATTCTAGTGATTTTACGCCTTTGAACAATGTTTTGGAGCGTTCAAATAGTGAAAGTGATGTGTCAAGTGACAGTTCCATAGAACATCACTTCCAAAACTACCTCTTCCAAAACTACCTGGGGATGAGCCATAATGATCTAGCTTACGAACAAAAAAAAATATGCTTTTATGTTTTGCCTATATTATTTTGTGTGTAATTTAGTATTAATGTAATAAAAAATGAACAAATGATGTCAGCTTTATTAGTGGTGCAATGGGTTAAATCCGGTAATAACGAGTCTTAATAAATTTTATTAAAAATCTGTTGATAAAGAAGAATTAAATAACTGCATTTAATATTTTATGAATACAATATTGAAATGAAGAGTCACAATGTTCTCGGTACCAGAATACACAATCAAATGACGGTTCCTTTGCAAAAATTAAAAGCGTGTTAGGTAATACAAAAAACCTTTGGTTGAACGCACTGCATTCTATCAAATTAAACTAAAAATTCATATTTCTATAGCAGACACTGCAATACATATAAACCTTGTCTAAAAATCATTCCGAGTACCGGCACATAGATTGCGTACAACTATAAACCAAGCCAGATTTGAATCTCGAGTCCTTTCTCCTACAATATACAAATTCACAACCCGTTACACTCATAATAAGATCGCATCCCTCCATCGCTGCTCGCTCCCAGAGCGTCCCACAACAAGTATTGCAGTATCCACGTGGAAATTTGATTGTACTAACTCAAATAGGCTATAATGTCGTAAATTAATAAAGTTATTATAACTTTTAATCTTAGAACTGGTTTGTATAACTGTAGGCATCAGTAAAGTCTGGCCACAACATCGCGGGGTTTGTATATATCATTTTACCCATTAAAAAGATGTACACAAAAGTGAGCGGTGCATAATTGTAAATTCATGTGAACAGTTTAGTTTTATGATAAAAAAATATGTTGTCAACAATTTATTTCAAATAGATAGCATCAACTTTGTAGTCAACAATTACATCTCTGTCAGCCAAAAGTCCAGATATCTTGAATCCTATAAAACGAACCTAACAACCACACTGTCCCAGGCACAAAGAAGACCAGTACACCAAACTTTTCCAACATTCCTATATCGCCTCTTTACAATAAAAACGTGTATTTCGAAAATCAAATCCGCCGTGATCAACATTATTTTCTACAAAAACATGGTATTTTTAAAGTGAAAAACAGAGAATTTATGAGGGAAAGAGACAACACAACAGTGGTATATTGTGTTGTCACGTTGTCTTGTCAGAGCTGACAAAAGTGTTATAAACAAAATGATACATTAATAGAAGAGGAAAACAAGTTAAGATTACATCAATCGAATTTCGAGGGATGGGAAAAAATTGTGTTTGCACGAATATGGAGGAAGCTAGAGAAAGGTCTATGACATGTGTATGCTGCCCATAATGACATATGGACTAGAGACGACTACTCTTACATCAAAAAGTGTCCACAGGCTCAAGTGTACACAGAGGTCAATGGAAAGACAGATATTTGGTGTGAGCTTGCGTGACCGCATAAGGAATGAGAAATCAGACGCCGCACCAGGGTTGCTGACGTCATGGACCGAGTGGCAAAATTGAAATGGCAATGGGCTGGACACTTGGCTAGACAGGGTGGCAACAGATGGGCACCCAGGATACTCAGTTGGAGACCATGGGCAAATAGGCGATGTGTCGGAAGGCCACCGATGAGATGGACCGATGATATTGTCAAAAGGGTTGCAAAATCTTGGATACAAAGGGGGCAGGATAGAGACGAGTGGAGGAAATTGGAAGAGGCCTATATCCAGCAGTGGAGGGAAGAAGGCTAGCAAAGAAGAAGAGAAGCATGTGCGGACGGAAGAGTGTAGCGGTCCATCATCCCTGTTCAGCGGGGAAATAGTTATAATACATTACATATGAACTTTGCATGTATCTTTGTGTTATTCTAAAGAGATCATTGTTTTAATAAATCATCTGGCTTGACATTAATTACATACTCTAAGATTTCTTTTGTGCAGACAAAGGTTAATTCGTTGACTACTTTTTTACTGGATACCCATTTTGGTACTGTATTCTTTCATAAGGATTCAATATATATAAATCAATATATTTACCAAACAGGCATGTCAAATTCATATACATATATATTATTGAGTTAGCACAATTAAAATTTCACATATTTTAAATATTTCATTTGACAAAACTTTTAAGTTTCTTTACATTTATAACGGCGGTGAAATCAATTGTAACCCTTACAATCTCTTATGTTCCTGGATACAATTTGTTCCTCTTATAAAAACAATGGTTACAAAAAGCGTGATATCACAATCTGGCATCATAAAGGTTTCATTCCCGATTCATAAATAAATGGCCTTTATCAAGTAGGGTATTTATATTAAAATTAAGATCGAATATCACTTACTGGGTTACAAGTTTATTGAATATTTGAGGTAATTCACCGTGCCAATAAAAATGTAAGGAAAACGAAAATCGTTACTCACAAATGATATACTTTTTAAAATTAAAACAAGAAAATTGTCCTATTACATTCTAGAAAAAAAAAAAAAAAATACCACAATGTAAACATTCCTTCAAATAATTAAAAAATATTACTATTTACGATTGTAAGAAACCTAGTAAGTTTTGCATGTTTTGAAATCACGATGAAATAAATCCATCCACAGTAGAACCAGTGGCGGTACTCCCATAGAAGCCCAGAAGCCCAAAATCTAAGAAACCGTGCCACGCATAAACCAACAACTCACCAAATCACCTTCCAACAATATTCCCATCAGAAGTAAGATGAATAGCCACAAGAACTGAACCTCTGTAAGCCAGAAGAGGTTTTGCAAGCCGGGCTTCTGGGCTTCTATGGGAGTACCGCCACTGAGTAGAACCTCCATTATACATTCTGTACGTAAGAGCCATAAAGTCTTAAGTGAATTTTAGGCTGAAATGAGTTATGTACATATTATTATTTTGTTAAATAGCTCTTTACTTCATTACAGCGGAGCCAAATCCATGTTAAGGTATTGCTATCATATTGATTCTCACGATATGTGATAGGTACATAATCTATCATCATTTCATTGTCACGTGAATTTTACACTAGACCAACGACAGTGTGAGAATCACACTACTATTGCCTGGAATTGACACAGTGTCCAGTATAGTAAGAATTAACTGTTAAGATAGACGATTGCTTGATGCACTCAAAACATTATGAAAATCTGACACTAAACATTATATAAAGTATGTTAAGTATGGCAAACATACAAGAAATTCTAAACACAATAGGGTATTTTAGCCAAAAATTCACTTAAGACATTACGCCACGATTTGATTTGGCTGCATTTAATAATAATAAATTGGATGAATTAAACATATATCCTAGTTGTTGACAATACATCTGTCAAATACGAGCCGACAAACATATAACATTAATTCAAAACATTGTTTTTACGTATCACAACTTATTTTATATGAGTTTGTCGCTACAGCTGTTTTGCCAAACAATAACTGTTAATTGGGAACAGAATCTGGTAGTCGAGGTGTTTACAGGTAACCATATTCTGTTCCCAATTTGCATCTTCATCTCTATTGAGATACAATTAATCCTTGAATTGATAACCCGCAATGGGTAAAATCCAGTATTTGTCTACAAGTATTTGTATACATTCAAAATGTTGTACAAATAACTGTTGTTTGTAACACCTGATGATACCAACATAGGTTGGCAAAACAGTTGTAGTGACAAACTCATTTAAATAAGTTTTGATACATAATAAAGCGTTTCAAATTTAATAATGTTGAAGTATCATAGTGCTTCGGCCAAAAAAATGTTTTTATTTTATTATTATTATGATACCAAAATGTTCTGCACACAAAGCTACATATATTAAAATTGTTCAAACTAGGAATATTTTGTTTTTTCTTTCGATCAATAGAGGTTCTATTATTACATGCGGCTAAGCAAAGTATATAGCTTCAAATACAATTGAAAATAAATATATACTAAAAAAAAAAAGATTTAAAAGTATGTTTACACAATGAAACTTTTATAAAGGGTACAAAATCACACGAGATAACAATTTCTTCATCAATGTTCGGCCCACTCCCGTTTTGAAATTTCACTTGTATTAAAAATTAATTAATCTTATGATCACATGTTGAAACAAAATAACAATGGTTAGCGAGAAGATTCCGCGCTCACTTCTGGTAGGAGCCACTCCCGTGACCGTTCCCCAGCACGAGGCCCTGCGGACACCAAAACACAAAAGGAATTAGAGATGGCACACCGAGGATAGAACACATAACACACAAGTGTAAAAAATCGGCTTCTAGAACCGCATCGTTCCTTTCGGAAGACCTGAGACTGGAGGAGATTCGTGTATACTAATTAGAAGCAATATTAAACAAAACAATGTCATTATTTTGGCAGGAACATTGTTATAAAATATTTAAATTGATTATATTTTTATCGAAATTGTCGCAACAGCTGTTTCATAAGTATCAAAAGTTCATTGTAAGACCTGACGATGCTAACATCATTAATATGTATGAAAAAACGATAGTTTTCAAGGAGTTATATTATAATATTTATGTATGACATGTTTCGCTCTTCTAAGGCATTATCAAATGTGACAAAACTTCAACTCGTTGCAGTTTATATACACTAGTAAATGGAGCAGAATATGGTAATTAACGAAAATTGATGTGACTTTATACATTTTTAACAAATAATTATTTAAGTAGGTGTTTCTTGGAACTCGTTAAGAAATTTTATGAAAATGTTTACATAGGACTTTTATGACAATGTTTACATATCGTCACATAAGAGGGTTCCAACTAACAAAATTTCACATTTGGCTTTCACATATCTATACATGCAATTAAAAAAAACATGTAATAGTATCGTCATTTTGATGTTACAAAAAGAATCAAGTTCCATCTGATCATTCAAAACACATGATTCACTGAAGAAGGATTCATTTAAACTTAGAACTTTATTATTCCAACTGTCGCCAGAAAATTTACATGCTTCTCGGTAAAAGAGTTTCATCTGCTTCAGATGGAACCCTTTTATTCCAAGATACACACCCGAAACCAACAAAACTTTGACTTCATTTTTCTCAGCTTTTTATTTTCGACAGTTGGAACCTTCTTACTCTCAGGTGACGATATGCTCACATCGGTTAGCGAAACAGCTGTCGTGACAATTTCGTAAGAAATATAATCGTTTTTATTTCAACAGTTGATAACTACGTTCACTTTGATTTTAGTATGTTTAGCAGGCTAGCTGGCATTGAATGGTGTGTCGATGCCAGCTAGCTTGGCAAAAAACATTGTTTTATTTAATTACTACAGTCAAACTCGGTTAATACGATCACAGAAACATTATCAATAGTGAGATCTTGGATGTAACGAGGAGACATTCGTTGACATTTTAGTTAATGATTTTCTCCATACACTTTTATAATAAGTTACTTCTCGAATATACCAAGCTAAACTATTGTCAAATTTTTTATTAAAACTTAATGTTTTTAATTGAAATTTCTTGGTAGAAGTTCATTTTAAATAATGAAAACAAAAACATTTTGATGCAAAATTTCCTTATTATTATGTATTTAGTGTGCTTCCACTTGTGTTTATGTTCGACTGGTTTTGGCAGCTTGCTGCCATCTTCTGGTGTTAGTGACCAGAAGATGGCAGCAAGCCGCTGAAACCGGTCAAACATAAACACAAGTGGAAGCACACTAAATACATAATAATAAGAAAATTTTATATCAAAATGTTTTTGTTCTCATTATTTATTAAAACTATTCATGTCTTCATGTAATAAGTATGTTTGTAAGTATTTAAAAATACAAATTCTATGTTATAACAAGCAAATTCAGTCGATCCCGTCTTCCTCGTAATATAACCAAGTTCCACTGTAATTAAAATGAACTTCCATCAAGAGATTTCAGTAAAATCATCAGATTATCTTAAAAGAAGCATTATTATTTGTACAACATTTTGAATGTATACGAATTCTTGTAGACAAATACTGGATTGTACCCATTGCGGATAAATTATTTTTTTATAAGAATTAATTGTATCTCAATAGAGACGAAGATGTAAATTGTTTTTCTGGGAAGACTGAAAATTGGAGAGACATCTCCAGGCGTAATCTAGTACTGTATGATTTGCAGAGACTTTCACAGTGCATTAATAAAGATTTTCTGCTTAATGCTTCCCAATCTTAATAGATGACGCTAGTGTAGAGTGAACTAAAAAATGTAAAGATAGGCGCCGGATTCTAGCATATACAGGGTGTCCCAGATAGGGCAAGTAACATTTTCTTCCAAGCTGGAGTAGTTAGTTATAAATTTTAGGCAACAATTTATAGAAGCGTTATTCAAGATTACATAATAAAAATAAAAATTATAAAAAGTAAAGATTTGTAGAAACGGGAGTTAAAAGACCATCACAGGGTGTTGATTTTCTCGATTTTTTTTAAATGCCTATAATTTCTAAAATACAAAACATAGATTTTTTTTTACATTTTTTTCATAACCAGCATGACTTGCCCTATCATCTGTTTCCGGGTTGACGCCGAGATCTGGGACACCCTGTATACAAGTTCCAAAAATTTGTCAGATGTGGTGGTCATAAGAAAGGCGGAATGGGGAATGTTTTTAAACATAAAGCGATCGCTCAACCCAACCAATGGCAGGTCATAAGTCCTGTAAGCGCCTCGGCCACCACAGTCTGTTCCCAGAAAAACAATTTACATCTTCATCTCTATTGAGATCAATTAATCATTATTATTTGATTCAATCATACAAATAAAGCATTTTTTAATTAGAAATCTATAGATACAAGAGATATTTTTGCATTATGGTGGAAATATAGCTCCAGGTGGTGTTTTTTTTTATATATTATAACAAACTAACTTACCTTTTCAAATTGGCCGTGCCAAAACGTGGATTTTTGTAAATTGAATATCGACGACAGAATTAAACAATCGTCGTAAACTTTATATATTATAACCCGAGTTAATCGCACTACACTCGGCATCGTCACACAAGTAGGGTACCATTGAAGACAAATAAAATTTATTTGTTTTTTAAATGTTTTTATTTCGAGATAGGGAACGGGACAAGGAAATTTTATTTGATTTATTTAACATTTCTAACTGAACGATTCTTCGCTTTAAATAAAAAATATATATATTTAAATAAAGGGTTTTGGGTACCTTAATTGATTTATATAAAATAAATACTTAAAACATTAAATCAATAAATCTTAAAACTATAATTTTAAGACTAAAGTTTACAATGTTGCTTAAGGATAAGATAAGTGACGCAGTCCCCCCGATAGGCAGCCCAGAAATACAATACTTAAATAATATTTTAGAGTTAATAAGACCTCTAGACACCAATAGACCCCGAGGTTAGTGCGGTCCGGACACTGCAGATCCTGGCTTTGGGAGCCACCCGATACCCGCACGAGAGAGAACGAAGAATGATAGAGAAGCCACAAACAGACAGAATGGATGGATGAAGCAGCCCGGCACAAAAGCTTCAATGATTGTTAAAAAAGAAATAACCCAAAACCCTTATGTGTAAATATAATAAATATATTAATTGTTTCTTGAACAATTATGTAAATATCCAAACAAACCATCACGCTGTTTCCCCCACAGGGGTAGGCAGAGAGAATGGACCGCCACACTACTCTATCCTGGCAAACCTCTCTAGCTTCCTCCACATTCATATAACGAGTCATACACGCACGTCGATTCCTCCGACTTCTAACATGGCCAACCTTTAAAATTTGATTAATTTTGTCATTTTTTCCTCGGTCGTTTTCCTCGGTCTGCCTCGGCTTCGTACCCCATTTACATCATTAACGTATACTTTCTTAACCATCCATGCGTTCCATATCTCCGAACCAACGCAGCGATCCTTTCATAATTTCATTCATAATACCTTCTTCTGCTCTACATTCCTTTCTTATATCAGCATTTGAGATTCTGTAGTATATCATTCTACCACACATACGTCTTAGGGACCTCATCTCTACCGCATTTATTCTACTCTCATCCTTCTTCTGCCAGTTTCATGCTTTGCTTCCATACATTGTAAATTTCCATGTAAATATCCATATTAAATAATTCATACGAATTAAAATATCTCTTTTTCTATACAAGTTTTATTTTAGTATATTGGAATGACAAGTTTCGCCTATCTAAGGCATTATCTTTTAATAATGCCTTAGCAAGGTGAAACATGATATTCCCATAAATTATAATAAAACTACAATAAAAGACATTTTACTTTAGTCTACATTCATGAATCATCTGCGTCATACTCATCACGGACATAAACACAATTTATACAATACATATAAAAAAAATGTTTTGTGAATTGAACACTATCAGACTTGAATTAACCCCGTGAGACTGAGTATATCCTAAATTAATTAGTTGATATCAAACAAATTGAATTGAACTAATTATATTTTATTCTATATAAATGGGAGATGTGCAAAAGTAAAAGTCAACCCATCTCTAGCCTCTCAAATGTTCCGAACATCTAAAGTAAAATAGGTACCAAGTACCAAAAACTAAGTATGCAGCTTCATTCTACATTTCATAAAGAACAAAACTGCAAATTTTTATTTTTGTACTTCAAACATTCAATTGTTCCGACTTAAAAACAGATTCGTCCTTAAATTCCATCATAATTTTCATTACACACATTCTTCTCGGCTAGCTTGGATTGGCAAACAAGTCGCTAGCCGCAAATGGCGGTGGATTGGTCACACTCTGAGACGGAACTCAGCTTGCATCGCTCAGGGCGCACTAGACTGGTCCCCTATGGGGGGAAACAGGAAGCGAGGCAGACCTAGAGCCACCTGGAGAAGAGCCTTGCAGGACGAGGTTAAGGCAGCAGGCCTCACTTGAACGATGTTAGGCATCAGGCATGCGATAGAGTCGGGTGGAGAAGATTCCTTGAGGCCCTATGCACCACGGAGGTGTGACAGGATAAGAAGAAGTATGGATTGGGCACGTATGCCGAGCCGGAGAGACCAGAGCGATCAATACCCTGTACGCGTCTAGACCGACTGGAGTAAGACCTCTAGGAAGGCCTAGACAGCGTCTAATTGACAATGTTCTGGCTGACCTGGCTAGGTTGGGCGAATCGGACAGGATCGAAGAGCTTGGCGAAAACTCTTCAAGAGTTGTATGCCCATAGGAAGTAAGCAAGTACATTCTTCTTGGTGGCCTAATTTCGATATCGACGACCTTCGTGGCCGAGTGGTAAGTGCTATGACTACCACACCGAAGGTTCCGGGATCGTTTCCCGGCAATGGCAGTGTGATTGTCACGCTGTCATTGATCTAGTGTAGAATTCACGCGACAATAAAGTAGCTACCTATTACATGCCATGAGAATCAATATGATAGCTATACCCTTTAAATGGATTTGGCTTGCGCTGTAATGATGTTAAGAGGGATTCAACAAAATAAAAAATAATTATCATACTTTCTTTCTTCTTTTAACAGAACCATGCTTGACGTCTATACACAAAGAAACATACAATACGATTCTAAAATAAGCAAGTGCTAATATAAGGAGTAATACTTATACTCAAGTAGTCTTTCTTTTTTTAAAATGTTAATTTTGAGTTTAAAATAAAAAAATAAGTCTGAAAGGGTTAATTCATATATTTTCAAACACCGTATCTTTCATGATGACCCAAAAGGTGAGTGTTTATGTACATGACCAAAACCGGTTGTTATAAACAGAGAGGATGTGGATGGAGGAAAGGATGTGTGTCGAGTGCCACCGTTTCTCCCTGAAATCGTGATGGGTTAGTGGGTGGACGTGTACCTATAGGCAGGGGACCGGGGGAGGGGATGTTATGTCCAAACCGACCAAGTTTAGCAATAGTCGTCAGTCAATAGTACCGCATTTGCGTGGTGTGTCTGTCCAATTAGCGGTTATGTTTTTTTTAAAATAATAAATCAACCAAATAACGTCTTTCAATTTCTTATCATTTAAAAATAAATAGATTTTAATACAATCGAACTAGGTTATTACGATCACGGAAATAGCGAGATCTCAGATGCAACATTTTTGTTGTTAAAAAGTTGCATTCCGTTGACATTTTAGTTAATGATTTTCTCAATACTTATATTTATTCAAGGCAAAGGGAGCTTTCGTTACGCTATGCTATCATTTCAAGAAAGCTCAAGCTCCAAATATTCAGCAGTAGCGTTAAAAGCGTACTCGCTGCACGGATGTGAGACTTGGAAATCCGCAACGTTATTGGAAAACTCTAGGTGTTTATAAATAGGTGCCTTCGCTCAATATTCAAAATGTATTGGCCCCAAGCAGTGTCAAATGCCGTTCTTTGGACCATGGCAGGCAAAAAGCCAATTAGAGAACAAGTCGCTAGATGCAAATGGCAGTGGATCGGTCACACTCTGAGACGGAACTCAGCTTGCATCGCTCAGGGTGCACTAGACTGGTCCCCTATGGGGGAGAAAGAGAAAGCGAGGCAGACCTAGAGCCACCTGGAGAAGAGGCCTACAGGACAAGATTAAAGCAGCAGTCACTTGGGGTGATGTTAGGCATCAGGCAAGCGATAGAGTCGGGTGGAGAAGGTTCCTCAAGGCCCTATGCACCACGGAAGTGTGACAGGACAAAAAGAAGAAGATAATGAGCTACTTCTTGGGTATATTGAGCAAAAATATTGTCAAATTGTTTTGATAAATGATAAAATGGATGATTTTGCGCGTGTTGACAAGGACTTAACTGTTAACCTGAAGGTGATATTGTGGAAACTATGCTTAACAAAGGTGATGATGATGTAGCCATTGACAGAGCTCAAGGTATATTGGATGAGCTAGTCGAATTTTTTGCACAGAGCACTGAGACCACCCAAATGTCTTTTAATGAGGGTGAAAACAATTAACCAAACATCTAAAAAAAAATTATGAGAAATGTGGATTAACAGAAAAATGTAATAAATAAATGTGTGTAAGAAATAAATTCTAATATAGGTGTTTTTTTAGAGGTATACAATACATATTTAAAATAATAATAAAAAAACAAATTAAAATAATGTTAATGTCTATGATATTGGCTTTATTTAATAGATAATTTTACGCCATTATTGTTTAAATATGATTTCGAGCATGAGCGCCACGGCTAGCTCGAATGAAGCGTAATTTTCGACAATTGTCGTCTTTGTGGATGCGTATTATCCACTAGTGTACGTGGTGCAAAAACGATCCATGGTCTTCCGAATAACCTGCTCGGATGGACGATTACGTCGACCGTAAAATGGACATAGTGTACGACAAGTTTGGCGAACCGAACCATGATTTTCAAAATAATTCTGACGTCAGTCTATTCATGGTGAAATGGCAAAACTTACTGACTGCAAATCAACTATCAACTGTCAAATTGACAGTCTGTAGAAACAATGTAGGCCAGTTTAAAAATCAAACCTCTAAAAAAACAGCCTATAGTATATTTTTGTTTGAATTGCAACTTTTTGTGTTATTTGACCTATATTCCTATTATCTATTATATTATACCTATTATCTGAGTAATGCTTATAACAAGCAATTACAGTCGGTCCCATCTTCCTCGTAATAACCAAGTTCGGATGTTTAATAAAAAAAAATATTTGGTAGATTAGTGTTGAAAAATTTAACTAATACATAGTGACAAAAAATATAACATGTTGGGAATTGAACCCAATGCCAGCCATTTTCAAGAATGTTTTAACATAGCTTGTTTATAGTCTTGAACAAAGATGTAAAACTCCATATTTTAAAATTAATAGTAATGAAAATGTCTGTTTTTAGAAGTTTCATTATATTTTATGGGAATGACATGGTTGGCATTGCTAAGGCATTATATTTTTTTACGCATTTTGAAATTCGATAACACCTTAAAGCCAAACATGTCATTTCCATAAAATATTTAAAAATAAAGACTTTTTCATTCATATTAATAACTTTCAGATACCAAAAAAATTATATTATTGAATTGTTGAAAATAAACTAAATAAACAGAAAATTTCGAAAATCATTAATCTACAAATGATTTATTTCAGAAAGAGGGAATTAGATAAATAAAAAAACTTTGGAAAAAATAGATATACACAATCGAGATGTGATAAAAATAATAATAAACAGTACATTTACAAGGGACGTACCACCAGAAATAAGCAAAAATTTACACCATAATACAGGTAGAGTATTAAGCCATTACCTCTTATATCCGTAGATCTGTCAGATACACACATTTTAAATGTTTGGAATTTATTTTTTCACATAAGAAAATTGTTTGGAATATGTATGTTCACAAGCCAAACTGCTTAGAATGTGCATGATCATAAGCCAAACTGCTTAGAATATCCATGTTCATAAGCCAAGCTGCTTAGAATATGCATGTCCATAAGCCAAACTGCTTAGAATATCCACGTTCATAAGCCGAGCTGCTTAGAATATGAATGTTTATACGCTAAACTGCTTAAAATATGCATGTTCATAAGCCAAACTGCTTAGAATGTGAATGTTATACGCCAAGCTGCTTGGAATATGAATGTTTATACGCCAAACTGCTTGAAATATGAATGTTTATATGCCAAATTGTTCACATCCTTAATCAAAATAATATTAACATTGAAAAACCATTGGAAACAAATTTTATCCAATAAAAAAAAATGATGAAGGAATATGAATAATTGACTTTTTAAATTTATTATCAAATAAAGTTTTGATTATAATTTGCTTTAAGGAAGAATATACAAGCAAATTCAATGCAATTAAAAAAAATAATTATGTAAAATCCATTTAAAAAAAATGGAAATGCAAGCAAATGTTAAATATTTGTTTTCTACAAATTACCGTGATACTTCAGGACAAAATATATACATATATATAAAACATATATTTATATATGTTTCCTTAATATATCGAAGTAATTTTAAACAAATTGCCTACAGCATGCTTAAGATGAGTAAAATATATATATTAAAAAAAATTAAAACATTCCACAAAACACTACATTACTAATTAAAGAAAATAAAAATGAACATACAGTTGGCATTAGCATACAGTGATCAAATATTATAAAAAAATCTTAAATTTGAGTTTTTCTATGTCATGTTCTTGGTGATTAATTTTCTTTTAGCAACAATTACTTCTACCAATTAGAAGATTAAAGTGATAATTATTGATAACTTCATATTACAAAAAAAAAATCAATGGCAGAATACGAAATAGATAAAACTCCAGGTCGAACTAAACCCTTTTTATAATACAAAAATTCACTTATTTTAAAAGGAAAACAGTTCAACATTTTAAACAATAAAAAAAAAAACATAATCCAATAATATTTCTGGTATTTTTTATACGTTCAGTTAGAAATGTAGATTAAAACATATATTAATAAATAAATAAAAACATTAAATTGAAATACTATATTTAACTTTTTTTTGACATAGTCTGATTAGTTGACAGTAATTTCGCATCTAGATAAATAAAATAATAATAATAATAAAAAATATATATAAATATAAAACAGTAAAAATTCTAAATTATTTTATTTATAATTAAATTTACACTTCAAGTATTGAGAAAATCTACAAAAATATATATTTGGAGTATTTAAATACAGCTATGATAAAATTTAAATAAAATATTATGAAATTTACTCCTAATAGTTTAAGGAGCATTTTCTCAATACTGGGTGTGTATTTGATGACTTCAAAAATAAAAAATAAAATGGTAGAATGATCATTTGTACTCTGAAATATATTTTTAAGACAGATTAATGAAAAAAAAAAATACCATTTGGTATTGACGTATGGCCACAAATAACACATAGAAAGCGGGAAACATTAAAACTTTACATGTACTTAGTGTTTTTTTTTTGCATAAATAAAATTGGAAAATTCTCCGTAGACGATATGCATAGAATGTGTTAACATAGCTCCAAGGAATAGAAAGCAGATGGTCATGGGTTCAATTCTGTTGTCACCTGCTTTGTCATTGATAATTTTTACAAATATCAGAAATAAATATTTTGTCAGAGACATAATTAATTATTAAGGAAATTGAAATCTGTGATTTTGGATGGCATTATAAAAAATATACATAAAATGAAATATGTAAAATAAATTAAATTAAAAAATAATTTTCATACACATATGAACTGTAACGCCGAATATAAAAAATATAATATTATTAATTGAAATTTCTTGGTAGTAATTCATTGCAAAAAATGAAAATAAATAATTTGTTAACATTATTTTACAATATAATTTAGTTTACCCACCCTACGTATTTGAAGTACGTGGTACGTTCACTTTGACTGTACCATTCTGCGCTATCCCGTATCACGTACGCGCTTGAGAAAAAGTAATGTACCTAAAATGTACAAACTGTTAGGGATATGCGCGTGTGCCAACAACACTCGAGTACAAGTCTTCATAAATATGAGAGTTTTATAAGGGCCAGGCGAGGTGTGCGGCCGAGTATTTGACGTTTCGTAATTTAAAAAAATAAAATTAAGATATAATTCAATTTCATTAATAAAAAACCTGCTTTTTTGCACGTTTCTAGGAAAATAACCCAAAGGTAGGGCGGTTAATCCCATTTACTTTTTAGTTTTGACTGGTTTCTGCAGTTTGCTACTTTCTAATGATGGTTATATAAGAAAATGGCAGCGAGCTGTCGAAACATAAAAAACAAGAGGAATAAAACTAAATATATATTATAAAATAACTGTGATGATAATTTTTTTTAAATTAAATTAATAATATCAAATAAAGTAAAATTAAAAGTAAAAAAAATCCTATATAAAAAGTGAGTCTGCTTAGAGTAGCGTGGTGTTAGACCATTAAGCCAATCAAAATATATTTAAAATTGGAACTTGCCAGTTGTAACAGCGCCAGACTGTCAATTCTAATACAGTTGATGATATTTATTCCAATAAAACCACGGTTAAGATCTTTAAATAGTAAAAATCTTAGTTTAACCTTACTACCGAAACAAGGGACAGGTAACATTTTTTATGTTATAGGAGAGTGTGGTAGTCTATCCTCTATGTCTACCCCTCCAGAGAAAAAATGTGATGTTCAGTTATTATAATTATTATTTTGTTGAATAGCCTTTTTGCAGCATTACAGCGCGAGCCAAATACATGGAAAGGGTATAGGTATAATAATGATTCTCGTAACATTTGATAGTTAACTAATTTATCGCCATTTTATTGTCATGTGAATGACAGTGTGAGAATCACAGTGCCGTCGCCGGGAATCGAACCTGGGAACTTCGATGTGAAAGTCATAGCTGTTGTGACTCTACTACGAAGGTCGTCAGTTTGTTAACAATTAATTTTTTAATTAAGATAAAATTATATATTTTATTGTAAACACTCGTCATTTTCAAATTATAATAACTAGAATGTTAGATGTCAGATGCTATGTTTGGTCAGTGCTGTTATACGGGGTGGAGTCATGGACCCTTAAAGTCAATATTATGAACCGATTAGAGGCCTTTGAGATGTGGATACACCGAAGGATGTTACGCATCTCCTGGACTGACATGGTCAGCAACACAAACATTTTCCATAGAGCCAGAGTTGACAGAGAGTTGCTGACCAACATCAAAGTCCGTAAGGTAAGGTCCTACTTGGGCCATGTTCTGAGAGGCGAAAGGTACGCACTGTTGCATCTGATCTTGGAGGGTAAGATTGAGGGTCGAAGAGGTGTTGGGAAAAGGCGGGTTTCCTGGCTGAGGAACACCCGAGAGTGGACAGGGCTAAGGACCGCAGAGGAGCTGTTCCGGGCGGCCCAAGACAGGGAGGCCTACTCAAGAGTGATAGTCAACATTGGGGAGACCTGACAGGACACGGGAAGAAGAAGAAGAATAACTAGAATAACTGTTAGAATTATTTTGATAGCTATTAAAGAAAATACTTAACAGTTTTCATTAGTAAGTGGGCTATTATTATCATTAAGTAACGAAATAAAAAATCTTTTTAGATACATGTTTAATTAAGTACCAAAGTACCTACAGAGGTATTATTGAGATATTTCACCTGCGCAACAAAATCATTAAATTAATGAACTATTAAAATTAGTAAGGAGCAATTTTTAATACAATGTGTGTATTTGTAAGGCCGAAATGCGAATTAAGTATGCGTCATAGATAAACAAACAGAAGGCTCTAAGCAGCTCGATACATCGTACAAATACATCATTACTACTTAAGCTAATCATTTAAAAAATATATATTTACATGACTGATAATATCAGAAATAACATAACATTACAGATGACAATTAATTAATCTCTCTGGGAGACTTCATATATTTAAGAATGAATTTAAAATTATAGTAGAACGTCGTTTACCAGGATTAATTGGGACCGGAAGAGTTCCGGATAGCGATTATCCAGATAATGTACACACGTAATCCCGAATAAATAATGAAAGGCTGAAACTCGAATACAGCGGGAGACTGACTGTCCGTAGAGTGCGAGTGAGAACGAGAGGAGGGAGAAGGATAATGTCACCCACACCTAGGTGTAGGTGTGGTAAGCTTTGTCATGCGTAGGTCATGGTACGGAACGCTTCATCATTGACGTTCCGTTTAACTGATGTCCTGATAAACGACGTTTTACTATACTTTTAAATCAAAATTCCTACCTGCAATCTAATCGTGATATATACACGTGCGTGCATAATCTAATTCTAAATAGGAAAAGTAAAATAATAAAAAAATTACGTAACATACAAAATAATTTGTTTTATTTTTCTATTTAGAAACAAGGCATAAAAAAAAAATCATCTAAAAATAACATTCATTACCAAGAGCCGATTCAAAATTGACTGTAAAATAAAAACAATGCGCCTTTTCAAAAACTAAAATTAATCGTAAACAAAATTTTGCATAGAATTTAAAATCTATATTTTTGTAAATTGGGGTTCTAATTAAAATTCTATGATTAATATTACGTGTAATTTCATTTTTTATTAATTGTTAAAAAAAAATTATATTGATAAGGTGGACCATACCATTTATATAATTAATTTGTATTTAACAAGTACAAAAATACATATACATTGTAGTTTATATAAAAATTATTTATGTATATATACTTTTTTTGTCCGAATCTAAATTCAGAGAGTCTCAATTTTATCACAAAAATTTATTACATATATTCTCATGTGTAATAGATATATATTTCATTTTAACAAAATCATGTTTTTAAAAATAAATAGTAATTAAAATTGTTATGAATTATAAAAAAAGTGATCTGAAATTAACTACATCATATTATATTTGTTAAAACATTTAGGTATATTAAAGAAAATTTTATATGGATCCTTTCCACGAAATTAATAAGCATATTATATATCGTCTCCCACAATTCACGAGTGTAATTCATATTCCAACTAACCATCACACCATTTCTCTGGAGTGGTAGGCAGAAAGCAAAGACCGTCACACTGTTTGATTGATTTGATCATGCCACATTTTCCTCAGCCTTCCTCTATTTATAGCTCCGTTCACGTCGTTTACATATACTTTTTTCATCATTCTGTCTACATTCATTCTTTCAACGTGTCCAAACCATCCGACCCTTTCATTAGCACCGCATTCAATTCTTATTTGCATTTGATATTATACCATAAACAAATTTACCACACATTCGTCTTAGTGACCTCATTTCTACAGCATTTATCCTACTTTTATCAATCTTCTGCAAACTCCTTTCACTTTTTCAAAAGGTTCACTTTCATACATAAGAATCGGCACTAGAACTCCATTGTGAATAGCCAATATAATATATTTTTTAAATTCATTATATGACACATGTCTTTAACAATTAATTAAAAATATGATGAAGTCTACACCGTTAGGAGATACATGTTATTAATCTCAGATCACCCCAGGAATATAAAAAATAATTTTAATAAAATAAAATACATTTAATTTTAATCAAAATATATACAAAGTATAGAAAAACAATATGACTAAAACTAAAATTAACTATTAAAACTAGGGAACACATTGGATATGAGGGCTATGCAGAGATATAAATATAAAAACTCCAAACACAACTCTTAAAAATCACAAAAAAAGATTCACATACACGATGCAATGTATATGTTTAGTATAGTAGAACCCCTCTTCATCAGCCTCTGATCAACCGGCCTATCTATATAATATTTTAATAGATAGATAAAGTGAAGGCACACTTGAAGAGCAAAAAAAATCCATAGTCCTTCAAATGTAACCAGCTCAGTGCAACCTATGGACCAAGGAGTGATAGAGTTAGAAAATACGGTTCTGACATGAGCTTCTTTCTGAAAATTTACTTAGAAGTGTGAGTATGAAAATTTGCTCTCATGGAAAAAGTAAAGAAAATAAACATCTGTGGTGTAATTTTTATGTTGGTCAGTGGTTTTGACTGGTTTGAACGTGGCCTCAACATAAATGGCGAGTCCATTTCCCATCTTCGCTTTGCAGATGACATTGTCATTCTTGCGGAATCTGTGGGGAACTCGAAGGCATGCTCAATGAACTGAGCACTGCATCCAGACGAGTGGGTCTCGGGACAAATTTGGACAAGTCATGTATATGTAATGAACATATTATCCCGAAATCAGTAACCGTCGATCGGTCGGCTCTCGAAGTGGTACAAGAATACACATATCTTAGCCAAATCATTCAATTAGGTAGAAACAATTTCGAGAAAGAAGCCGACCGAAGAATTCAGTTGCGTTGGGCGGCCTTTTTGAACGGTTTTTGAAAGAATGTGAAATCGTAATGAAATAGGTTGTGGATTTTTTATATTTACATCGTAATGTCTTTGCTTAGATCAGATTTTATAAATCAAATAGTAAAATTACAATTAATTAATATAATGTTATATTACGTCCAATTCATGGCAACTACATTCTAACTAAATGGAAAATCAAAGGGTACACTAACAATATAGTCGTTAATTTTATATTTAAAAAAATAAATAGTAAAATTAAAAAAAGTTTAATATTGAATCAATAGAATCCAACTCTCTCTGCTAATGTAAATATAAGATGTTATTTTTAACGTTGGATATAATTATCTGCAATATTCAAAACTACATACTTGTAGATCAATACATTTATATTTGTGTGATTTGTATTATATATAACAAAAGTGCATAGATTTTCATGACATTTGGATCATGAGTATATCCGTGTATCTTGGTAACCTCCTTGACTGACATGTGACAAGTACCCTGAAGATGGAGACTGCAACGATCTCCGAAACGTCGGCCGAGAAGGATATCAAGATCCACGATATATACACATTTAAAAAAAAACAATTTTAATGACATTAATTCACATGATCCGAAATGAGTTTTTAAATAATTGTTCAAAATTATGTTACATAAATAAATAAAAATGGTTTGTTATGTAAAGAAACTCTAAAGTGATGCAATTGTTACAAAATGAGTCATGTGCAGTGCGTATTATTTGGTATATATATAAAAAAAAAAAGAATTATCATTGAAAGAATTAGCATGCGTCATTCATCTATACTAAAACGTTAAAAACAAGGAAACTCAAGTATACGGTTATCAACACTGTATTAAACTGAATAATGACAATCTAATAATACAACAAAAAACATATGTTACATTTTAGACATACTGTATTTAATAAATAGCGTTACAAAACAAATTATCTATCTACAATTACCATTTAAGTACTAAGTTACTTTGTGATAATGGTGTATGGGGTGGAGGGGTAATATTGTATTTGAATCTATTAAATAAATGAAATTCATTGCGTATACACTAACATCTAACTTACTAAGGAAATAAATATGGGAATAGTAATATTAACAATAAGGTCAGTTAAACAATATGGTCTTAAGTGTCGTCCTTTCATTAAGTATTTTTTTTAATGTAAAGGAAATACCCGTTTTTAGAATAACCTAGGGCTAGGGATTGTGGAAGGTTTGTCTCTATTAATTTAATAGTGGAAAAGTTCAGATACCTCGGCAACATGCTTAGACACCCTTGACCCAGATGTAGAGTTGAAATGTTGGATTGAAGCAGCAAGAACAGTATTTATCAAAATGAAGTCATTCTTTTGCAATGACAATGTCAACTTAAAACTTAGACAGAGGATGTTAAGGTGTGGTCTGTTGTTATATGGGTGTGAGTAAAATACAATGAACCGGTTGGAGGCATTTGAAATGTGGCTTCACCGAAGAATGTTCAGGATCCCGTGGACAGACAGAGTGACGAACACAGAAGTCCTGAATCGTGCAGGAGTAAATAGAGAGCTGCTGACATTGATCAAAGTCCGCAAGATTTAATATCTGGGTCACGTTCTACGAGGAGAGAAATATCGCCTGCTGCATCTGATTATGAAGGGAAAAGTGGAGGGCCGCAGGGGGGCAGGGAGAAGGCGGATCTCTTGGCTGCGCAATGTGAGGGAATGGATGGGAATCGAAACTGTGGAGGAGCTATTCCGGACAGCGCAGGATAGGGAAGAGTTTACCAGAGTGATCGCCAACGTTGGGGGGACCTGACAGGGCACTTTAAGAAGAAGAAGAATTTAATAATAAAACAATTTGTATTTATTTTTTAGAAAATTAAATTTATCTGTATAGGATGTTTTTTTTAGAGGTCTGGTTTTTAAACTGGCAACATTGTTTCTACAGACTGTCAATTTGACAGTTGATTTGTAGTCAGTACGTTTTGCCATTTCACCATGAATAGACTGACATCAGAACAGCGCCTGCAAATTGTGCAAATTTATTTTGAAAATCATGGTTCAGTTTGCCAAACTTATCGTGCACTACGTCCATTTTACGGTGGACATAATCGTCCATCCAAGCAAATTATTCGGAAGACCGTGGATCGTTTTCGCACCACGTACACTCTAGTGGATAATATGCATCCACAAAGACGACAATGGTCGAAAATTGGACTTCATGATTGCCCGAAATCATATTTAAACAATAATGACATAAAATTATCTATTAAATATCATAGACATTAACATTATTTTAATGTTTTTTTTCGTTTTGAATATGTATTGTATACCTCTAAAAAAAACACCCTATTTAAAATAATAAAACACTTTGTATTTAACCATAGAAGAATTTTAGAATGGGACTTCAGGTGAATACCCACAAGACATAGACAACATCTGAAATGATCCAGGAACATTATTCAGCGTAGGTACCCCACAACATAGAAAGAGTTAAATGGTTCCAATAATTGGGCTCTGTAGTGACTAGCAGCAATAATGTTAGTATTGAGATCGGAGAATAAACATAGCGAATAAATGATATTTTGGAATCCACAGAACCTTAAATCTCTTTTGCTGATAAGTAACACCAAGAGATGGGCGAGTGGAGAGGGATATTGAAAGAAGAGTTGGGGCAGGCCAAAAAGTGAATGGTGCACTTCCACAATTCGTCATCGCAAACAAAAAGCTAGAATATCAGTGCACCAATGTTGTTCGTCTACCGACCCTTATGTATGGAAGCGAAGCATGGAACTGGCAAAAGAAGGATGAAAGTAGAATAAATGCAGTAGAAATGAGATCTCTTAGACGAATGTGTGGATACTCTGTGTATGATAGAGTGTCGAATGAAAATATAAGAAGTGAATGCGGTGCGAATGATGGTGTTTTGAACAAAATAATGAAAAGGTCATTAAGTTGGTTTGGACATATGGAAAGAATGAATGAATTGTAAAAAAAATATATATATGTGAACGGTGTAAATGGAACCAGAAATAGAGGTAGACCGAAGAAAACGTGGCACGATCAAATAAATCTAATATTGAATGTCGGCCATGTGAGGAGTCAGAGAAATCGACGCGCGTGCATGACACGATGTACGAATGTCGAGGAAGCGAGAGAAATATGTCTGCCTACCGCTGCGGAGAAACGGCGTGATGGTTTGTTATTGTTGTTGTTGTTGAGAATACAGGCGATGGACCGTGGAGAGTGGCGAAGAATTCTTGAGGAGGCCGGGGCCCCATAGTGGTCTATAGCCCCATTGTTGTTCAACCATGGTATAGTTATTATAATTGATGCTAACTAGTTTCGCTTGGACCCAAGCTTCATCAGGGCGATATAAGAACTGATTGAACAGAGAACAGCTCTTACATCGCCCTGATTTAGCTTGGGTCGAAGCGAAACTTGTTGGGATCAAATATAACAAAGTGTTTCATTATTTTATAACTATAAATTAAGTTTCATACAGCAAAAATAATTAGTTTAAAATTCAAATACTTTATAAAGACGATTTCACTGAAATCTCTTGATGGGAAGTTCATATTATATAACAAATAATATTTTTTTAAAACTACTTCCACGTTCTTCTTTATTTCAACAGTGACCGATTTCACCAGACTCGCTGGCATCAACAAGTCTGATTGACATAAGATAAACGTAAACATAATTGAATTATTATATAGAGATAAAATCAAATGTGCCAAAATTTAAGGTGGAGGAGGGGGTGGTGGGGGCAAGGGTGGGGGGAGCGGTGGCGGGGGCGGATGCCCAAACACGGGTCCCGGGTAGAACATCCCGGGCATGTAAGGGCGCGGGTACATATTGTAAGGGGGCGGCGGTGGGCCTGCGTATCCCGGAGGGGGTCCCTTTTTGAACACTCTGTGCCCTTCCGGGTATCTGGGGTGCTCCTTCACACCCCCCATGCCGGGATCAAACTGATACTGCTTAAACTGCTGACCGTTCTTATTGTTACTATTCTTGACAGCGAGATAGCTGTAATTCTGAGCCTGCGGCATAGGCGGGCGGCTGCCGCTCGGCTGTTGGGGACTCACCTTCACGGGCAGCGGCGGCGGCCGCTTGCTGGGGGGCGCCTCCGAGGGCACCGCGGCCGGCCGCTTCCGGTTGGCGCCCTCCACCACCTCCTTGGGGATCTTGATCTTCAGGGCGGCGGGGACCTGCACGGGGAGCGGGGGCTCCGTCCTCAGCCGCTCCTTGGGGATCTTGATCTTGAGGCGGGCGGGCGGCTCGCTGGCGGGAGGGAGAGGCAGCGGGAGCGCGCCCCCGATGGCCTGGCGCGGGATGGTGATCCTGATGGGGGAGCTGGCCGTGTCCGAATCGCGTCGCTTGTCCTTCTTCTTGTGTTTCTTTTTCTCGTCCCGCTTGTCCCTATCTTTGTGCTTGTGTTTCTCTTTTTTCTTTTTCTTCTCCGATCTGTGCGGAATAGCTTCCTTGAGTAGACTGGACACGAGGTTAGGATCTGTTTCTAAATTGTTGGCGACTGCAGGAGCGGGTAACGCTTGCGTCACTACACTGTTAGTCACTGTAACTGGCACGCTAACTACTTCTTGCACTTTCTCTACTACTTCTTCCTTTTTAATTACCACCGGCGGTTCTATGGGCTTTGGCTCCGGGGATGGCGGCGAACTGAGCGGGGAGATGGGCGTGGGGAGGTTCATCTGCGGAGGGATGGGCGGGCGGTGCGGCTTCCTCGGCTGCGGCTCCGGGGAGAAGAGAGACGGCGGCCGCTGCGGAGGAGGGGGCGGCTGCGGGCGCAGGGGAGGGGGCGCGGCCGCAGGAGTGGGGGCGGAGGGCGGAGGCTGCGATGCACGTGGGCGAGGTGGCTCTGGCGGCAGGGGACCTGGGAAACAAAGCAAAATAATCAACACTGCGGGCGCAGGGGAGGGGGCGCGGCCGCAGGAGTGGGGGCGGAGGATGCGGAGGCTGCGATGCACGTGGGCGAGGTGGCTCTGGCGGCAGGGGACCTGGGAAACACAAGCAAAATAATCAACACTGATTTACTACTAAATGACAGAAATAAAAATCATAATTGTTTTTTATTAGTCTTCCTTTGTTTAGTTTTTGTTATATTTTTTACACCTGAAGATGGAGATATCCTCTAAAACATGTCGTGTATTTTAATATTTTTTTATTAAAAAAGTGGTCTAATCAATATTTTTTTAATTCCCAAAGTAGATTCCACAGTGTTAATGCCTTAACATTCAATAAATAATGACCTTGTTGTGGCAGGGGTTGCGGTTGTTGCGAAGACGAATGTCGACTGTGGTGCCGTTGTTGCGGGTGGCGAGGGGGCCCTCGACTGCTCCCGGACCAGTTGCTCGGCCGCCCGCTGCCACCGGGTGGGGCCTGCAACGCCGACGGCTGTCCCATCGGTCCCGGCGGCTGGGGCATGCCTTGCGGCGGGATCCTCGAGCTCGACGGGGGCTGCGAGGACGACGGCGGGGGCGGCGGTGGCTGCTGCGCCGCGGAGGAAGATGCGGGTGGCGGTACAACTCCTGCACGGCGGACCTGTCGCTCGCGGTACTCTCTATAGTCCACTTTGCTGGGGCCGCCTGAAGGGGTCGGCCCAAATAGGGACAACTGTCTTTTATCCAGATCTAAAAAAAAAAAAAAATGCATCATAGAAAGAGTGCTATAAGACTCAGCAAGACTCATTAAAGGCATTCCAAAAAAGTCCCATACAACACAACATCTCAAAGAACTTCACTGGCTTAAAAGTCCAGAAAGAATCCAGTATAAACTCTGCTGGACAGTCTTCAAAGCGTTACATGGAATGGCACCAAGTTATATATCTGAACTCTGTATAAAAGAAACTCTTCAGCAACAGGAAGATTAGTTAAGCCGAAGCGTTGCCCCAGTACAAATTTCGGGGATCGAGCGTTCGCGGTAGCCGGTCCTTCAGCTTGGAACAATCTCCCTTCACACTAAATTGAAAACCCATCTTTTTCATATTTCATACCCAGTTTAAACATTTATACTTTGTTCTACTATACTTTTTAACCGATCCCTTTTTAAGCGGTCACATTTAGATTTAAAACACGTTTGAGGTGATTACATCACAAAAATGGCGCTTTATAAGTTAGCATATTATTATTATTATAACTTAACTTTTGATAATAAAATAATAATAATATGCTAACTTTTAAAGCGCCGTTTTTGTGATGTAATCACCTCAAGGGGGCATTAAGACGTGTTTTAAATATGAATGTGAACGCTGCATCTGATTGATATTCGCAATCGATTAGAAAGTATGATAGAACAAAATATGCAGGTTTTAAATTGGGTATGAAATATGAAAAATATGGGTTTTCAGCTTAGATCTGAAATCTGTCGGATCATTTATGCATCTGAGGTGTGAAGGAAGATTGTTCCAAGCTGATGGACCGGCTACCGCGAACGCTCAATCCCCGAAATTTGTACTAGGGCAACGCTTTGATTTTATGAATACAAATGAAAAACATCTGTTTACTAATAGTTTTATTATAGGCATTTGATTATGCCTTAACAAGGCGAAACATGTCACGTTTTCATTCGTATTAATTATTTAATATGAAGTTTTACATAATTTCTTCAAGATACAATAAATAAGATTTTGATGTTTTGAATGAAATGACTAAATTTACATAATACTAAAATGTTGAGTTGAGGATTAGTCATGGATTGAATTGACTGAATAAGAAATGAATGTATTTTTTAAATTTTAACATTTCACATTTCAGAATAATGGAGATGTACAGATAGTTAGTGATTACTTACCGACTTTGTCAAGTTCTTCCTGAGGTATTTTCCTAGGTTCTTTATCCTGAAAACAAGATTAAAAATATTAATCAAACATGCCTCTGTTTTCAAAAAAGAAAATTATGTTGCATTTGAAATAAGTGAAAAAAATATGTATTGTAAAAGTATAACATTAAATTTTAATGAAACACTAAATGTGTGGTGTGCGGGATTATTAAAAATGATTTAAAACACTTGTGAACTTTTTAATATCATTTTATTTTGTTCTATCGAACCAACCGGTTATGCTCTCGCCAGAGTTTCATCAGGGTTTCAAAAACAAACTGTTGTCAGTGGAGTGAAACCGGTCGGTTTGATAAAACAAAATGGTGTTCAATATATCTATACATATAATAAATACAAGGTTAAGATTTTAGGTATTCCTCCATAATATATTTACACATTGATTTAAAAAAAAATATTAATAATAATCAGAATTTATCGGGCACATCAGAGGTATTGTGTAAAAATCGAAAACAATGTCGCGTATAAACAGACAAACACACTATACTCGCATCTCACTCTTGCATATGTTCTAGCTCAATGTTCTCACTCGCCGTCTCGCCGCCGCCGGTAGTTGCTTTCGGGCTTGCGACCAGAGCGGGTCTATGCCCGTTCCGTGAGCGTTGCCAGATGATTTTTTAATGTTTTTAGCAATTAAATCTCAATTATTATAATTTTTTACTTCAATTATAATTATATAAGGGGATTAGCTATGAATATTCCTATTTTTCCGATTTAAAATCGCTAATTGACTACTGACTACCCTACACCGGAACGCAGGTTTTTTTTTAGCACCGTAAGGGAAAGGTTAAAAAAAAAAAAAATTTAATGACAGAATTTAAAAGAAAACTGATAATTGTTACTAAATAGAGTTGCTCAGCGTCATCTGTGGTCAATTTTTTCCTTACCGTATATTACGGACTACAAAATGCACCATAATTTTTAAGAGTTGTTTTATATGGTTGTTTTTAACACAGCCGGAAATTTTATATCAAACCCTAAACATTTTAATATTAAAAAGTCCATAAACTTTGTTTTTTGTATCACAATTGTATTTTATTTTACGCGACAGCTGTTTCATCAACCTAAGTTGACATCATCAGGTGTTACAATAATATATCAATTTTTGACATTTTATATATTGTAACACCTGATGATCAATCAAATCAAATCAGTTTATTTTCTCAAAAGATATTACAAACAACAGTTATATTATAGTTTAAGGCATCTAATGAGAATAGGTAAAACATAATAAATATATAATACCAGGAACGCATGAGAGATGGTTCGAGATTAGGAATACAAGATACTCTCCAAAGTCAAGAGTATTTGTCTTCTGAACGTACTTTCACGAATATGAAAGACATCGATCTCCGAAGCGATCATGTTCAGCAGTTTGATTGCTCTCCCCACCGGCATCATTGGGTGATGATGTCAACATGATGTCAACATAGGTTGATGAAACAGCTGTCGCGTAAAATAAAATACAATTGTGATACAAAAAACAAAGTTTATTCATTAACAGTTTAAAATTTTAATATTAATTTCAAGTATAAGACGCACCTGAACTTTGGAGGCAATATTTTGAAGAAAAATGTGCATCTTATAATATGTAAAATACGGTACATAGTTGGTGATAATATAAGCCAGCAAAGATGAGTAGGTACTTACAAAAGGCGAACTGGCGACCATGTTGGACCCGTGGCTGGACCCCTGCTGCGGCGACCCCGTACCTGCGAGCAATGCAACTATTCATGGTTTTTAGTAAGGGCAAACTTCTACCACCGACACCTTGTAATACTGTGGCTTGAGTGGAGGCAATGGACTCAGACTGCCGTACCAGCATATTGCAATGGTGAAATACGTTGCATGGACAATCAAAACACCCGACACAATAGATTCTCAGCCTAACGAAGCCGATGACCGAAATCGTGTGCAAAAAAATGATGAATCAGGGCCCGGGTTCATACGCAAAGGTTACTAGAGGTTGTCAGGCAGAGTAGGAACAAAGGAAGCAAAACATATAAAAGCCGTACAGCCAACCACTCTACACGTCAGTCATTATTACGACTTTATATTTTATTTGCAGTAATGACTTTTAGTGCGCCATTTATTTTATTCCCAGCACCAACCCTTCTTTCGATATCTTTCTCCATTTTTCCGTCTCTTGTAAACATGCTTCCCAGATACGTAAATTTGGTAACTTGCTCCAATTTCTCGCCCATCACACTTATATCACAAATCGTCACACATTCTTCTTTCTCGAAAACCATCACTTTAGATTTAGACACATTCATCACCAGGTCACTCTTTTTGCATGTCTCATACATCCTTGACACTAAGACTTGCAAATTGTCTCTACTGTCAGCGATTAACACAGCATCATCTGCATATAACAAACAATTCATCTTAGCACCAGCGTCTATGCCTTCAAGTTCTTTCATGCACTTGTCCAAGTAAAGATTGAACAACCACGGGGACATCACACAAAAAATGAGAATAAGGAACATAAGAAATGTAGGAACGGTAGATGTAATACCTTGCGAGTTGGATATGGACATGATCTTCTTCTTGAGGCGCGAGGGGCAGCGGTCGAAGATGTGCAGGAACTCCGAGGTGAGGTGCTCCAGCAGCTCCGCCGTCACCGACCGGTCCACGTAGTTGAACCAGTGCTTGCCCTCATTCGACTGTGGTATCTGCCGAGGGACAAAATCTCAAGGTTAAACAATATGTGAATGTGAACACTGGCATCTGTGAATCATGTCACAGATGTTTCAAGTTTTTACCAAAATAACTATAATACCGAAGGAGTAATATATATTTTTAATATTTCGTGACATCATCATTCTCCCGTTGGTTGTCAACCTTTTAACGTCAGGCTGTCAGGATAATTTTTAAGTGAAAAGATAAAGAAGATTTTGTATTTTTCATTTATCTTGACATAATCCCAATTGTATTTTAACTATATTTTTTCCAGTTAAATAAATTACCTGTTTTGATAGACTAATAGTAGACATTCTTCTATATTCGCCATACTTTGTGTTGTAGATGCTTTATTTCTCCTTTTCTTTTTTATATACTTTGTATATACAACACTTACATTAAAAAAAATTAAAATTACATAGACATGTTTCGGACAACCAGTCCTTCTTCAGTGATACGTATTATAAATTTACAGATTTAAAATATTATAGATGCTATAATAAATCTTTATAACATTTGTCAGATCATGTAAACAATTAAAAAATATTTTAAGTACGTATCTTTATAATATGTATCACTGAAGAAGGACTTGTCCAAAACATGTCTATGTAATTAAAAAAAAAATTGAATGTCTGTGTTGTATATACAAAGTATATAAAAATAAAATAAAAAGAGAAACAATAGTAGATTAATTATAAAAGGACATTTTTTTTACTTTAAACACCCAGTGGTTCTTGTACGGGACTGTGGATTTGCGTCGTTCAATGCCCAACGGTCCCGTACGGAACCGGTGAATAATTATTTCCATAATAGCTACGCGCAGGTTGCAAGTCACGCAAATATTTCATAAAAAATGCTTGGGCAGTGGGCTACCTTTATTGCATGCGGCACACGGGCGTTTAAATGTTAATATATTGATTTTTTTTGTAAGAGTTCACAAGTAAACATATATTGTAAAAGAATTGAGTTTAAAAACTCACTACCGGACAGGCTAGTATCCTAATAAGTTGGCTGCGGAGGGCTGACCAGGACAGGGGTTTGACTTAAAACCGAACGGTATAGGGCCTGACCTGGACAGGGGCCCGTTGAGCGAGTTCTCCCCTCACCACTGTTCCGTGGTCAAGGTGTTAATAATGATGATTGAAAGAACACGAGTTACCTCCCAGTTGCTCCACTTGGAGGCCAGGTGTATGCAGAAGCAGGCCACGACGGTGGGCCGGTACTGCAGGCACATGGTGGTGAGGTGCAGACTGTTGGATGCCATGAAGTACGAGGTCTGCGCCAGGTCCTTGGAAGCTGTTATACCATTCACAATTTAAAAAAAAAAAATCATTGACGTTTTCAATTGTGAAAACAAAGAATGCGGAAAAATCATTTAACCCCCTTCAAGGAAAAGTTATATTTATTTAAAAATCATTGTGTGATACTTTGATAAACATAAAATAAGTTGATTGTAATAAATACTTTTAAACTAACTAACCATCACCCCGTTTCCCCGAAGGGGTAGGCAGAAAGAATGGACTGACACACTTTTCTTTCCTGACATATTTCTCTCGCTTCTCAACATTCATACATCGTGACATGCACGCGCGTCGATTTCTCTGACTCCTCACATGGCCGACATTCAATATTTGATTTATTTGATCGTGCCACGTTTTCCTCGGTCTTTCTCTATTTCTGGTTCCATTTACATCATTAACATATAATTTTTTTACCATTCTTTCTTCATTCATTCTTTCCATGTCCATACCATCTTAATGATCCTTTCATTATTTTGTTCATGATACCATCATTCGCACCGCATTCACTTCTTATATTTTCATTCGACATTCTATCATACACAGAGTATCCACCGATCTTCTAAGAGATCTCATTTCTACTGCATTTATTCTACTTTCATCCTTCTTTTGCCAGTTCCATGCTTCGCTTCCATACATAATACTTTTAAAAGTAAAATTATTCAAAACACTAATAATAAATAAAATTAGCAGTAAAATTTATTTATTTCTCGTTAATAACAAACACTATAAATATTATATTACTAAAATTAATTCTCCACAAAAAACTATGCAACAAGCACACATAGGTTATTCTAAACGATACACAGTTTTTGATAAACTTATGGAATTCCATAATAACGAAATTTTATCGAGAAAAATTAAAAAAAAAACTAATTTTTTCCACTATTGAATTTATTTTGCGAAATGTTTAAAGATTTACACAATGAACCCAAAAGTGGTAAAAAATATAAACAATTAAATTCTACTCTAAAATTTCAAATAATATATAAATATTTTTTTTAGAAAAAAAAAACGTGTTTTAAATCAAAAATATATCACAATTAAACAAACCAACCACCAAGCTATTTCCCAAAGGGGTAGACAGAGAAAATGGACTGTCACACTGCACGATCCTGACACACGTCTCTAGTTTCCTCCACATTCATACACAGCCACATATATTTTTCTGACTTCTAACATGGCGACCCTTTAAAATTTGAATAACTTGGTCACGCCATGTTTTCCTCAGTCTCCCGCGACTCCATACCCCATCACACCGTCAACGTATACTTTTAGATAAACTTAAGGCGTTAACACTGGAATTCCATAATGACGAATTTTTATCAATTAAAACACTGTTTTTTCCACTTTTGAGTTTATTTTTCTCGACATGTTTCGAAGGCTTACACCCTCATCATCGGGAGAACGATATAAACTTGAAAGTGGAAAAAAACAGTGTTTTAATTCATAAAAGAACGTATACTTTCTTGGAGTGATCCTTTCATAATTTTGTTCATAATACTTTCTTCCGCTCTACATTACTTCCTTGTATCAGCATTTGAAAATCTGTCATACATCATTTTACACACATACATCTAAGGGATCTCATCTCTACCGCATTTATTCTGCTCTCATACTTCTTCTGCCAGCTCCATGCCTCACTTTCATACATCAGGGTGGATACTAAAATACAAAGTATTTCTTCTATAGTCGCCATAACTTAGAATTGTAGATTCATTCAACAATGTTTTACTTTGGAAAAAAATTATTTAAATATTTATACTGAACATACAAAAACTAACAAGACTTATGAAGGGTTTCTGTATTTGCAACATGTTTGTATTTTAATTTCTAATAAATTGAGATCTCTAAGACGAATGTGTGGATACTCTGTGTATGATAGAGTGTCGAATGAAAATATAAGAAGTGAATGCGGTGCGAATGATGGTGTCATGAACAAAATAATGAAAGGATCATTAAGATGGTATAGACATATGGAAAGAATGAATGCAGAAATAATGGTAAAAAATGATATGTTAATGATGTAAATGAAACCAGAAATAGAGGAAGACCGAGGAAAACGTGGGACGATCAAATAAATCAAATATTGAAAGTCGGCCATGTAAGGAGTCAGAGAAATCGACGCGCGTGCATGACACGATGTATGAATGTTGTGGAAGCGAGAGAAATATGTCAGGAAAGAAAAGTGTGGCAGTCCATTCTTTCTGCCTACCCCTTCGGGGAGACGGCGCGATGGTTGGTTAGTTAGTTTTTTAATTTCTAATAAATTGAGCATTGTTTACAAAGAAATAAACATTGTTTGATATATAGCATGTTAAGTAATTGTCTAAATTAAGTAATATAACATACCGATGGTTCATGCACTGACAATATAGGTCTCAGCCGATGGAATTCGACTGATCTACAAGCAATGTATAATCTCGTGGCATGTCCGGCTACCGATACCCTAGCACATGGTCACTAGGGTTAGCAATCAGTAACCTTAGCTAGTATCCAGCCAATTGTTACCTTATACTAGCTAAATCAATAAAAAAAACAAATACTAAAGATTTTGATCAATAGCATTGCAATTTTTATTATTTTTATAATTCCAAAGAGCCTAAATAAAGCTCTTAATTGTAAGGAAATGACTCCTGAATCAGGAGCGTGTTTTATCCTCGAGACCACCACCTCTAAGGTAACTCCGACTAGGCTTTGGTGGCTATTAAGTAGTAACAAAGGCCACGGAGGGTATGGTAGGAGAGAGCGTGACCCCTGACCTCTGATGAGACTGCAGGTCTTGACGACGTGGGTGTGCGGGTGGTCGATGGCCACGTCGAAACCCAGCGTCTGCAGGAGTACATTCTCATTGAAGACCAAGTCCTGGGCCTGTGGTGGAATGTACAAATTCAATAGTTAGTCTTATTCTACATTTACACAAGTATTAATGGTGATGTAAAAATATATACATATACTTTTGGTATGGATAAAAACATTAGTTTTCTAGAAATAGACAAGGTGAAACATGTCACTACCATTAAAAGTTCATTATCATCAATATCAAACTTGAAGTTTCACATCATTGTTCAAGAAACAATAAATACATATTTTTATTGCTATAAAATATGATATATCGATTTATCAATAATCGAAAATTTATCTGTTAAAAAAAAGCCAAAATTTTCAATTTAAATACAATACATGTCAAATGATTTTTAATATGCAAATTTTTATAACATCTTAGACATGCTTGAGGTGATTACATCTAGTAAAAACAGCACTTTAAAAGTCTGCATATTATCATTATTATTAACTAATCTTCCTGTTGCTAGGATTCCAATTCGATTAATAATACAATATGGTTAACAACATTTTGAATGTATACAAATACTGGATTTTACCCATTGCAGGTTATCATTTCAAGGATTAATTGTATCTCAATAGAGACGAAGAATCTTCATCTCTATTGAGATACAATTAATCCTCAATATGGTTAAGTTTAAAGTGGCTTTTAACACAGGAATCCCGAATAGTAAAACGTGTTAATGTTGTGTTGCGTACATACATCTCTAGCATGCTGTTACGCGTAGACATTTTTATTATTATTGTTTCTTGAACAATGGTGTAAAATTCAATATTAAATAATTAAAACAAATGAAAATGTCTGTTTTATACGAGTTTTATTATATTCATATAATAAAACTTATAGAAAACAATAATTAAAACATTTAATGAAAATAAAGAAGCCGAGTGAGCGAGTGGTACGTCACCTGATCCTGGTAATGGTCGGAGCGCACATCCAGCGTCTGCTGATTATCTCCGCGGTGCAGGCAGATGTGCGCCACCTTGATCACGTGCTCCAGCTTCCGCGGCTGCTCCTCCATCTGCCCATCACAAACACGGCGCATCACTCATCGGCGAGCAAGACAACACACCACTTGACATAATAAATACTAAACCCATCCGCATATTTCATTTTGGTATTTTAATTAACAAGTCGAGTGCTGATGACGCATATCTACGTCAAAGTATAGTTTGTAGCCATGCTGAGGACGCATGTTTGCATCATGCTCCTATAGTGTCCTTCGTCTTGTCCCGACTAGATTACTGCAATGGTGTCTACGCCAACATCCCCAAACAGCAAACAAATAAGCTCCTGTCTGCATTCAATGCAGCAGCTGTGGTCATAAGAAGTGCGGAATGGGGAATGTTGTTAAACATAAAGCGATCGCTCAACCCAACCAATGACAGGTCATAAGTCCTGTAAGCGCCTCGGCCACCATATTCTGTTCCCAGAAAACAATTTACATCTTCTTCTCTATTGGAATACAATTAATCCTTATAAAAAAGGAAATAAATAATTTTATGTTTACACACTGTATTTTTTTCCATGGTTCTCTCAGCTGTGGGACGAATTTTGGGATGCTTGTTAGATAGCCCATGGAACCAAAAGCCAGGCACACTTACAGACACTTAGCTTACGCCACCTTGTATAAAATCAAGGCAACAATTCTCAAAGACAACACAAGTTTAAAAAAAAAATATGTATCACAATTTACTAATGACTTTTATAAAATTCTTAGGACAGCTGTTTGGTCAACACAGCTGTTGCGACCATTTCATAGAAATGATGTATTTTGGGAAAATCCGTGTAGCTTGTCTCTCCAGACTGACGTTTCAGAGATCGTTGCAGTTTCCATCTTCTAACTCGTTGGAGAGAAGGAGTTAAACATACATTACCCACCACCCTGAATATGGAGACTGCAACGATCTCCGAAACGACGAAAGAGACGAGCTACACCGATTTTCCTAAAATCCCAAAATACATATTGCTATCAACCGTGAAAATGTACATAATTATTTTATAGAAATTAGTTAATAAATTGCAATAAGTAACAGAGTTTCCACCAAAACAACAAATTTGGGAAACAATTATTCACATTTGGTTTAACCCGACAATCGCCGTAAGCACACATGTGCGCTCTACGTAGACGATCGCCATAAGCGCAGCTGTGCGCGCTTCGCAATATTCGAAAGATGTATTTCAAAATTAATTCCGATTTTCTCACAATGACATCTATGAATATTTTAAAATATTAACAAACCAAAAAGGATCGATATTTTTCGATAGTTTGGGAGAAAATACGTGGTGTATAGGTGCGCTGTTTCTACAAACATGTGGCGATGAATGGGTTAAACAATGATGTCATACTGACTGATATGAAATATACATGTAAAATAAGTTACCTTGGCTGCGAGGAAGAGAGCGGCGGCGGCCATGGCATTGCGGTGAAACTGTGTGAAGGAGTGGAAAGCGTAGAAGCGGTGCATGTACACGATGGCCGTGTTGATGCAGAGCTGTGACCTGTATCATCTTGAGTTAAGGAAGCATCTCATCATATTGGACATACAAAACTAATATTTCTCCTTCCTCCTTATTTCCGGATTATGGAATTAGCTCGTCTCTTTTTTGATTTCTGCGCTATCTTTACATTTCATAATGAACTAATAAGTTAAGTAAGTAGTCACCTGTGGTGCACATTACCCCAGATTAGTATATAGAAAGATAATACTAATTTCATTCGACTGATTTAGTAATATACAAATAAAGTAATAAAAAAAATTAAAACCAAAAACTGCTACAAATAATAGTTTTCTTCTTCAAATTTTTGGCAGACAAGTCAACTGGTCATTGCATGCATGATCATGGTATTTGGAACATACAGTCATTGATATTCTATCTTTGGTTCTTGGAGTGTGGGGTTAACAACCCATGCAGGACTTTGAGACCACACGAGTGGAGGCAATGGACTCAGCCTGCTGTACCAGCATATTACAATGGCCAAATACATTGCATGGCCAATCAAAACACCTGACACAATAGATTCTCAGCCTAACGAAGCCGATGACTGAGTGCGAAAAATGATAAATCAGGGCCCGGGTTCATACACAAAGGTTACTAGAGGTTGTTCGATCCTGTGCAAAGGAAGCAAAACATATAAAAGCCGTACAGACATTCACTCTACACGTCAGTCATTCTTGCGACTTCTAACCGACACGAGTCTACGTCACGAGGGATCTCGGACTCCCTCCCATCGATCTACGAAGCCACGCAGCTTCTGGCGAGTCTTCGCTTCAGCTGACCGACACTACCACCCTGCGTAACATCTTCATCAGCTGTTCACCGCCCCGATGCTATCAACATCCTGCCGACACACTCCGCACATGGCCGACATTCAATATTTGATTTATTTGATCGTGCCACGTTTTCCTCGGTCTTCCTCTATTTCTGGTTCCGTTTACATCATTAACATATAATTTTTTTACCATTCTTTCTTCATTCATTCTTTCCATAAGTCCAAACCATCTTAATGATCCTTTCATTATTTTGTTCATGACACCATCATTCGCACCGCATTCACTTCTTATATTTTCATTCGACACTATCATACACAGAGTATCCACACATTCGTCTAAGAGATCTCATTTCTACTGCATTTATTCTACTTTCATCCTTCTTTTGCCAGTTCCATGCTTTGCTTCCATTCCTATTTTCTGCTCACATTGAAGATTGTAATAATAAATTCTAATATCATTGATTTAAATCCTTGGTATTAGACTTTTTTATAAATAAATAAAAATATGGGTCGGTAGAAGAACACCATATTTAATTTAATATAAGGATATTTAAAATAGTTTTATCTCAATGGCACACTAATAGTCGGCAAAATAAGAGATTTGGTAAACAGAATATTGTCAGAAAAGTTTTTTTAAGTGTAAATTGTTTTACAATTCAACTGTCAGATCGAAAAAAATACTGCAATGTATATTTTCTCTGCATATTCCTTCCGCAATCGGCATCACAGTAAGTTATTGGCAATTCTGTTATGTTTTGGATCTTATCAACCTCTGTGGGTCATGAGTCATTCGGGCCGCCAGACCGCACAATATACAGATAACACCAGTGTACGACATCTGATACAAAACAATGTAAACAATTCAACACACTTAAAAAGTACTACGCATTTACTATCCATAATATAATTTTTTTTTTTAAAGAAATGGAAGAACGAAATGAATTAATGAACTATATGGCGTTGACAAAATAAAGCATTGGAAAAGTAATCGGTAATCAAAAGGCGGGAACATAAAAACAAAAGCTCGCAACTGCGTAATTCGATGTGAATAATTTTGAAATGATTCTATAATAAAATTCAAATTAAAAACAGTTTAGGTACTTATGCTTGAGTAAGCATTTTGCGAAGAAACATTTAGTTGCGAAACCCGGAATTTCTGTGGCCGCAATACAAACAGTGACACATTGGTATCAAATGAACGGGAATTAGTCGAAATCACACGAGAAGTTCTGCCTATTGCGAAAACTGAGTCGATGTCGTAATAGTTCATCATGAAATATTATGTCTATAGGGATGGCTGCGCATCGCCGTGAGGAAAAATATACCTGAGCGACCGCCGAAACCTTTCTTTTCAAGGTGTAATAATTTGTGAGGCAGTTCTGAGAAAACTGTTTCAACAAAAATTCGGCAGCACATGACCCACTTTATAAAATTTTAGAGATTATTATAAATAACTTCAAGAATGATTCTGTTTTATTGATTTATCGATATATTCTAAGCACTGATGGTGGTTTTAGGGGCAATGTGATTTACAGCACGCTTGACAATGGATCCTAACCTAGCGTAAACAACGTCAAAGGAGGCGAGGACCGGTGTTTGACAATGTAAGGTCACGCGACTTTCAATGAAAAGTTTGATGAAACTATGATATTTCTGTCTGAAACTTCACCAGACAGGAGATAGAACTATGATTCATCGATTACCAGCATGCTGATAGTAGAAATTCCCGGAAAACAGCGAATAAAACGGCACTAAAGACGAAAACAAATCATGTCGTCACGTCATGACACTCGAAACGAAAACAACATAAAAGGATACACATGGAGTCGTTGGCCCATATCTTGGATGAGGTTTGCTGCTTGCTGACGATAAGCCAGCTCCTTGTCTGCGTCTAATCCACATCTTTTGCTTGGAGAATTGATAAGTTGATCTCGTGTGAAGTACCATTTCTCCTGGCCAGCCATTGAACTGACGCTTCCCGAACTAGCCGCCAGCGTGCGCTAGTGGCGTACTGTATGTTATCTCTTCTCCTCGCACGCCTCGCTCGACCACGAACAGTTAAACGAGACAGCGCTAGCGGAGCACGGTACACGGGGTAATTATTTCTGTCTTTCTCGCACACCTCGGTCGGGTACACGAGAGAGAGCGGGTCAGCGCTATCGGAGCGACCACCGGAAGTGTACAACGTTAACATTTGAGATAGTTATTTAATTCAAACGTTTATGTCATTCACTTTTTCAGACATTGGAAGCTGAATTTAATCAATAAAAAATGATTAATATTTTTAAATGTCACCTTTGTATTATTCCGTCACAGTTACTTTAGTCACTTTTTTAATTTGCGATGCAGCGATGATTGGACGCCATTGCAATATTTTCTGTGAGCTGGTGGCGAGCTTCTCTGGTGTTAAGTGGCGATCTGTAATATTTGCAGGTATGAGAAATGCATTTAAAATACTCATGATGATAAAATAATGGGTGAACAACAATCTGATAATATTTTTATAGCGAAATTTTCGGATATATGCCTGGAATTAAAACATTAAAATGACGAACCTCAGTAATGATGTTATTCTTCCGAAAATGGCCGACTTACCACCGTGTCAAACTAGTGTCAACAGAAACTGTAAAGTATTGCGTCAGTCTGAAATTAAATGAAAAATCTTATAAAAAGTATCTAAAAAAATGTACAAAATTATAAAAAAGATTTTTCATACCGAAATTACATCCCTCTATTCAAATTTTAATAGTCAAGTGTAAAATACATAGAATTCACCCTCAATTAGACGTTTTCGGCGGGAGATTTTAAAATCAGTGTATTTTATTTGATTTCAGATTCAAAGTCATTTAAACCAGTTGTGATTTGTGAAATCAATTGAATTTATTTCGGAGATGTGTTTTTTGGGTGATAATTAATACCAAAAACAAATGTCCAATCAAAAGTTGACCCAGACTAAAATTGTAAGGATGGTGGCTCCTTTTAAAGTGACCCCCAGTGGCTCACAGAATTCCGCAGCGGCCAAACAAAAGAGCGACGATGACGCCCTGCGAGCCCAGGTATATATTATTACCTTTATTTTTGTATTAGACATCTATGGTCTACGAGTGAATTGTCCATATGGAACAAATTAATTGAAATTTGCTAAATATGTGCACATTTATTACATGAATATAATGAGACATTAGGGTATAAATTGTCTGCCATATTTTAAATAATTTTCATTTGTTTCATCGGGTTTTAAAAACATTAATCTTCAGCTAGTCTCAATCCACTGCTGGATCAAAATCAAATCAAATCAGTTTATTTACTCAAAAGACATTACAAACAGCATAAATATTTAAGGCATCTATTGAGTACAGGTAAAATATTATCAACATACAACATAATACCGGGAAAGCATTAGTGATGGTTCGACATTAGGAAGACAAGATACTTTCCAAAGTCAAGAGTATTTGTCCCCTGAACGTACCTTCACTAACACAAAAGACGTCGATCTCCAAGGAGACCACGTTCAGCAGACTAATTGCTCTTCCCACCGGCGTCACCAGAGGCAGATTGGGTCTGGTGGCCGGTAGGTAAAACAATCTGTGCTGTCGCTGTCGGAGATATCTATCGGGGACAAAAAGACCAACATCTTCCAGTACGGCCGAGTTCTCGAAGTATCCCCTAATTAATCTGAAGAAATGGGTTATTAGATGTCCATCTCTTCGAAGCTGTAGAGAATTGGTTCCGAGCATTCCCAAAAGAAATGCCGTGGGATAGAGCCACGGATAACTACCATACTCCCTCATGTAGAGATACCTCAGAAATTTTTTCTGAACTCTCTCCAGCATAACGGAATATCTCGCCTCGTGAGGACTCCATATCACAGAACCACTTTTGAGTCTGCTCCGAACCAATGCGTTGTATAGGACTCTGAGCACATTGGGATTTCTGAAAACTCTTCCGGTCCGGACGATGAACCCCAACATCCTCAGTGCAATGCCACAAATCCTCTCGATATGTGCACGAAAATTCAGCCTACTCTCATAGATGATTCCGAGATCCTTCATCGTAGATACATGTGCAGATGTAAGCCTCTCCACCCCCCCGCCATCACTTGCGGTCTTTTGTTAGTGTTCTCCAGGCCATTCCCGCTGTCTGCACGCTGTCTCTTGAAATTGATATAAAAATGTCCATTATTTGATTTAATATTCCCGCCAGTCTTAAAATTGTCCATATATTTAATGCTGCAGAAAACCTATCTCTATCTGGTAACATTGGATTCAACTGGCAGCGGCAGTGCACCGATCGTCAGTTCAGTTTAATAAACTAAGAATTTGCAATCTAATAATACGTATATTTTTTAATTGCTTAAAAATTAAGGTGCATCTTATATTCCTTGTTGATGTTCTCTTTTCATAATTTTATTTGAACTAAATAAATGGTATTTAGTGTGAAGTAATTATGTTTTGCCTCCTCAGCTTCACTCGGAGATAGAGGAGCGCTCCCGGCCGTGCTCTTACGCGCGTCACGCGTGCCACCTGCCGCGCGTGGCGGGACGCGCGTACTGCGCCAGCCACGTGCTCTGCGACCCCGCAGCGCCCTTCCAGCGCTGTCGCTACTCTTCGCAGGGCCGCCACTGCAGCCAACCTGCCCCGCTCTCCAACTACCGGCGAGACCTCGGGTGGGTCATTCATTCATTCATAATTATCATTGAAGAACCACTTCCAATTCTGTCTTAATTTCGACAGGCTCATCAACAAATGTGTCCATGTCACCACGAACCTATCAAAAACGGTGTGTCCAAACAACACAAAATTTTTACTAGTTTTTAAAAGTATCATTTTATTTCATTATTAAACCATCTAACCATCACGCCTTCTTTCCGAAGGGGTATGCCGAAAGAATGGACTGCCACACTTTTTTTCCTGACATACTTCTACATCTGGTGTTATGAACAAAATAATGAAAGGATCATTAAGATGATTTGGACATATGCAAAGAATGAATGAAGAAAAAATGGTAAAAAAATTATATGTTAACAATGTAAATGGAGCCAGAAATAGAGGAAGACCGAGGAAAACGTGGCACGATCAAATTAATCAAATATTGAATATCAGCCATGTGAGGCGTCAGAGAAATCGACGCGCGTGCATGACACGATGTATGAATGTCGAGGAAGCGAGAGAAGTATGTCAGGAAAGAAAAGTGTGGCAGTCCATTCTTTCTGCCTACCCCTTCGGGGAGACGGCGTGATGGTTAGTTAGTTACTTCTACATGCGTGCACAATGATTTCTCTGACTCCTGATGTGGCTGACATTCAATATTTCATTTATTTGATCGTGCCACGTTTTCCTTGTTCTTTCTCTATTTCTAGTTTCATTTACATAATTCATTACCTTGATTGCAGTATATAATATGGTCGAGCCAAATAGGGCTCCCTTCACTTTCCCGAAGCTGTTATAGATGCCCCGGCGCCTTTTGTCAGCTTCATTCATGCACTCCCTTGTCTTGTCCCGCGTCCATGCGGGACTTACGTTATAAAATAAAATTATATATATTTATGCAACCGCGGGGAACTCAGACCACATTTATGTTACCATTCTCTCCCTCCTCAGCCTTATTCATGACGATACAACAGCAAGAGAAAAAACAAGGAAATGATAGATATAATAGATAGCATGTTACATAGATGCAATATCAGAAAAAGAACCACATTGAAGAAGCTTAACGAAATTGGTTGGAGTATATGTAATATGAAATGTGTTTTTGAATTATTTTAGACTCTGCTTCGAGCATGCTCGGGCGACGCTGGCGAGCAGGACGCGCTCCGTGTCGCGGCCGCCCATCAAGCCCTCTCCCGAAGAGCTGCTGCTGTCTCTGGGCCACTACGTCAAGTTAGTATCGTGGTGTCTCTTCTGCTACTTCCCGTGTTACATTGTCTCATATAAACACTTCAATATTTCTGACCTTATGTATTGTAAAAGTTTATACTAACTGAAAACTTTATCTGAATTGTTATTAACTTTCTCAGTTACAAAATCACTTTAAATATCTTCACTCTCATTTTGTTTTGTGGATAAGGCGTGAATAAATTAAAAATTAATTAAAATTTACCCCCACCCTTAGACATTATTCCACCCCTTAGTATATATACAAGTGACGATTCTGTAACAATTTATTGTTAAAATTTGGAAATGGAAAAGGTTTGCTCACAATCGAAACATGTCTGCAAAAAGAAAAAGAAAGTGTTATGAAAATACGAAGTGCAATTCTATTTATGTATTTAAATCAATTTAATTGATTTATTGTTATTCTTGAAAAATTATGTAAAACTCCTTTTTATATAATTAATTTGAATGAAAACGTCTGTCTTCTTGGAGTTATATTTTTGATGGAATGACATGTTTCATCCTTCTAAGACATTATCAAATGTGTAATGTTTAATGCCTTAGAAGGGCGAAACATGTCATTCCATCAAAAATATAAAAAAACTCCTAGAAGACAGATGCTTTCATTCATATTAATTATTCAATTTGAATGTTTTAACTATAATCGTGATTATAGTTAAAGTATAAGTATAGATCGTGTTGGGCTGAATAACAGACTTCTCTGTTTCCTGTCTCGCAACATGTCCTGCCCATTTCCATTACTTCGACAAGCTTTGTCCGACGGCATCTGATTTCGATATTGGATATTTTGTCCCTCAGATTTATGCCAAGCATTCGTCTCTCCATTGCATGTTGTGCACATTTCGGCTTATGTGTGGTATTGGCTGTGGATACCACAGTTTCCAATCCATACATAATTACTTGGAGAATTCGTGCCTCATAGACTCTTCTTTTGAGATTGTGGGTGTCTTTGGCCTTAAATTAAATTCAATTGCAGTCTTCCTTGTTGTAGACCTATGTGGTCTGTTCTCCAGAGGGTTGCTCCTCCTGTGAGGTAGACTCCCTGCTGTCCTCCCATCGTTTAGGAGGTCTTCCGTGAGAAAGAATCCCGTGAGGCTGATTATTTAGTGCAATATAAGGGAGTCTTCACTGTCTACTCCATCTTATAATATCCTCAACTTCACATATCTCTCTAATTCTGATGTTCCTCGTGCGATTTCTCAGTGCCTTGCCTGCTATTGTCCTCAGTGTCTTCATCTCGGAACTCAAATTGTCAAAATTTAATAAAAATAAGTCTTTCCTCGCAGACACGGGTTTCTGTGACATTTTGATTTATGACATTATTTTCTTGTTTATTGTGTACGCTTTAAAGTGTTGCTTGTCTGATTTTAAATGAAACATTTCTTCCGTGAGACTTGGTCTAATAGGAGTGTAATATTTGCAGTCCGGAGCGGACGCGGACCGAGTCGTGCGCGTCACACGTGTCTGTGGTGAGCGAGGCGGGGGACCGGCCCGACTCTCCTCCACAATCTGATCCATTTAGTAAGTGGAACTCTCGCACTATAATCGTGGGTATTCTGTGAATAAGCACTAAGTCAAAATTACTACTTCTGAGATAATCTACCTCAGAAGTAGTAATTTTGTGCTAAAGCTACCAATCATTGGAGAGAAGGAGGAATATTCACTTGGGAGTTCACTTCTTTCAGCTGATTGGCGGCCGTATACAGAACTCGAATGTCCTGAGTGATGTAGGTCTATTTGTCCCAGATAATTACCTTCGTCAAAGACAGCATAGATTGTTTTATTTGCCGCGCTGCAGAATCAACCTGCCAATGGTTATGCCTGTGAGTAGGGCAATCTTATTTCTTAATTGGGTCGCCTCGGAGGTCGACATATTTTGTGATAGTGTGAGTTTCCTCAGGGATGCAATATCAATGTTATGATTATTTCTAATTCTTAAGCTTAATTTTTTTTATGCTTCTCTTATAAATTCTTATAATGTAATTGCAAACGATCTGGAATTATATGTCTGTAATGTTTGTGATTTTTATTCAAATAAATTAAAATAAAATGAAAAAATAATTGAAGTTCAAAGTTTGTAAGGATATTTAAAAAAATGTATACTAAACATTACTAAGCCAATTTGAAAAAATGGTATATTGATCTATTAACTACATTTTATTTAATGGTTTAATAAATAATAACTGAACTATCAGCACATTTTTTTCAAAATAATAGTGGATTCACATGACTTAGTGCATAGTAAGGTATTCAAATGGAAGTCACATTGTACTTACCTTTGTGAGAAATGTTATTTTTTCTTTAATTAAAAAAGTTATGCAATAATTTTATCTTATGTACAGTACCTATTACATTACATAGAATAGTAATTAATTAGTAAAAAGAGAAAAGAAAGAAAATAATAATTGCCACGTTTGCCCCTGAGTGAAGCATGTTGACATCACTTACTAGACATCTCCGGGATGTCATGTCGCCGACTGACAATCTCACATTTGTATTACTTACATAAGCTCTGCTTAATTTTTATTTATTTATTTAAAAAAAAAAAAGACTAACATCAAAGATTTAAATCAATGGTATTAGAATTTATTTTACAATCTTCAATATGAGCAGAAAATAGCTCATTATTATGAAGAAGGAATCTGGTCATGTCCAGGCTCGAACCCAAGTCCCCTAGATTAGGAGTCGAGTGTTTTATCCCCTAGACCACCACCCAAATATTGGTATTGATAATTTATCATCAAAAATTTATCCAGGGAATTTGCATTAAGTCCCTTGGTGCTTTTTCCCTGAACGGATTTATGATATATTGACTCATTACAGAAAATATCTCGACTTGTAGTGTAGATAGGACTTAGTGAGTTTTTGCAGATTGTAGAGTATTTTTTCAACCTCATCATTATGTCAAAACAGCAAAATTTTGACTTAGTGCTTTTTCGCAGAATACCCGTGATATGGTCCAGTATTTTATGTCAATTTCAAATGTTTATATTTACATAACATTTGTAGTATACGAGGTCCGTTCAAAAAGTATCGCGAATTTTGTGTTTTTTCAAAAATTATTTATATATTCATGAATTTCTATTTTGTCCCCTTCAAAGTAATCCCTACCAGATATTATACACTTGTGCCAACGTTTTTTTCAATCCTCGAAGCACCCCAAAAAATCATTTTTTGTGATCTTGTTCAGCTCCTCCTTCGATGCCGTCTTTATCTCCTCAATCGTAGCCTAGCGTCGTCCTTTCATGGGCCTCTTCAGTTTCGGGAACAAGAAAAAGTCACAGGGGGTCAGATCTGGGGAATACGGTGGCTGCGGCATTATTGGTGTGTTGTTTTGGCCAAAAATTCGCGCATAAGCAGATGCGAAATTGAGCAATTTTGGTACGAATTTCGCGACGACCGATCTCATGCCCAAATCATTGGTAAAAATCGAATGGCACGAGCCAAGCGATATGTTTAAGTCCTCAGCAACTTCTCTAGCGGTGATTCGACGATTGGCCAATACTATGTTATTCACTTCATCAATGTTTTCGTCTGTTGTTGACGTGCTCGGGCGTCCGGCAGGCTCTTTTTCGTTCACATCTTCTCGGTCCTCTGAGAACATTTTGTACCACCGATAAACGTTGCTTTGGTCCAAGATAGCTTCACCATATGCCACAGTCAACATTCGGAATGCGTCCGGGGACTTAATTTTGTTTTTCACTCAAAATTTGATACAGATTCTTTGATCCATTTTTTTGGAGTGGGCAAAAATCGAAGACGAGCCAAAACACGTGCAAGCAAAGTGGCTCTCAAAAATTAACTGAACATTCAAACTGGCCGAACTTATCGGCATAAGTGAGAGACATGAGTACCAACATAACGCCACAAAAAAAATCAAAAATCGAATATACGTAACCGGCGGAAATTCAAAATTCGCGATACTTTTTGAACATACCTCGTATATGCACAATCATATGCTTTCTAACTAACTAACCACCATGCCATATTTTTCCGAAGGGTCAGGCAGAGAGGATGGACCGCCATACTGCTCTGTCCTGACACATCTTGAGCTTCCTCTACATTCATACATCGTAACACGGCACACTTGTTGATTTTTGTGACTTTTTTAATTTACCTTTTAGTATTTGATCAATTTGGTTATGTCATGTCATGATTTCTTTGGTCTTCCAAGGCTTCTCTTTCCACTCACTGCTTGTATACAACATTTTAACCATCTGCCTTACATTTCTTCCTTATTTCGTAATTCAGTATTCTTTCATATATCATTTTCCCGCATATTCTTCTCAGTTGTCTCATTTCTACAGCATTTATCCTACTTTCATCATTTTTTTACAAGCTTTACTATACATAAAGTTTGGCACTAAAACTCCATTATGTACTGCCATCTTTGTTTTTGTGGATATATTTCTATTTGCAGTGATGACTTTGAGAGGGCCATTTATTTTATTCCCAGCACTGACCCTTTTTCCGATGTCTTTTTCCATTTTTCCATCTCTTTATACATGCTTCCCAGATAGATAAATTCAGTAACTTGCTCCAGTTTTTTACCATTTGCACTTCCGTCACAATTTGTCATACATTCTCCTTTTTCAATACCATAACATTAAACTTGGACACATTCATTACAAAGTCACTCTCATTTAAAGCTTCATACATTCTTGATACAAGACTTGCAGATTTTCTATACTGTCAGCGGTTAACACAGCGTCGTCTGCATATAACAAATAGCTGACTGACAAACTTTTAATAAACGATATAGTCTTAAAGTTGTCACCAATTTAAAAGGAAATGTCTTTGATGCATGCATCTTCAGTCTTTATCCGTCCACTCCTGGACTACTCCTTCGGAGAAACGGCGTGATGGTTCGTTATATTTCAAAATTTTCATTCATGAAAGTAATTAGTTGAAGAAAATTTGTTTTTACATAAGCAAATAATTGTAGAAAATATTAAGATGTTTGCGTACCCTTTTTGCAGAGAATATAAATGCAACAGAGGTGAATGGCTGGACTGCGACCCGCACCCTGGAGTGCTGGTCGGAGTCCTCGGAGGAAGAGGTGGTGCGCACCGGGGGTGTTGATGAGGACTCCTCGGGCGCCGAAGACACGCAGCTGGACTCTCAACCCCTCAGGTATACCCTTTGTTGAATGGAATCTTATGCTAGGTATACCGTTTACAGTGCAGATTTATAAATCAAAAAGTCATACAGTAAAAGTCTGTTAATTTGAACAACAATATTTCGTAATTCAAAATTATCATAATTTGCTCGGTCCAAAAATTTACTTTTCATAGTAAATTCTACCGTTAAATCGAAATATCACATATTTCGTAATTCGTAATGTTTTTCATCAACATGTACTTACCAGTTTTAATAATTCAAACGAGACATTAATATAAAACGAAATATCACATGATAAAGAATCAGATTCAAGTTCAAATAAATAAATAAATTCACGATAAAACAAAGTCACAATAATTTTTATCAAAATTTATTTGACAAAATACATAAAATCTGGGCGGAGCATTGCAATGGTAAAAATTAGAACTAAATTAATTGAACGTTGAGTTTATTCAACTACCGGCCTAGTCACTTCATTGAATGCCGCCATTTCATTATCAGCCTAGCCGTTAAATTGAGTGGCGTTATTTAACGAGGTTGCGACAACATATACGTGGATCATAAATTAAATAGACAATATGTGCACCATCGAAAAAGAACATTTTGTGTTAAATAATTTTTATTTTGTTATTTTATTTTAAATCATTGTATTTTATATTAGTTGTTTTAGATTTTTTTTGTGGAAGTTGGATGATCGAAGTGTGCGCGGGAGATGCCTATTCGTAGCGATGAGGTTCGCAACCCATCACACCGCATCTCCCGCGGGGCGAAAAGAGAAGGATGGAGTGCCGCATCGGTTAAAGTGTGAGAGTCCATTCTTTCTGCCTACCCTTTCGGGGAGACGGCGTGATTAGTTAGTTATTAAAAACAAAAATGGTCCTTTTACGACCAAAGCATGGTTCAAATAGATGTTTTTTTTTTATCATCCTTCCTTTAAAAGTGAGAGTGTGTATCGCGTCCAGGTTTGCGGGCATCTACACATCGGACGAGGTGGTGAGCGAGACGGGGGCGGCTCTGCGGCGGCTGCAGGCCCTGTACCTGGAGCAGCTGCGGGGGCTCTCCACGAGGCTGCGGGAGGCGCGCCGCACCTACCTGGCCGCCCTGCGCCAGGAGAAGGAAACCCACTGTTAGTATACCACCGTCAATCTTATCAGTATCCTAATGAGTAATCTACTCACGGGAATACAATTAAATATTTTATGTTTAAAAAAAATATACATATATTTTAATTAGCTATCGAAAGAAGAATGAAAAAGAAAAGTGTTTGAAACATGTATCCTCCCTGTGCTTACATATGGTCTGGAAACTATCACCTTAACTGCGAGGACCATATATAAATTAAAATGTACACAGCGATCTATGGAGAGACAAATGTTAGGCATAAGTCTGAGAGATAGAATCAGAAATGAAGAAATCAGACGCCGGACAAAGGTTGTCGACGTGGTGGATCGTATTGCCAGGCTAAAGTGGCAATGGGCAGGTCATGTTGCCAGACAGGGAACAGACAGATGGGCACCCAGAGTCCTAGGATGGAGACCATGGGACATGAAAAGAGGAATAGGCCGGCCTCAGAAACGTTGGGCCGATGATATTGTCCCTGTCGCGGGTAGCAGGTGGATAAGAGAAGCCCAAAGAAGAGAAAAATGGAAGAAATTAGAAGAGGCCTACATCCAGCAGTGGAGAGACGGCTGAAGAAGAAGAAGATCGAAAGAAGAGGAAACACAAAATAAATGGTGCACTCAAAATCATCACTGCAAATAGAAATTTATCCACTAAAGCAAAGATGACTGTGTAGAATGGAGTTCTAGTGCCGACCCTTATGTATGGAAGTGTAGCTTAGAGTTGGCAGAAGAAGGATAAATGTTGTAGAAATGAGGTCACTAAGAAAAATGGGCAGAGGTAACCATGTATGATAGAATATCTAATGATGAAGTAAGAAAGGAATGTAAGGCGAATGAATGTGACCTAAATAAAATTAAGAAAAGGTCACTAAAATGGTTTGAACGATTGGGATGAAGGAATGGTTGAAGAGATATATAAAGACTGGGAACAGTTGGAGGAGGCCTACGTCCAAGATTGGACGGATATGGGGTGATGTGAATGGAAAAGAGTCGAGGAATACATGGCATGACCAAATTGATCAATGATTGAAAGGGAGCCATGTTCGAAGAAGGAACAATCGACGAGCGTGCATGTCATGGTGTGTGAATGTAGAAGATGCACGAGAGTTATGTCAGGATAGAACAGTGTGACAGTCCATCCTCTCTGCCTACCCCTCCGGTGAACGGCGTGATAGTTAGTTACCTAGTTAGTATCATAATGTGAATATATAAAAATCCTGATGTCGTTAAGAAAGTGTACGAGAATGTTTTGAATACAATTGAGCGAGAGAGGAATACTTGGATTCTCTCCGAAAGTTATTCAAACTGCAACTTTGCGTGTGCCTAAGAACGTTTCTGGATTATTTTGAAATTTGTCCTGATTATTGTTATATGACAGTAGTAGACAGACAACAGAAGGAGAAAAATTCTGTGTTTTTAATTGTGAACTTAATGTGTGTGAAAAAAAAAGATTTATATTAAAAGTTAAAACTTATTACGATTGTACAGTGAACCAAGTTTTAAAAGGGTAGAAAATCTTTACTTGCGTGAATATTTCACGGGTTGGAACTAGTTCTGTAAATAATACAATTGAAAATGTCTGTTTTTTAGAAGTTTTCAAACATAATCTTACTTTACACATTTAATAATTTCTTAGCAAAGTGAAACATGTCATTCCCATAAACTGTAATAAAACTTTTATAAAACAAACGTTTTCATTTGTATTAGTTTCTGCAAGAGGCTTTTTTTAATAAGCGGTGCCTTTTATCAGCTTCACTCATTCACTCCCTAAGCCCGTCCACCATGCACGTGGGACATATATTGAAAAAGAAAAAAATATATTTGTGCAACCAAGGGGGACCCAGACCACATTTAAAATATGCTATTCTCCCATGAGGCTTACTTCCCCACCAATCATAAAGTGGTGGTAGTGATATAAATGTGTATTGCAGGCAGCATATCAGCGCAGGGGGGCCGCACGGCCGAGGAGCGGCACGAGCTGGCCTTACTAAAGGCGGCCGTGTGCTACCGGAAGCGCCACGGAGCCGATGCTGTGCTGCAGAGGAAGCTCCAAGAGAAAAGAGCAAAGGTACCATAGACAATATTCTATTTTACTAACCATTAACATAAAATAGCTAAAATGGCAGTGCACAATCGTATTCTTGTGCCGATCCCTTTATATGGAAGTAAAGCATGGATCTGGCAAAAGAAGGATGAGAGTAAAAATAAATGCAGAAAAATGAGATCTCTTAGACACGTAAACCTGTATATGATAGATTGTCAAATGCAGATATAAGAAGTGAATGTAGTGTGAATGAAAGAGTTACGGACAAAATAGTGAAAGGCAGTGGCGGTACTCCCATAGAAGCCCAGAAGCCCGGCTTGCGTAATAAATTTTAAATCAAAACCTCTTCTGGCTTACAGAGGTTCAGCTCTTGTGGCTATTCTGATGGGAACATTGTTGGAAGGTGATTTGGTGGGTTGTTGGTTTATGCGGGGGCATAATTACTTAGATTTGGGGGTTTTGATTCAAAATTTCTTACGCAAGCCGGGCTTCTGGGCTTCTATGGGAGTACCGGCACTAGTGAGAGGGTCAGTAAGATGATTTGGGCACATGGACAGGATGAATGAAGAATGTATATGTTAACGATGTAAACAAAACAGGAAACAGAGGAGGACCGAAGAAAGCGTGGCACGATCCATTCTTGCCCATTCTTGACCGCCACACTGGTGTATCCTGACAACTCTCATACCTTTTCTTCATTCACACACCGTGACAATTGATTCATTTGGTCAAACCACGTCTTCCATTATATTTTCCTTCTTTTACACACTCTTCATAGTGATCTCATTCATTTTCATCATTCTTCTGCCAACTCCAAGCTTCACTTCCATACATAAGGGTATAATATTAAATTGAATGAAATATTTCTTTGCATCATTGATCAATATTGTTTCAGATATCGGAGGGTAACGTGAGGAACAACGCGCCCCCGCATGGGCGCTGCGTGTTCACGGAAGGAGGGGTGAAGTGCGTGCAGTCCGCCCTGCCCTCCGCCAGGCACTGCCTCAAGCACATCCTCGGGGACCGCTACCAGGTCAGTACCCTCACACTTGTGCATTCAACTGCATAAAGAATCTGTTTTCTGGAACTTAAGTCACCTGTGATGCAACAACACAATGGTATGTGTGAGGTGACACGATGAATCTTGTTGTCTGGAATCTGTGCATAATTACTCTGACAGTTGAATATTACCAATGGAGTGATTAACATACACAGTGCCTTTTTAAAATGAAATATTCATAGAATAACATACATATAAGGTATTATGAACAAAATTATGAAAGGATCGCTACGTTGGTTCGGAAATATGGAGCCCATGGGTGAAGAAAGAATGGTTAAAAAAGTATATGTTAATAATGTAAACGGAGTACGGAGTCGAGGTAGACTGAGGAAATCATGGCAAGACCAAATTAATCAAATTTTAAAGGTTGGTCATGTTAGAAGCTGGAAGAATCGACGTGCGTGTATGACTCGCTGTATGAAATTATGGTTATAAAATTATGCTGAAATTAAAATTATAAAATCTTGCTGTATGGTTATAAAATTTTCGCGATTTATTTTATTTGCAGATGATCTTAAATTATTCCTTGAAATAAAAAGCTCCGAAGATTGCCTCCATCTCCAGTCAGATATAAATAATATTGTCCGCTGGAGTAAAACCAATCAAATTTATTTCAATATCTCTAAATGCGTAATTTTATCTTTTACGAGAGCATTGCGTACTGTTTATTACAGATACACAATGGATAACCAGCAACTTAAGCGTGTTTCAACGATAAAGGATCTTGGTATCGTTTATGAAAGTAGGCTGACTTTCCATGCTCACATCGAGAAAATATGTGGAGTTGCACTGAAAATGTTGGGATTTATTCTCCGAACTGGAAGAGTTTTCAAGAATCCCTATGTTTTGCGAATTTTGTATAACTCATTGGTCCGGAGCCGGCTCGAGTGTGGTTCGGTGATATGGAGTCCCCTCGAGGTCATGTTAGAGAGGGTTCAGAAAAGATTTCTGAGATATCTCTACATGAGGGAGTTTGGTAGCTATCCGTGGCTTTATCCCACTGCATTCTTCTTGGGCATGCTGGGGACCAATAGTTTACAGATAAGAAGGGATGGGTGCACACTTACCCATTTCTTCAGATTTATCAGGGGATTCTTTGAGAATTCCGTCATCTTGGAGGCTATCCATCTTTATGTTCCGGATGGTTATCTTCGACAGCGTCAGCACAGACTGTTTTATCTCCCAACATGCAGAACCAACCTGCCTCTGGTGATGCCGGTGGGGAGAGCAATCAAACTGCTGAACATGATCGCTTCGGAGATCGATGTCTTTCATATTCGTGAAAGTACATTCAGAAGACAAATACTCTTGACTTTGGAGAGTATCTTGTATTCCTAATGTCGAACCATCTCTCATGCGTTCCTGGTACTATATATTTATTATGTTTTACCTGTTCTCAATAGATGCCTTAAACTATAAAAAATGTTTGTAATGTCTTTTGAGAAAATAAACTGATTTGAATTTGAATGAATGCGAAGGAAGCTAGAGAGGTATGTCAGCATAGAGTAGTATGGCGGACCATTCTCTCTGCTTACCCCTGCGAAGAAATGATGTGATGGATCATTTACAAACAGTTTTTAGGTTTTTTGTTTTGTTTTATTCGTTATGTTAATTACAATATTTTCTTTCTCTTTACATCTGCTATTTTTTTTTCACGGGTTTCGCAAACTAATCTATGTGATTTAAAAATAAAAATAAATTAAAGATCGTTTTTTTCAATACCCCCCAATTACATTTTCCCTCCATTTACGTTTTTTTTTCTCTGTCTTTTTTTTATATGGTCGACACATTCCATACTGTGTAAAAAAGTATACTAAAAAAAGGTGGATAGGTGTTACTTTGTTTGATTATTTATTGTTTCTTGAACAATGGTGTTTAATGAATACGATAAAAAACGTTTGTTTTATATAAGTTTTATTATGATTAATGGAAATGACATGTTTCACTTTAAGGAACGAAACATGTCATTCACCAGTTTATATCGTTCCCCCGATGAGGAAGGTGTAAGCCCTCGAAACATGTCAAGAAAGATTAATTCAAAGGTGGAAAAAAAATTGTTTTAATTCATAAAAATTCGCCATAATATTATTTAATCGCCGTAATATTGATTTAAATGTAAATATTTGAATATCAGAATATTTGTAATGTTGTAGGTGCTGTTCCGGTCGTGCGGGGCCCGCCAGGCAGGACTGCAGTGCGTGGAGCCCATTCCCGGGCTGCACCCCTCCGACACCTGCGTGCTGCACCAGGAGCTGCTGCCCTACCAGACCTTCTCACTCAAGGTACACACAAGCGCGGAGCAATTAGGAGATCGACCTCTTTCATATTAGTGAAAGTACGTTCAGAAGACAAATATTTGACTTCAGAGACTATCTTGTCTATCTATTCTCGAGCTATTTCTAATGCGTTCCTGGTATTATATTGTATACAGTAAAAGTCTGTTAATTCGAACAACGATTTTTCGTAATTCGAAATTTTCATAATTTGTATGGTCCAAAAAATGACTTTTCATAGTAAATTCTACCATATTGCGTATTTCGTAATGTTTTTCATCAAAATGTACTTACGATTTCTAATAATTCAAACAAGACATCAATATAAAGTGAAATATCACATGAGAAAGAATCAGGTTGGAGCGCTTACATACATTAGTGCAAGCGAGATATCTATATATTACGTATTTCTCTTGAAAATATCACACAGTAAAAAAGTGCAAAGCGATAAAATGAGAACATTATGTAAAAAGGATATCTTCATTACATATATGTACTCTTGACTTAAGGGAGTATCTTGTCTTCCTATTGTCGAACTTTTTATAATGCGTTCCTGGTATTATATTTGACCTGTAGTGTAGATGCCTTAAAGTTTCAACAGATCTAATTGTATAATTTTGTTTGAATTGCATCTTTTGTGTAATGTGACCTCTCCTGTGGTGGGTATGTTTGTAAGCATTTAAAAATACCTATTCACCGATACAAAGAGTAATTTTTATAACAAGTATTCAGTCAGTCCCATCTTCCTCGTAATAACCAAGTTGAACCTATTCATTAATTATAAAATTCATTATTTCATTATTAATTCATTAATTATTATGAAAGTGAAAACGGCCGTTCACAATGGAGTTCTGGTCCCAACCCCAATGTATGGAAGCAAAGCATGGAACTGGTAGAAGAAGGATGAGAGCAGAATAAATGCCATAGAGATAAGGCCCCTAAGACGTATGTGTGGTAGAACGATATACGACAGAATCTCAAATGCTGATATAAGAAAGGAATGTAGAGCGGAAGAAGTTAATATGAACAAAATTATGAAAGGATCGCTGCGTTGGTTCGGACATATGGAACGCATGGATGGAGAAAGAATGGTTAAGAAAGAATGGTTAATGATGTAAATATGGTACGAAGTCGAGGCAGACCGAGGAAAACATGGCATGACCAAATTAATCAAATTTAAAAGGTTGGTCATGTTAGAAGTCGGAGGAATCGACGTGCGTGTATGACTCGTATGAATGTGGAGGAAGCTAGAAAGGTTTGCCAGGATAGAGTAGTGTGGCGGTCTATTCTCTGCCTACCCCTGCGGAGAAACGGCGTGATGGTTTGTTTGTTTGATTATAAAAAAGTCTTGTATGATCCATTACAGTATGTGATGAGCTATGCTGATATTTGACTTATTATTTTCCAGAAATACGAGTCAGATTCAGAAGACACAACGGCAGATCCGGCGAGTCTGAAGACATCATTGAACAGCAGCATCGCGGACACCCCCACGTGACAGTGGCGCGTGCTGTCCGCACCCCGGAGACCATCGCACCACGAGACACCCTTCTGGTGACAATGAGAAGATGTGCTCCTCCTCTACGCCTGCGAGATGAAATCATCTCCCAGACCAACAACGGTGATCCAACTGTTTATTGTGTAGGAACTGTATGAAACTCTTTTAGACACAATTTGACTAACTAACCATCACGGGGCGGACATTATTCTATATTTCACTAAATCAAAACTGTATTAATGGATCCTTAATTATTCATAATGCTATCGCACACACTGAATCCATTTTCTATATTTGCTTTTGGCTCTCTATTATATTGAAATTTACCATAGTTTCATCTAAGAAATATCATTTTAGGTCTACAGTAAAAGTCCGTAATTCATAATGTCGGCAAATCACATCGTTGGGCGCTCGCAACGACGCTCGCTGACCAATCACGACCGAAATAATGTGTCAAGCGCGCGTAACTCGGGTATTTTGAATATTTTCGACGTACATTGCGGAAAATAAATGTGCTTAAATATATCGGGACTGAAATAATTACACGCAAATGGTGGGTAAAACGTAAAATCCGGGTTTCACTGTATTCATTTTTATATAGTTTATTTATTTATTTTATTCGTATGAGATGCCTGTCTTAATAGGATTCTTTTAACTAACTAACTAACTAACCATCACGCCGTCTCCCCGAAAGGGTAGGCAGAAAGAATGGACTGTCACACTTTTACTGATGCGGCACTCCATCCTTCTCTTTTCGCCCCGCGGGAGACGCGGTGTGATGGGTTGCGAACCTCATCGCCACCAATAGGATTCTTTTAACTAATAAAAAATATTTCAAACCGCCATTAGACCCACAAAAACGTTGTTATACTATCCAAACAATTTTGTTATTATTATTATGAACACTTGACGTTATAATTATTATTTTGACAGAAGGAAAAAATGGCCGCGATGTTCCAAGCCGCAGCCGTTTGCGCAATTTTTTTTTTTTAGTGTTCGCGTAATTTGAATTTTTTTGAGAAATCCGGTCCCTTGAATTTCGAATTATCGGACTTTTACTGTATAATATTTAAACCACAACATGTTTATACCATCCAGTGTCCATCTTCAGCCTTGCTCCTCTTTTTCTCTTCATCTACATGTATTGAAAGAGCAATCAGTAGATAGTTAATTCATTCTTAGATTTTCAAAAATTATAGTCATAAAGAAAATATCTCAAACTCTTTTTTAAATTCAGAAACTTTTACTTCCAATTGTAATCTTTATTATTTAAAAAAAAAATTGGATGAAATATATGTAAAGCCTTATCGCTCTGCGGAACTCTGTTCAATATAAAATAAAATTGTTCCCAAATATGCATTCTAAAAAAAAGGATTCATTAGCATTTAATAATAAATTTTAGCTTTGAAATACGTACATTAGGGTGTCCCTTATATTGGCAAAAAAAAAATTTTTTGGATTATTGAAACGCATACCCCCTAATTATGTTTAATAGTCTATTAGTTACCCAAATACAGAATTTCAACATCCTACGTTAATTCTAACCCGTGCCGACTTGGCCTCGAAGTTTTAGAAAATAACTGCTTTAAGTGTCTCTTAAATGTAGTTGTAGATGATCACTTAAAACCATTATGTTAGATAAATATTGATGAAAACATATATTTATATAATGTTTTTCTTGTTATTATCAAAAAAGATCCAAATTTAAATTTATTTACTTGGATATTTCCTCTTCAACGTCTCTTTTTTTACAGTCTGGGTAAATTTTTCTATGTTCTTGCACATAACAAAATATGAACTGCTTATGTTCTTCATCTGCGGTAGTCAAACCATAAAAGTTTGTCATTAGATTAACAGCTCTTTCAGCTGTGTTTTTAACTGCTTTTGAGCTAGTAACCTTCTTTTTGGCTTCCACAAACGCCCCGCTGTCTTTCTATGAAGATACAATTTCTTAAAGTAAACTACTATCATGTTTCAGTCGTGAAAATAAATCTTTACTCTTTACAGAAACAAAATCACTCAAAGATTTCCATAAAACAAGATAGCAAATACTTGTAGTACCTATAAATAAAACAAATAATTTATAAATTAAATACCAGATTAAACACTACTACATACCATATAGAGAGCCAGATATCTGTTCCTTCGATGGAACATATCTCTTTCCCGAATCCCAAATTTTTATTTTTGTAAGTTTTATATAATGTTTCCTTTGGTCTTCTCATCAACGTTGTCATCAAAAATTATAAGTGCGGCTATTTCCTCTGACACGTACCACAAATTAACTTGTTTAAAGCCGCATGGGAAATTGTCAACTTCTTCGTAATCTTTTAAGGTCTTTAAAATACAAAAATCTTGATTCGGAGCATTTATCGCCAAACTACATTCAAGCCAGGGTTTTACATAAACTGTCACAATAAATAAACAAACATCTCATAATGCTTGTTTGTCCTTGGCGCACATTTTAAACTGGGACTGGAGCAACCGTATTTTTAAGGAGTAAATAGCTCTTACCATCCATCGTGCTTGATGATTTTTATTTTATTTTCATTGCCTCTACCCAGAAATACAATAGCAAGCTCAATGAGTTCGCTATAATCATCTCGTACAATCGATTTTGCGATTCAAACGCACTTTTGAGTATCAGTTCGTATATATGATGGCGGTAAGCAAAGAGTAACAAATCTCTTTCTAGTTTTTGCACACAGGTTTCGTTCAAGCATCCTGTAAAAGAAACTGTCATATCACAGCACATTCAAGAGCATCGGCGTGTGTGATATCGAATAAATTATCTAATTCAAGTTGAAAGTTCTCTTCGCGGCGCCCATGTAAGTCCTGAATTTTCTTGCTATTTTTTGCAGTTCTCGTCAGACCTGATAAAGATCCACTAATTTCTTAGTATAATTAAGAACAGCTCTGGTAGGTATTCTAGCCTTTTTTCAGAATATATTGCACTCCAGAATGACAAGATTTGCGCTTTCATTGACAGTCAAATTAACTTCATGTATGTTGAAAAATAGAACTGCGAGAACTTGTAGATTAGGTGGTAGTTTACACCTGTTATTTGGTGATTTACTTCATTTGAATGAAGAAAGAATGGTAAAAAAATTATATGTTAATGATGTAAATGGTACCAGAAATAGAGGAAGACCAAGGAAAACGTGGCACGATCAAATAAATCAAATATTGAATGTCGGCCATGTGAGGAGTCAGAGAAATCGACGCGCGTGCATGACACGATGTATGAATGTTGAGGAAGCGAGAGAAATGTCAGGAAAGAAAGGTGTGGCAGTCCATTCTTTCTGCCTACCCCTTCGGGGAGACGGCGTGATGGTTAGTTAGTTAGTTAGTTAGTTAGTTTCATTGACATCTTCAAAATATAAAACAATCCGTGATTACTACCCGGCAAGCCAAGACTAAATGATAATAACAACGACCACGCGCCGCTCCTGTGACGCAATTTGTATGGGACATCTTTGCGCGTAAGTCGGCACGGGTTACACTGTTCCGAATATGGAAAAAACTTGTTTTCGGATGTTTTAGGCCCAAATGAATAAAATAATAGCCTATGCATTGTAAAATTAAAACTTTGAAAAATAAGGGACACCCTAACGTACATACTTAATTAAATGGCTGAAGTCATCCACTGCCGGACATAGACCTCCCCCACACTTGTGCCTTTCACATTCAGCTTTGAAATAGTTCATACATATAAATATAATAAAAAAACAATTTGTATATTACATTCTGCTTCAATGGATTCAAACTAGTTTTAATTGTATATAAAATGGAACTGTCAAAATGTATCTTATTGTTGAAGGCTTGTACAGTGGATTATATTGTTTCTCCTTTGTGTGATGTTATTTTGTTTGTGACAAATGAATCACATCACCTCTTGAGGATGGATGGCAAGTCAGTTGCAAGTGACGTGGAGAAATATTAATTGTTTCTTGTGAACAATGATGTAAAACTCCATATTAAATAATTAATACGAATGAAAATGTCTGTTTTATTATACTTTTATGGGTAAGAGATATTTGAGATGGTTTGGACACATGGAAAGAATGAATGATGAAAGAATGGTAAAAAAAATATATGTTAACTATGTAAATGGAACTAGAAATAAAGGAAGGCTAAGGAAAACGGAAACAATCAAATAAACCAAATATTGAATATTGATCATGTGAGGAGTCGGAGAAATCAACGTGCGTGCATGACACAATGTGTGAATGTTGAAGCGAGAGAAGTATGCCAGGAAAGAAAAGTGCGGCAGTCTTATCTTTCTGCCTACTGCTTCGGGAGACAGCGTGAATGTTGGTTAGTTAGTTATAGATGTTTGATAACGCCTTAGAAATGCGAAACATGTCATTCCCGTAAATTATAATAAAACTTCTAGAAAACAGACATTTTTATTAAAAATGGAGAAAAAAATTGTAGTATACTGTCACTGGAGAAATGTTTATTTCATCTTGTGTCAGTAGTGGGTTTGTCAAAATGTTACGTATGTAAAAAGAAAAATTGTTTACGTGGTCACACAAAAAAAAAAATGTTAAATTTTTTTTTTCAAAGACTAAATTTCAAAAATATTAAATAAATAAAAAAAATTGTATTTAACCACGGTATGGTTATTATAATTATTGCCAACTAGTTTCCCTTGGACCCAAGCTTCATCAGGGCAGTATTAGCAACTGGCAGTTGTTATACGGCCCTGATGAAACTTGGATCCAAGCCAAACTATTTGGCATCAATTATTTTAATTTTTTTATAATTTTTTTTTAAAAAAGACTAACACCAAAGATTTAAATCAATGTTATTAGAATTTATTTTTACAATCTTCAATGTGAGCAGAAAAGAGCTCATTATTATGAAGAAGGAATCTGGTCGTGTCCAGGCTCGAACCCAAGTCCCCTAGATCAAAAGCCAATCATTCTATCCCCTAGTCCACCACCCGATTATTATAATAACCATTACGTAATTAAATACAAAGTTTTTTTCTATTTATTTTATATTTTTAAAATGTCTAACCACAAAGTGAGTGCTTCATATGAAAACTTAATTTCAGATCTGAAAAGAGGAATTTATTTAATTGTAGGTAAATTGTACGTCGGCATTTTTGGCACAAGACTGCTCGACTGAAAGGGCTTGTTAGATCTCTATCTGCGAGTAGGTACTGCCCTTGCTGGCGCCATCACCGTCTGGTCCAACTATACTTGTGTCTGTAATTTATATTGTATTTAGTGTAGGGTCTTGTCCATCTTTTGAAAATGTGTTCCTCGGAGTTATAATAGGAATATTAACGACAGTGGTTTCACTATGTGGGGATATCATATCACGGGTTCCATACTTTAACTAGGTACCGCAGGAATAAAGACAACTTCTCTCATTATACAGGTGTCTTAAAAGTAAGCCATTTATCGAAAAAATGTTTTAAGGATTAATTGTATCTCAATAGAGACGAAGATGTAAATTATTTGGAAACAGAATATGGTAGTTGAGGCGTTAACAACATTTCCCATTCTTCCCTTCTTATGACCACCACATTTGACAAATTTTTGGAACTTGTATATATGCTACTATTTTTATTAACTTCACATTGTTGTACACTAGCGCTATCTATTAAGATAATTTGTAAGCATTAAGCAGAAAATCTTTATTAATACAATGTGAAAGGCTTTTACGCAATTATCACATTGCTAGATAACGCCTGGAGTGAAACTCCAATTTTTATGTGGGTTAATTAACCCGCAATGGGTAAAAATCCAGTATTTGTATACAAAAATAACAAATTCGAAAAAATGTTTATTAATTATTTGAAGTACACGATTTTGGAACATATTTCTTAAAAATAATATCGTCCAAATCATTTAGTCGAACAGTAAAATTTCTTATGATGGCTCGGCAGACTGATAATCAACAGACTCTTAATGTTTTCTACCGTTCTTGATGATCTTGGTCGTAGGGGTTTTAATTTTACCAGTATTTTACTAGTTCTTCAAACTTTTTGACCCACGGACTGAGGCAGACTCCCAAGAGGCAGGCTTCTGATTCACATACCCCTACAGACCCTCGGATTCATTGCATTCACGCAGTAAGCTAAACAAACTTAAACTTTCTTTTGAGACATACTGTAGTACTGGTTTGGTTACCTAGTTGCCCCACGATATTATTATTATTTTGTTGAATACATAGCTCTTTACATCACATTACAGCACAAGCCAAATCCATAGCTATCATATTGATTCTCATGACACGTGGCAGTCGTAGCACTTGCCACTCGGTCATGAAGGTCGTTATGTAGTTCGTCACCTGAGAGTAAGAAGGTTCCAACTGTCAAAAGTAAAATCCTTAGAAAAATGAAGTCAAAGTTTTGTTGGTTTCGGGTGTGTATCTTGGAATAAAAGGGTTCCATCTGAAGCAGATGAAACTCTTTTACCGAGAAGCGTGTACATTTTTTGTGGCGACAGTTGGAATAATAAAGTTGTAAGTGTAAATGAATCATTCAGTGGATCGTGTGTTTTGAATGATCAGATGGAACTTGATTCTTTTCGTAACATTAAAATGAAGATACTATTACATGTTTTTTTTAATTGTACATTTAGATAAGGTAAGTAAGAACCCTTTTCACACAAAAAAAGCCAAATGTGAAATTTGGTTAGTTGGAACCCTCTTACTCTCAGGTGACGAGTTGATGCCGCTGTAACAAAATTAAAAATGGTCTTTTTGTTGTGTCAAAACGAGGAATTTTAAAAATATGTGTTTTCTAGTCAAAACCTCTTACTCGGTAATAATTAATAACTTTAAGGCGTTAACGCTGGAATTCCATTATGTATCTTTTTTTATTAATTGTATCCACTTTTAAGTTTAATTTTCTCGACATGTTTCCAAAGTCTTATAATTATACAAGGAGAACGATGTTATTATATATTTTTTTATCGTTCTCACAATGACGAAAGTGCTCATTGCCACACTGCTCTATACCTTTGAGACATATCGAGAAAAATAAACTCAAAAGTGAAAAACATGTGTTTTAACCGTCCTACCTTTGGGTTATTTTCCGAGAAACGTACAAAAAAAGCAGGTTTTTTATTTGTGAAATTTAATTATTTATTAATTTTATTTTTTTAAATTACGAAATGTCAAATACTCGGCCGCACACTTGGACTGCCCTTTGTAAAACTATAATATTTATGAAGACTTGTACTCGAGTGTTGTTGGCACACGCGCGTATTCCTAACAGTTTGTAAGTTTTAGGTACATTACTTTTTCTCAAGCACGTACGTGATACGGGATAGCGCAGAATGGTATAGTCACAGTGAACGTATCACGTACGTTCAAATACGTAGGGTGGTTAATTCATAAAAAAAATTGTAATATTGACACACAAATTTTTTTACATTAGTATAAAGAGTATTTTACATGCATTTTGTGCCTTGTGACGATGGCATCGTCAATTCTCAATTGGTTGACAATATATATAAAATTACAAGCAAATTAGTATAAGCTTGTCTTCAGGTCCAACTCTAATAGACGTGAAACTATATAGTAGGGTTGGTATGGCTCCCGCGCTGCACTTTTGAAAGATGGACAATAATTATTCCAAACCAAAAAGTTCAAAGTTATTTTAAGTTATTGTAAAATAGTTTTTTGTATATATGAAATTGAATAAAATTTGTTTAAATAATCAATTTTGTGTTTTTATTTATTTATATATTTTTTTCCTAACTAACTAACCTAATTAGGAATAAGCCTAAGAGACAAGAGTCAGAAACGATACGGTGAGAGAAAAAATTAAAGTCACTGACATCATCCACCGGGTGGCGACTCTAAAATGGCAATGGGCGGGTCACGTAGCCAGAAGCTCAGATGAAAAGTGGACAAGAAGACTGCTGACTTGGAGACCGTGGACAGCGAAGAGAAGTGCAGGGCGACCGCAACTACGGTGGAAAAATGATATAAACAGACACGTCGGAATAACCTGGATGCAGTCTGCACAGGACAGAATGACATGGAAGCAAATGGAGGAGGCCTTTGTCCAGTAGTGGACGAGAATAGGCTGAAGAAGAAGAAGAAGAACTAACCATCACGCCATTTACCAGAGGGGTATGCAGAGATGATGGCCTACCACACTGCTCTATCCTGACATACCCGTGGAGCTTCTGCTATTTCTTTATTTATTTATTTTTCTTACAAATGAAAAATATTTAGGGGACTCATTTGGACACAAACGGTAAACAAAAATGTAATATCGATATGAAACTAGGAGATAACATACGAGTGTCTTAGAAGGATCCCAAATATGTCGACGTCAGTGAGGCAGTACTCTTTCCAGAAGTGATAATATATATTTTTACGAATACTGCCTCACTGACACTAAAAATGCCCAAATAGAGTCAATGATATTCAACTTCTGAATTGCTCTTCCTACTGACACCACCAAAGGCTGGTTGGTTCTGCGTGACGGAGCAAAGAACAATTGACGTTGGCGCTATCACAGGTAACCATCTGGAATAAAAATACCTATTTATTCCAGAACATAGGGGTTCTCAATAGAGAACCCCTATGTTCTGGAATAAATAGTTGGAAAAAATTAGTTAGTTGGAAAAAAATCTATTTCATATACAGTTGCTTTCTTGGAATGATGTAATAATGCGTCATATCCGGTTAACGGGTTAATAAGATAAAAATTGACAGATTTATATAATGCATACAGTAAAACTTCTAGAAAATGTATTTTCCTCAATATTAATTATTCAGAACGGAGTCTTACATAATTTTTTAAGCAATGATAAATTTTTTTTTTGAATAATTATTGAAATTAAAACATCTGTTTTGTAGAAGTTTTATTTTATTTTATGGGAATGGGATGTTTCCCTTTGTTAAGAGACATTATTAAATTTCATGAAACATGCGCGCCATGGAAAGAGCCATGCTTGGAATAACCTTGAGGGACAGATTTAGAAACAAATTTATTCGACAACAAACCGAGGTGGCTCTACGGATAGGCGGGCTGAAGTGGCGGTGGGCTGGTCATATCTGTCGGAGAACCAACAGGCGATGGGGAAAATGGGTTCTGGAGTGGAGACCACATACAGGATTCCGTAGAGTTGGACGTCCCCCTGCCCGCTGGACCGACGATCTGAAGAGAATTAGGCATATAAGGTTCCCACCACCACCCGAGACTGTTATAGGACGCAGCGACGCCCTTTCGTCAGTCTCGCTGCACTATCTAGGCCTGTTCCTTGTCCATCCGGGACTTACGTTCATTTAATTTAGCCTTTTCTTGTCATCAATCAAAAGGGTGACAGACCACATTTAATCTATTCTTTTAACCTTATATATCTCCCGCGCGGCCTCACATCTCTTTATTATGAAATAAAATCAGAAGTAAATATTATATAAAGCACACCTTAAATTAGTAAAAAAAAAAAAAAAAAACACATTAAAATGATATAAAACACACATTAATTCACAATACACAATAGGACAAATTTTAAAACAAGAAGAGATCTGAAGAGAATTGCTGGACATGGATGGATGGGAGCGGCAATGGATAGGGAGCGGTGGCGTGCTTTGGGAGAGGCCTACATTCAGCAGTGGATGACAGCCGGCTGATGATGATGAAACATGTCATTCTCATAAAATATAATATAATATAACTATTAAAAAACAAATGTTTACATTCTTCTTCTTCGACGTTACAACCCTTGGTGGGTCTTAGCCTCGTTCAAGAAACTTCTCTATCTCGTCCTATCTCTGGCCGCCACCTCCCAGTCTTGCAGCTACTAGACCCGACAGTCTGCCACTAAAGTCTCGGCCTACCGACACTTCTTCGCCCTATTGGATTATCAGACAACACTCTTTTGGGGAGCTCCAGATCCCCCGTGCAGTGTAAGTGCCCTAGCCAGCGCAGTCTGTTAATATTTATACACTTGATCACGCTGACGTCCTGGTATAGATTGTAGAGCTCTGTGTTGTATCTCCTTATCCACATCTGACCATCCTTAATGGGTCCAAAGATTCAGTGGAGGATCTTCCTAAGAAAGTAGTTTAAATTTACTTATCTCAAAATTGGAAAAATTAATTAATTTTAATGGTGGAAGATCATGTTGGGAAGGAATGCTGCACCGCAAGGCGACAAGAAGAACAGAGGCCACTGCAGAAATGAAGATGCTGAGGTGGGCCGCCGGGGTTACGATGCTGGATAAAACTAGAAATGAGCACATCAGACGAAGCCTGAAAATCGCTCCCATAGCAGAAAAGGCTAGGGAACGTTGTCTGCGGTGGTATGGTCATGTGAGCAGGAGCAGGAGGGACAATGAGTACATCGTTCATAAGACCCTGCAACTGGAAGACGGAAGGAGAGGACCAGGTCAGTCTCCTGCAAACGTGGATGTCCACAGTTGGGAACGACCTGACAGCCAGATGACCCTGGATGGTGAGACTTGGCGGAGCCGTATTAGGAGAGCCAACCCCAAATAAATGGAAATGTTTTACCTGTTCTCAATAGATGCCTTAAACTATCATTGTTGTTTGTATCTTCTGAGAAAATAAACTGATTTGATTTGAAATGGCTAGGCGAAAGAAGAAGGTGGACGATTATGGTTGTATTGGTGGTTTTGTTTTTGTATTTCCAATAATTTCACAAAATTGACAGAAAAATAGAAATTTCCAGATAGCCAGGGCACCAGATATTTGAAATAATTAAATTTAAAAAACTAATTCCTTTAAATTTTAACATTCATTATGATTATGAATATTACTTACATCCTTGATTGTCTTTGTGTCTTTGTTTAATGGTGTTCTTCTACCGACCCTTATGTATGGAAGCGAAGCATGGAACTGGCAAAGGAAGGATGAAAGTAGAATAAATGCAGTAGAAATGAGATCTCTTAGACGAATGTGTGGATATTCTGTGTATGATAGAGTGTCGAATGAAAATATAAGAAGTGAATGCGGTGCGAATGACGGTGTCATGAACAAAATAATGAAAGGATCATTAAGATGGTTTGGACATATGGAAAGAATGAATGAAGAAAGAATGGTAAAAAAATTATATGTTAATGATGTAAATGGTACCAGAAATAGAGGAAGACCAAGGAAAACGAGGCACGTTGTGTGTAGAGGCAGTGTGTAGATTGAAACTAACATGTGAAGTTTGGTGTTACAGATTAACATATATACAACTTCCAAAAATTTGTCAGACATAGTGGTCGTAAGAAATGTGGAATGGGGAATGTTGTATTACATAAAGCGCGCGCTTAACCCAACCAATGACAGGTCACAAGTCCTGTAAACACTTCGATCACCATATTCTGTTTCCAATTTGCATCTTCGTCTCTATTGAGATAAAATTAATCCTTGAATTGATAACCCGCAATGGGTAAAATCCAGTATTCGTCTACAAGTATTTGTATACATTAAAAATGTTGTAAAATATAATTGCCTTTTCTATTCATAAAAAATAGAATAAGAACAGTGTCTAGTTTTTTTTGTAAACGCACTGTAACTAACACTCTTGCAAACAATCTCCCAGAAATGAATGGACTCTACATTATATTTTGTACACAAAATAAATCGTATGTACTACAGGTATATGTAAAATCTCGTATATAAGACCGATAATAACATATGCAGCCCCCATCTGGGGCTACGCGGCCTCTTCGCACACACGCCGCCTCCAAATCTTCCAGAATAAGGTCCTACGAATAGTTCTTTGAGCTCCCAGGTGGAGCAGAATATCACAACTTCATCTAGAGGCGGGACTTCCGACCCTAGTTAAGTACATCCTCACACTTGCCGAACGTTTCTACCAGGGAGTCGCAACACACCCCAACCCTGGCATACAAGAATCCTCTAACTACCCTCCAGACAGGTTATTTAAACACAAGCGCCCAAAACTAGTCCTCCATCAAAGCGCTACTTCGGGGCACCCATCACCATCACAACCACCCTCCTCCCTTCCGAACACACCATCACAACCTAACACCCCCCCAGAACCGCCATAAACAAACCTCCGTCACCACCCCTCACCCTCCCAACACCCCACCCCACTAACATTTAACACCCTCAATTCCTATCAACGACAACTCCAACAGGTGAGGAAGCAATAGCCCTCGGGCTGACTCTTCCGAGACCTCATGACCAATGATGTAAAATCTCATTAGAATTCGATCTAGAAACTATTCCATTTTAGGAAAATAATACGAATAAACTGAAATTTTATCAAAAATAAAAAAGATAGCAAATTATACACAGAATATAATTCAAACATGTGGCGTTTTAATGACCATGCGGTAAAAAAGTACTTTAAAAACATGTCATTATGAAAAAACTATGAATTTTTAAGACTTTTTTTACAATTGTCTAATGCTACTTAAGAATGCATTGTGAAATAAACAGTAAAACAAAGAAACTGACATTTTCATTTGTTTAACAATATGAGTTCTTATTTGATAATACATAGTGTATTATTCTACCAACCCTTATGTATGGAAGCGAAGCATCGAACTGGCAAAAGAAGGATGAAATTAGAATAAAAGAGATCTCTTAGACGAATGTGTGTGACGAATGTGTCTGTGTATGATAGAGTGTCGAATGAAAATATAAGAAGTGAATGCGGTGCGAATGATGGTGTCATGAACAAAATAATGAAAGGATCAATAAGATGGTTTGGACACATGGAAAGAATGAATGAAGAAAGAATTGTAAAAAAATTATATGTTAACGATGTAAATGGAACCAGAAATAGAGGAAGACCGAGGAAACGTGGCACGATCAAATAAATCAAATATTGAATGTCGGACATGTGAGGAGTCAGAGATCGACGCGCGTGCATGACACGATGTATGAATGTTGAGGAAGCGAGAGAAATATGTCAGGAAAGAAAAGTGTGGCAGTCCATTCTTTCTGCCTACCCCTTCGGGGAGACGGCGTGATGGTCAGTTAATTAGTTAGTTAACAATATGAGTTCTAATTTGACAATACAACTAACTAACTAACTAACCATCACGCCGTCTCCCCGAAAGGGTAGGCAGAAAGAATGGACTGTCACACTTTTACTGATGCGGCACTCCATCCTTCTCTTTTCGCTCCGCGGGAGACGCGGTGTGATGGGTTGCGAACCTCATCGTCACTTGACAATACATAATGTTTTATTAATACATTCATACACAACGGCCTTAGTGGCAGAGTGGCAACAGCAATGACTGCCATGCCGCAGGTCTCAGGTTTGATTACCGGCGATGGCGGCGAAATTGGCTCTCTGCCTTTGGTAGGTATAGTGTAGAATTCACGTGACAATAAAATGGCGACAGATTAGATACGTATCACATGTCATGAGAATATATAATATTTACTTCAGTATAATATGATATTTAATAATAATTTTATAATATTTAATAATAATAATAATGATATAATATTTAATAATAATTTTATATAATATTTACTTCTGATTATATTTAATAATAAAGAGATTTAATATAAAAGGTTAAAAGAATAGATTAAATGTGGTCTGTCCCCCTTTTGATTGATGACAAGAAAAGGCTAAATTAAATTAACGTAAGTCCCGGATGGACAAGGCCTAGATAGTGCAGCGAGACTGACGAAAGGGCGTCGCTGCGTCCTGTAACAGTCTCGGGTGGTGGTGGGAACCTTATATATGTCATGAGAATCAATAGCTAGGAAGTTGTTAACAGTAATTGGGTTCAAATAACCTGCTGTATACAAATGTGGAAAGCAACGGGAAAATACCACATTAAAGGCCCAAGTGACATCCCAAGGACTAGCAAAACAGTGTTGATCGACATTGATGCAAGCCAATCCCTTGAAAAGAGTCGTTTATATTCATATTATAATTATTAATTTTCGGCTTTTTTAATACGTATAAAAAGATTTCCGTTTACTTATACAAAAAACAAAAATGCCCGTTCACAGTGGAGTTTAAATTCCAAAAATAATGTATGGAAGTGAAGCATGGAACTACAGAAGAAAGATGAGAGCATAATACCTAAATGCGGTAGAATTGAAATCCCTGGGACTTGTGTTTGGTAAAACGATGTACATCAGAATTTCAAATGAATATAAGGAAGGAATTTTGAGCGGAAGAAAGAATTATAAACAAAGTTATGAAAGGATCACTGGGACATATAGGAGGTTTGGACATATAGGACGCATGGATGAAGAAAGAATAGTTAACCCTCCCTTCCCTATGATGGGTATCTTCTACACGTTGCTTCTAAAAACCATCAATATCTCTATAAATATAATAAATACAATGTTTAGATTTTAGGTATTCCTCCATAATATATTTACGCATTGATTTAAAAAATCACATTAATAATAATCAGAATTTATCGGATACATCGGAGGTATTTTGTGAAAATCGAAAACAAAGTCGCGTATAAACAGCGCTTTCAGTGCGCCACAATATATTCGCATCTCACTCTTGCATATGTTCACGCTCAATCTTCTCACTCTCGCCGTCCCGCCGCGCCGGCAGTGGCGGCAGTCGCTTTCGTGCTTGCAACCAAAGTGGGCCTGTGCCCGTTCCGTGAGCGTTGCCAGATGTTTTTTTTAATGTTTTTAGCAATTAAATCTCAATTATTATAATTTTTGACCTCAATTATAATTACATAAGGGGATTAGCTATGAATGTTCCTATTTTTCCGATTTAAAATCGCTAATTTTTTAACGCGTACTGACTACCCTACACCGAAACGCACGTTTTTATTTTAGCACCGTAAAGGAAAGGTTAAGAATGTATACGTTAACGGTGTGCATGGAAAACGGAGTCGTGGAAGATCGAGGAAAACTTGGCATGACCAGATTGATAAAATTTTAAAGGTCGGCCATTTTAGAAGTCGGCATTAACGACGTGCGTGTATGACTCGCTGTATGAATATGGAGGATCCTAGAGACGTGTGTCTGAATCGAGTATTGTGGTGGTCCATTCTCTCTGCCTACTGAGAAACGGCGTGATGGTTTGTTGTTGTTGTTGTTATAAAAACTCTTACATGTCTATTTTTTAACAAATAATGAAATTGGCATGTGCGGTGTTCTCCCCGTTGCCTCTCCAATCACCTTCCCATTTCACTACCATTCTCGGCATGGTCGCTTGAGTAAAAGTGCACTGGCTCAATACCGGATATTCAAATACCTGGGACGCAAATGACGGGGCATTTCTACACGGTGGAAGCATAAGAAATAATCCAGGTAGAAAATTTACCGCTATATCCTCGTCTCGGGAAAGTCGAAATTGTAATTAAGCAATTTGCTCGGTGTAGAAATGAAGGCGTTCGATTTTAAAATATGTTATTTCAAACCAGCAAATAGCAATGAAAATTTTTAGTTAAAAAACTTTTTCAAATGCATATTAACTGAACATTTTGGTTCATTATAAATTAATGAAAACAAAAAAAAAATTATACAAAATTTCGTCAAATCATATCAAATCAAATCAGTTTATTTTCTCAAAAGACATTACAAACATTTTTTATAGTTTAAGGCATCTATTGAGAACAGGTAAAACATAATAAATATATAATACCAGGAACGCATGAGAGATGTTTCGACTTTAGGAATACAAAGTCAAGAGTATTTGTCTTCTGAACGTACTTTCACGAATATGAAAGACATCGATCTCCGAAGCGATCATGTTCAGCAGTTTGATTGCTCTCCCCACCGGCATCACCAGAGGCAGGTTGGTTCTGCATGTTGGGAGATAAAACAGTCTGTGCTGACGCTGTCGAAGATAACCATCCGGAACATAAAGATGGATAGCCTCCAAGATGGCGGAATTCTCAAAGAATCCCCTGATAAGTCTGAAGAAATGGGTAAGTGTGCACCCAACCCTTCTTATCTGTAAATTATTGGTCCCCAGCATGCCCAAGAGGAATGCAGTGGGATAAAGCCATTTTGAATGTATACAAATACTTAGAGACGAATACTGGATTTTACCCATTACAGGTTATCATTTCAAGTATTAATTGTATTGTATGTAGATTGAAATGTAAAATCTGAAGTTTGGTGTTAAATAGTAGCATATATACAACTTCCAAAAAATTTGTCAGACATGGTGGTCGTAAGAAGAATGGAATGGGGAATGTTGTATTACATAAAGCGTGCGCTTAACCCAACCAATGACAGGTCATAAGTCCTGTAAACACCTCGACTACCATATTCTGTTCCCAATTTGCATCATCGTCTCTATTGAGAAACAATTAATCCACAAAATTTCTTTATATATTTAGTGTGCTTCCACTTGTGTTTAACGTCGACCAGTTTCGGCAGCTTACTGCCATTTTCTGATACCTACATCAAAACTTATTTATTTTATATAATAAATGGTAGTGGTGGAAGTAATTTTTTTTCCTGATTCTAAATAAACCATTGCTGTTATTAAGTTGTAAGTGTTCAAATCAAATCAAATCAAATCAAATCAGTTTATTTCATCAACAGACATTACAAAATTTATTTTTAAGGCATCTATTGAGAACAGGTAAAATAATATATTATATACGAGTATAGTATACTACCAGAAACGCATAAGAGATGATTCAACATTAGGAAGACAGGATACTCTCCAGAATTAAGAGTATTTGCCTTCTGAACGTACTTTCAATAACATGAAAGACGTCGATCTCCGAGGAGACCGCGTTCAGCAGACTAATTGCTCTTCCCACCGGTGTCACCAGAGGCAGATTGGTTCTGGCGGCCGGTAGGTAAAACAATCTGTGCTGTCGCTGTCGGAGATATCTATCAGGGACAAAAGGCCGAACACCCTCCAGTACGGCCGAGTTCTCGAAGTATCCCCTAATTAATCTAAAGAAATGGGTAATTAGATGTCCATCTCTTCGAAGCTCTAGAGAATTGGTTCCGAGCATTCCCAAAAGAAATGCCTTGGGATAGAGCCAAGGATAGCTACCATACTCCCTCATGTAGAGATACCTTAGAAATTTTTTCTGAACCCTCTCCAGCATAACGGAATATCTCGCCTCGCGAGGACTCCATATCACAGAACCACTTTCGAGTCTGCTCCGAACCAATGTGTTGTACTCGTATAGGACTCTGAGCACATTGGGATCCCTGAAAACTCTGCCGGTCCGGACGATGAAGCATCTTCAGTGCAGTGCCACAAATCCTCTCAACATGTGCACGAAAAGTCAGCCTACTCTCATAGATGATCCCGAGATCTCTCATCATCTCTCAGTGTTGTTGGTTTGCTGCTGGATCTTGCTTGAGGATCGGAGGATTACCATTACCGAACTTGCTCTTCGTATTCCTGGGAAGAAAAGACATAAAATTGCAGATAGAACAATTTTAATAACGTGCGTGCATAAAATACATATTTTTTATTTTTAAAGTTGAAAATGTCAATGTTTCGAAGGTTTCCGAGATTCAGGCTTTAGTGATAAGATAGCTTATATGATGCATTTTATGATACAGAAAGCAATTTTTAAAGAAATCTTAAGAATAGAGAATAAAAAATAAAAAAAAACTGTTCATCTCCATACATAAAAAAAAGAAAACCACAAATAACTTATTAATTAATAGCTTTATCAAAAAAAGTTACTCCACATAAAATATTTCTATTTAGTAAAGGAATACGAAAGGGTGGAAAAATTTAAATACTTCGGCAGCATACTAACGCAATCTCTTGATCCAGATGTAGAGATAAAATGCAGAATTGAGGCAGCAAGAGCTACGTTTAATAAAATGAAATCACTCTTCTGCAATGATAACGTAAACTTGAAACTCCGCCAGAGAATGATCAAATGCTATGTGTGGTCTGTTTTATCGTACGGGTGTGAAATTCGGACCCTGAAAATTAACTCAATGAACAGACTGGAAGCATTTGAAATGTGGCTCCATCGCCGAATGCTCAGAGTTCCCTGGACAGACATGGTTACCAATACCGAAGTCCTGAGGCGAGCTAGAGTTGACAGGGAATTGTTATCAACTATCAAGGTTCGAAAGATCTCATATCTGGGTCATATACTGCGTGGGGAAAAGTACCACCTTCTCCAACTGATATTGGAGTGAAAAATTGAGGGACGCCGAGGGCCCGGAAGGTGACAAATGTCCTGGCTGCGAAACGTGAGGGAGTGGACCGGCATCCGAAGTGTTGAGAAGCTGTTCCGAGCGGCGCAAGACAGGGACAAGTTCGCTGAGGTGATCGCCAACGTTGGGGGGACCCGACAGGGCACTTGAAGAAGAAGAAGAAAGGAATACGCGGGCATATTTTATTTTTCAAAATTAGGTAGTTGATTTTGAGCGACGCTAAATCTATGGAGCTTCATTTTCAGCCCACTGTGTGGCGTGATGGTAAGTTAGTTAGTTAGTATACAGTAATTGGGTTCAAACGACGTGTTGTATATATATGATAATAAAAAAAACAAATGATTTTTAATTACTTATTTAACACAATACATGTATTTTTATTATTTTTAGCTATGTTATGTTGATACATCCCTTTCCGTCCGCGCCACAAGAATAGCCGGATAAGCTCACACAATTAAAACATTCTGTTTCAACCATCAAACCAGCAGCGGACACACAGCTCGCACCGGTTCACAGTACGACCACCAGTCGACGGAGCATTCCACATTCGAAATCCTGCATTCAAAATTCAAAATACGAATAGAACGAATTAAAAAAAGCGTTCCAAAGTGAAAATTCAAACAGAATTAAACACAATAAATACGTAAAAGTGATATTTGAATCAAATTTTAAATAGCGACATTTTATTTTTGTTGAAAAATACGTTTTTCCATCACTGTTCTACATTTATAAGTTTGTTCCGGGATTTTCTGTTTTTTGTGTTTTTTTATATTTATTTTTGAGTTTGTTTTTGTTAGTGCTTCGTGTTTTTTACATTTGTTAGTGGTTTTAATGTTTTTTTTGTAATATCTATGTCAGTTTTGTGTGAGTTTATATTCATAACGGTACACTGTTAGTGTGGATACGAGACAGGTAAGATTCTTGATGGATAATAATTTATTTTTAATATGCGACGTATTGAAAGAGGATATACCGGAAATATATAATACAAATTGTGTCATTTAACTAACTAACTAACTAATTAACTAACTAATTAACTAACCAACCATCACGCCATTTCTCTGGAGGTGTAGGCAGAAAGTATGGAACGCCACACTGTTCTGTTCAGATATACCTCTCGAGTTGCTTCTACATTCAAATCAAATCAGTTTATTTCATCAACAGACATTACAAAATTTATAAAAATATATTGTGTATGTACTCGTATAGTATACCACCAGAAACGCATGAGAGATGGTTCAACATTAGGATGACAGGATACTCTCCAGAATTGAGAGTATTTGCCTTCTGAACGTACTTTCACTAATATGAAAGACGTCGATCTCCGAGGAGACCGCGTTCAGCAGATTAATTGCTCTACCCACCGGTGTCACCAGAGGCAGGTTGGTTCTGGCAGCCGGTAGATAAATAGTTATGCCGGTAGGTAAAGCAATATCTTTGCTTAATCGTATCACCTCGGAGTTTGACATATTTTGTGATAGTTTGGCTCATCTGAGGGAAGTACTATCTTTATTATAATTATATGAAATTATAATTGTATTGAAAAAAAATTCTGTAATGCTTTAGATATGTTTAAAATAAATAAATGAAATAAAATGAAATGAAAACAATCTATGCTGTCGCTGTCGGAGATATCTATCAGGGACAAAAAGCCGAACACCCTCCAGCACGGCCGAGTTCTCGAAACATCCCCTGAGTAATCTAAAGAAATGGGTTATGAGATGCCCATCTCTTCGAAGCTGCAGAGAGTTGGCCCCAAGCATTTCCTTCATAGAGCCACGGATAGCTACCATTCATACATAGTAACATACTCGTCGATTTTTGAGACTTTTAATGTGGGCGCCTTTTAGTATTTGATTAATTTGATCATGCCATGCTTTCCTTGGTCTTCCGCTGCTACTCTTTCCACTCACACTGCTTGTATACAACATTTTAACCATTCTTATCTTATACATTTGTTCCATATCTCCAAACCATGATGAGTTTGGACAAACCATGATGAGTTTGGACATATGGAACGAATGGATGAGAGTAGAATGGTTAAAAAGTTGTACACAAGCAGCGTGAGTGGAAAAAGAAGCCGAGGACGACCGAGGAAAACATGGCATGACCAAATTAATCAATTACTAAAAGGCGGTCACATTCGAAGTCGGAATAATCGACGTGCGTGCATGGTACGATGTATGAATGTAGAGGTAGCCCATAAGGGGGGCCAGGACAAAGCATTGTGGCGATCCATCCTCTCTGCCTACCCCTCCCGAGAAATGGTGGTTAGTTAGTTAGTTAGTTAGTTAGTTATTTTTAAAATGTTTAACCACAAACTGAGTGCTTCATATATATATTTTTTAATTCATTAAGCGTCACTATGGAATTCCACAGTGTCAACGCCTTAAGTTTATCAAAATTTTAATTAATATATGAGAATTACATTTTTAGAAATATGTGTGAAAAAATATTTTTTTATCAGAATGCCAGAACATGATATCAGAAGAAAATAGAAGGCGATTGAAATTGGAATAAATAGTATCATTCTAACTAACTAACTAACTAACTAACTAACCATCACGCCGTCTCCCCGAAAGGGTAGGCAGAAAGAATGGACTGCCACACTTTAATCGATGCGGCACTCCATCCTTCTCTTTTCGCCATCGCGAGAGACGCGGTGTGATGGGTTGCGAACCTCATCGCCACCAAAAGGCATCTCCCGGGAGCGCACACTTCGATCGTTCAACGTCTACTTTGTTAATCATACATTTGATAATGCCTAAGCAAGGTGAAAGAAAACATATAATTTCATTTGTATTAATTATTTAATATGGAGTTTTACATCTTTATTCAAGAAACAATAAAAAATTCTAGAGGCCTTGATTTGGTAATTTTTATTAATAAAAAAATCCTCAATTCAGGCGAGATTTCAAGAAAAATATGATTAAGAAGTTTTATTTTATTTTTTATATCCAATGACATAATGGAATATCTTGACAATGTAGGTAAGTAAAATTGTTTTAAAAGGCACATAATATTATTTTGTGAGTGGGTGGCGAGTGGCATCGGGTCATTCCTTCTTCCATAGTATGTGATGAGCAAGTTGGTTCCGAGGAAGGGATTTTCTAACCCTTTTTATTATCACAATTTAGTTTTATTATGTGTTATAGTCTTATTATTTAAATACAAATAAGACTAAAATAATACTAAAAATATTCAATACAAATAATTATCATTATGATCCATATTATCATTTACAAACAAACATAGACCATTGTTTAAAATTTCCGTAGTTATTTATATAAAAAGCAAAGTTATATAAACACAACAATGAATTATTACTAATTGTTTCGATTCAGGTTAACAATAACAATTTGGAATAATTTGAAAGCAAGAAATAACTTGAATCAACAAGTTAAGTTTCTTTTATGAACATTTTTACTTAATACTAAAGAAAACATTTATTTTCTAGAAGTTTTATTATGGGAATGGCTTGTTTCGGTTTTCTAAGGGATTATCAAATTTACTACTTTAAATTGATTTGATAATGCTTTAATAAGGTGAAAAATATTCCCATAAAATATATAAAACTTCTAGAAGATAGACGTTTTCATTTGTATTAATTATTTAATATGAAGTTAGTTTTACACCATTGTTTTGGCTGTAACACTTTGATATTTCAACATTATTAACTGTTTAAATAAAAACATTTATAAATTATTTATAAATTATTTTGTTTATATTCATAGTTAGTGCATTCATTGGCCAGTTAATGTATACATTATCGAAATTTACATTTCGTCTGCAACATATGAAAGAATTGGCACACAAATATTTTATTTTAAATACATACATAATATTGCAATGCTAGTGGCAAATGTGTATTACATAATTATCTAACAGTGAATATAAAACATAATATGATAGTGCAAATACACAATTGCAGCTTGGTTTATTAAAATAATAGAGGATATGCAATTAGAACGTAGCAAAGTAAAAAGAGCTTGCGAGCTGCTCTCTGCAGAAAGGACAATATTATACTATGTTTCAGCAAAAATTTGCAAACCGTAATAATATATATTTGAATCACTATATTGTTAAGTAAGATATTTGATGAAGAACTAATTAAAATATGACTAGATAACATATTTTTTCAACATCATAATAAATTACAAAAATAAGTTTACACATAGCACTTATAGCTCTAGTAGGATTTATAAAAGCTGCTATGGAACATTGAAGAAAAAATTAACAAGCAATATTATTAGTTTACCCTATAATGTATGCATAGAAAAAAAAAAATACTCAAACACATATGAAACTAAACGTGAAATCTACTCAAACAAACTCAAAAATACTCAAACACATATGAAACTAAAGTATCATTCTATGCAAGGTTATTTTAAGATCTTCGTTGTATCCGTTCCTCTTGGTATCCTTTTCGATCAACGTTATAGAAACCCTTACAGACTCCATTTTCAATTTATATTCTTGTTCAGATTCGTCAATTTAAGCTGATAAACTAACTAACTAACCATCACGCCGTATCCCCGGAGGGGTAGGCAGAAATAATGGAACGCCACACTGCTCTGTCCTGACATACTTCTCTCGCTTCCTCTACATTCATACCAAATGCGTTCCTGGTATTATGTTGTATGTGTATAATATCTTACCTGTACTCAATAGATGCCTTAAACATTTATGCTGTTTGTTATGTCTTTTGAGTAAGTAAACTGATTTGATTTGATTTTGTCATGCACGCACGTCGATTTCTCCGACTCCTTACGTGACCGACATTCAATATTTGATTGATTTGATCGTGCCACGTTTTCCTTGGTCTTCCTCTATTTATAGCTCCGTTCAAGTCGTTTACATTATAACTTCTTCACCATTCTGTCTTCACTCATTCTTTCCATGTGTCAAAGCCATCTTAACGACCCTTTCATTATTTTGTTCATAACACTTTCATTCGCATCGCATTCACTTTTTATAATTGCATTTGACACTCTATTATATACAGATTTACACACATTCGTCTAAGAGATCTCATTTCTACTGCATTCATTCTACTTTTATCCTTCTTTTTCCAGTTACTCGTACATGCTTCGCTTCCATACATAGGCTGATGTGAACGATTAAAGAGATGAAGAACAACGAAACCACTGTACGGAATAATATATCTATGCTTGGTTTTACATAAATCACTTACTCTTACAAACTCAATAACCATCGCGCTATTTCTCGGGAGCGGTAGGCAGAGATTTATATCTTCACTTGACTCTCTTGACATACTTATTTTGAATTATTCACATACAGCGTGTCATCCACGTACTTCGATGGTTTTCATTATTCATTCTAACATCTCGTCTTGTCTCGTTTTATTTCAATCTTCCCAGATTTATAGATCCATTCACAACATATGCGTAAATAATGAATGATTTATTCACCATTATTAATTGATTCATTCGTTGCCTAGACTTAACGCAATCTTGCTATCATTTCATTTTCTTCTTCTTTCCGTGTCCTGTCAGGTCTTCCCAACGTTGACTATCACCCTTGAGTAGACCTCTCTGTCCTGGGCAGCTCGGAACAGCTCCTCCACGGTCCTCAGCCCTGTCCACTCTCGGATATTCCTCCCAACACCTCGTCGACCCTCAATCTCACCCTCCAAGATCAGATGCAACAGTGCATACCTTTCGCCTCTCAGAACATGGCCCAAGTAGGACACCTTACGGACTTTGATGTTGGTCAGCAACTCTCTGTCAACTCTGGCTCTATGGAGAACGTTTGTGTTGCTGACCATTTCAGTCCAGGAGATACGTAACATCCTTCGGTGTATCCACATCTCAAAGGCCTCTAATCGGTTCATAATATTGACTTTAAGGGTCCACGACTCCACCCCGTATAACAGCACTGACCAAACATAGCATCTGACCATTATTTTTCATTTAATAATTTTGTGAAACTTTTTTTACCCGGAATTTTCATTTTATATCGAAGATGCGATGTATTAAGTGGATTTGTTTTTTCTCATTTAATGTGAAACTTAAAATTTGTTGCTGCCTTCACCTGAACGTCAGAATGTCTGGTCTGAATGTAAAAAAAAGAGCAGGTGTAAAAAAACAAAAGTTTATTATGAATTATTATGAATGTTGGGGCAGGCAACAGAGTAAATGGTGCACTTAAAGTTGTCATCGCTAACAAAAACCTATCCATAAAAGCTAAGATGGCAGTGCATAATGGTGTTCTTGTGCCCACCCTTATGTGTGAAAGTGAAGCATGGAACTGGCAAAAGAAGGATGAGAGTAGTAGAAATGAGATCTCTAAGACTAATGTGTGGCAAATCTGTATCAGGATAGAGTAGTGTGGCGGTCCATTCTCTTTGCCTACCTCAACGGAGAAATGGCGTGATGGTTTGTTGTTGTTGTAGTCCATGTATTCAAACCAACGCAGTAATCCTTTCATAATACTTTCTTCCGCTCTACATTTCTTCTTTATATCAACATTTGAAATTCTGTCGCACATCGTTTTACCAGCATTTAAAATTCTGACGTACAATTCTTTTGAAAATGCTATTATAATTATAATTATCTACTATCTCCACTTATCTTCTTCTGAGAAATGTCGTGTTACTAGTTGGCTTCTTCTGCAAGCTACACGCTTCGCTTCCACGCATAAGTGTGTGTTTAAGAATTCTATTGTGCTCTACCATATTTTCTTCGGTCGTCGATACGTCTCTGTTTGGGCTCGCGCTGTTATGTCAACGAACTTCAAGCGTAAATATTTTGCATTCAGTGTTACATTGTTATTTAGAAATCAAATGTATATAGAAAGCTGACTGTGTGCTACCGACAGACGTGGTCGATACGAGAGAGTCGCGAGCAGACACGTGGAATCATTTGTAATAATATTTGCACATAAGCATTACGAAAGTTGATGAATTTGTAGGCACACCAAAGGCAGGCAACAAAGTGAATGGTGGACTTAAAGTTGTCATCGCAAACAAAAACCTATCCAAAAAAGCTAGAATGGCAGTGCACAATGGTGTTCTTCTACCGACCCTCAAGTATGGAAGCGAAGCATGGAACTGGCAAAGGAAGGATGAAAGTAGAATAAATGCAGTAGAAATGAGATCTCTTAGACGAATGTGTGGATATTCTGTGTATGATAGAGTGTCGAATGAAAATATAAGAAGTGAATGCGGTGCGAATGATGGTGTCATGAACAAAATAATGAAAGGATCATTAAGATGGCTTGGACATATGGAAAGAACGAATGAAGAAAGATTGGTAAAAAAAATATATGTTAATGATGTAAATGGAACCAGAAATAGAGGAAGACCGAGGAAAACGTGGCACGATCAAATAAATCAAATATTGAATGTCGGCCATGTGAGGAGTCAGAGAAATCGACGCGCGAAGCGAGAGAAATATGTCAGGAAAGAAAAGTGTGGCAGTCCATTCTTTCTGCCTACCCCTTCGGGGAGACGGCGTGATGGTTAGTTAGTTAGTTAGTTATGAATTTGTAACTATGTAATTAACTAGCTTAATATTTCGGACCTCTGCGTGACACCCATGCCAACGGAAAAGCAACGTTCACTCCGATCAGTGGAAACAAATGCGCACCACATCAGATCAGACCAAAATGAAGACCTTGAAAATAGTGCACAGAGTGATCACGAAAAGACAACAGACAGAACCTAACTAACCATCACGCCATTTCTCCGGAGGGGTAGGCAGAGAAGATGGATCGCCACAATGTTCTGTCCTGGCATACCTTTCGGGTTTCCTCTACATTCAAACATCGTACCTTGCACGCACGTCGATTATTCCGACATTGAATATGGCCGGCTTTTTAGTAAGTGATTAATTTGGTCATGCCAAGTTTTCCTCGGTCGTCCTCGGCTTCTTTTTCCACTCACGCTGCTTGTGTACAACTTTTTAATCATTTTACTCTCATCAATTCGTTGCATATGTCCAAACCTTCTCAGGGATCCTTTTTTAATTTTATCCATGATGCAGTCATCTGTCTTACATTTCTTTCTTATTTCATCGTTCGGTATTCTATCATACAACGTTTTCCCGCACATTCTTCTTAGTGATCTCATTTCTACGGCGTTTATCCTGCTATCATCCTTATTTTGCCACCCCCAGGCTTCACGTCCATACATTAGGGTTGGCACTAGAATTCCATTGTGTACTGCCATCTTTGCTTCTGTGGATATATTTCTATTTACACTTTGCCCTTTGAGTGCGTCATTTGTGTGGTAGAAAAATATATGACAGAATCTTAAATGCGGTGCAAAATAAGAAAGGAATGTAGAGCGGAAGAAGGTATTATGAACAAAATTATGAAAGGATCGCTGCGTTGGTTCGGACATATGGAACACATGGACGGAGAAAGAATGGTTAAGAAAGTATACGTTAATGATGTAAATGGAGTACGGAGTCGAGGCAGACCGAGGAAAACATGACATGACCAAATTAATCAAATTTTAATGGTTGGTCATGTTAAAAGTCGGAAGAATCGACGTGCGTGTATGACTCGCTATATGAATGTCGAGGAATCTAGAGAGGTGTGCCCGGATAGAGTAGCGTGGCGATTAATTCTCTCTGCCTACCCCTACGGGGAAACGGCGCGATGGTTTGTTGTTGTTGTTGTCATTAGGATGTTTAATATAGAAATAATGATATATGTTAACAATGTAAATGGAACAAAAAATTTACGAAGACCGAATAAAACGCGACACGTTTAGATGAGGATTCGGAACGACGTGTGTGGACGACACGATGTATGAATGATAAAGCAGTGAGATAAACTTGTCATGAAAGAAGGTTAGGTATGGCGTTCCATTACCACACCCCTTCGGTGAGACTGTGTGATGGTTACTTAGTTTGTTTAAGCATTACGAAAATTATTTTAACCTATTTTCTTGGAAAGACATATGCTCGGCGTCAGTCTCCAAGATAAAATCAGAAATGAGGAGATTAGACGCCGAACAAAAATAACGGACATCATGGAACGACTAGCGAGACTGAAGTGGCAATGGGCGGGTCATGTGGCGAGACAGAGTGAGGATAGATGGACCCAGAAAATAATAAGGTGGAGACCATGGGAGAATAGGAGAAACGTCGGCAGGCCGCAAAAAAGGTGGGCCGATGACATTGCTGCTGCGGAGGGGAAAATGTGGATGCGGCTGGCAGGAGATAGAGACGAGTGGAAGGGAAGGGAAGAAGCCTATGTCCAGCAGTGGACCGATAAAGGCTGACGATGAAGAAGAAGAGAAGATTTTCTTGGATTATCTCATCGATCTTTGGCCCTCTGTGTACCCCTCCAGAGATTCTGCGATGCGGTTAGTTGGTTGTTTAGTTACAAAGGCATGCATATACAAATTCAAGGCTTCTTCTATTATTATGTAATAGCAAGAAACTATGGTATTGTGTTGTTAGTTGTTTGAACCAATTCAAACTTGGAACAATGGAAAATTATTTGTTTTACGTTTTGCTTTGTAAGAAGAGTATTTAATTCTAACAATTTGGATTGTCTTTGAGAAATAATGAACAAGCCATCAAGTTCTTATATTGAAAATCTCACATATTATCTTTCTTCTTCTTCTTCCCCTCATTGTAGATCTTGCGATCTGTTTATACAGGTTATCAAATTTCTTCTTGTAATGAAGATGTCCAAAGAAGTCCAACTCTCTAGCGTCCACCTCTCTAGCGTCCACGAGAGGTCTTTTAAAGACCCCGCGAACCCCGGGCAATGTGGCACATATTACTTAGTGCCATAGCAGATAGAGAGAGAACGAATGGCGAGCTTCCAGCGCCATAAAACTGGATACACCCAGCTAAGGGAAGGTAACCCCGACAGAAAATCCTCCAGAAGGGATACCACTCTGGATATTTTTCACCAGGTCATCACAATGAGGCCTACTCAAGGGTGATAGTCAACGTTGGGGAGACCTGACAAGACACAGAGAGAAGAAGAAGAATAATGAAGATGTCCAGCATTCTCTCCATCTTTTTGGTGGTCAACCTGGTGGTCAACGACCCTCTGGAGTCTCGTGCATCATGATCCTAGGAATCCTCGCTGCATCCATCCTGTAGATGTGGCCCCTCCGAAACTGTCTTCTCAGCCTACTCCATTTCACTATGTCATCAATTTTATTGGATCTGCAAATCTTCATTGTGTAATCTATCTCAAAGTGTTCTACTCACGATAGGTCGCAATGTTTTCATTTCTGTTACTCTAAGGAGATGTTTGGTTTTGGCAGTATCTTCACTTGCATCGATATCGTAAGGGTACGGCCACACCGGAGTGCAAGATGAACACCTGACGAACCAACGTATGGCGTAATATGGGACCGACCAGTACATGATCACAAGCCAGCTGTGTCTTGACTCTTACTCTGGCACTCCGGAGTGGCCGTACACTAAGTCATTATGGGCCTGATGCATGTTTTAAATAATCCTAGCTTTGCTTTCCACTAGCATATGCTTATTGTCCCAGACAGTATCCGTCAGGCATCCGGAGATAGCTGCAGCTTTATCAATCTGTTCTTTAACTTCATTATACAGATCGTTGCAAATAGATATCTCCACACCCAGATATCTGAACTTCATGACCTGTTCTATGGGTCTACCGTCTACAACCAGTTTGCATCTGAGAGGCTGTCTGAATATTGTTAGACATTTTGTTTTGGCGACATGTCATATTATACTTCTCAGATGCAAGAGGGAATCTGTAAAGCATTCTTTATAGATCGTCTTCACTTATATCTTTTATATAGTAAAAAGAACTACAGATCAAAAAAACGCAAAGCAGTTGTAAATACATACTCTTATAAGTTATGCAGATTATTTACAAATATATCAATATCACCAATCCTGTTATATAAGCAAAATCTTCTTCTATCTTGCTATAGATCTATGTGGTCTGTTCTGCGGAGTGTTGCTCCTCCTATGAAGTAGACTCCCAGCTGTCCTTCCATCTTTTAGGAGGTGCAATATAGGGGAGTCTGGTGGTGTCCATTCTTTGGACATGACCGTACCAGTGTCTCCTTTGCTGTTTACTCCATCTTATAATGTCTTCAGCCTCACATATCTCTCTTATTCTGGTGTTCCTTACGCGATCTCTTAGTGCCATGCCTGCTATCATCCTCAGTGTCATCATCTCGAAAGTCCTCAGAATTGTTTGGTCTTGACTGTGTCTGACAACGACAACGAAAACACAAGTTTACATTCTTATTAATTGTATGGTAAACCTTGATAAAGTGTCCAATGCAAATATAAGAAGTGAATGCAGTGCGAATGAAAGCGTTATGAACAAAATAATGAAATAGTTATTAATATGTATAACACGGAGAGAATTATAATTTCAACAATGTAAGCTTGGAGCTGGCAAAAGAAGGATGAAAGCAGGATAAATGCCGTAGAAATGAGATCACTAAGAAGAATGTGCGGGAAAACTTTGTATGATAGAATACCGAACGATGAAATAAGAAAGAAATGTAAGACAGATGACTGCATCATGAAAAAAATTAAAAAAGGATCCCTGAGATGGTTCGGACATATGGAACAAATGGATGAGAGTAGAATGGTTAAAAAGTTGTACACAAGCAGTGTCAGTGGGAAAAGAAGCCGAGGAAGACTGAGGAAAACATGGCATGACCAAATTAATCAATTACTAAAAAGCGGCCACATTCGAAGTCGGAACAATCGACGTGCGTGCATGGTACGATGTTTGAATGTAGAGGAAGCCCGAGAGGTATGCCAGGACAGGCCAGTGTGGCGATCCATCCTCTCTGCCTACCCCTCCGGGGAAATGGCGTGATAGTTAGTTAGTTAGTTAGTAGTATGTAAATGTAACAAGAAATAAAAGAACACCGAGGAAAACGCAGCACGATCAGATGAAGAGTTAGTGAAAACGACGGGCGTGCTATATGAATGGAAGAATTAAAAAAGAATTTATATGTCAACGATGTGAACGAAACAGAGAATAAGACCGAGGGAAACGTGGGGTCTTCAATCAAATGTTAACTTTTTTTCTCTTTATTGCCGACACCTTCGGAGATACGGTGTGATGCTAAGTTGGATAGCTATATACTACCAAGTGCAATAAGCACGTTCTCACCTTTAGTGCAGTAAACTTGTAAAACTTCTAATCATCAGAAGAAGAGATCACACGAAATGCATATTTTGCAACGCTTCATCGCTCTTGTGAGAGAGAAATTTCATTACGATATCTGAACTCACTTCAAGTCAGATGCGAATTAGATATCTATATATTATTACTAACTGTACCCACGCGTTGCTGTGACTCAGTTTGGTTAAATTGAAAATGGTCCCAAATGGTGATTCAATGTTCCCAACCCTCTCTCTCGTCCCATTCGGTTCTGTACCCAAGTCCAAAGTCACCACCAACCCTTCCACACTCCTCCCTACACGAGAAGTCAGGTCCAATTGTCGGATCCAATATAATTTCTGTTGGGAGACGAAGATTCCTAAGACGACTGTGTGATAGAACGATGTACGATAGAATCTCTAATGCTGATATAAGAAAGGAATCTAGAGCGGAAGAAGGTATTATGAACAAAATTATGAAAGTATACAATATACAAGTTCCAAAAATTTGTCAGCCGTGGTGGTCGTATGAAGGGCGGAATGAGGAATGTTGTTGAACATAAAGCGATCGCTCAACCCAACCAATGACAGGTCATTAGTCCTGTAAGCGCCTCGGTCACCACCTTCTGTTCCCAGAAAACAATTTACATCTTCGTCTCTATTGAGATACAAGTAATCCTTATAAAATTATGAAAGGATCGCTGCGTTGGTTCGGATGGAGCACATGCGCCATTTATTTTATTCCCAGCACTAACCCTTCTTCGAAGTCTTTCTCCATTTTTCCGTCTCTTGTAAACATGCTTCCCAGATACGTAAATTTGGTAACTTGCTCCAATTTTTCGTCCATCGCACTTATATCACAAATCGTCATACATTCTTCTTTTTCGAAAACCATCACTTTAGATTTAGACACATTCATCAGTCCAAGTAGTGCTATAATATATTATATGAGACAATTAATTTTAAGTTATACATTTTAGGATATGTGTTGCTCCCCTTGTTCATTAATTGTTCCCTGAATTTGTAATTTAAATAGAAAATGGTGGGAGAGTTTAGAAGAGGTCTATATCCAGCAGTGGAGTGAGGATGGCTGAGAAGAAGTACAAGAAGATGTAAGTGTTGTTTCATGAACACCACACCACAGTATACATGATTTAAAATAAATTAAAACTAACTAACTAACCATCACGCCGTCTCCCCGAAGGGGTAGGCAGAAAGAATGGAATGCCACACTTTTCTTTCCTGATATATTTCTCTCGCTTCCTCAACATTTATACATCGTGTCATGCACGCGCGTCGATTTCTCTGACTCCTCATATGGCCGACTTTCAATATTTGATTTATTTGATCGTGCCACGTCTTCCTCGGTCTCCCTTTATTTCTGGTTCCATTTGCATCGTTAACATATCATTTTTTTACCATTCTTTCTTCATTCATTCTTTCCATATGTCCTAACTATCTTAATGATCCTTTCATTATTTTGTTCATAACACCATCATTCGCACCGCATTCACTTCTTATTTTTCATTCGACACTCTATCATACACAGAGTATCCACACATTCGTCTTAGAGATCTCATTTCTACTGCATTTATTCTACCTTCATCCTTCTTTTGCCAGTTCCATGCTTCGCTTCCATACATAAGGGTCGGTAGAAGAACACCATTGTGCACTGCCATTCTAGCTTTTATGGATAGGTTTTTGTTTGCGATGACAACTTTAAGTGCACCATTCACTTTGTTGCCTGCCCCAACCCTTCTTTAAATATCCCTCTCCACTCGCCCATCTCTTGTAAACATACTACTTAAATACACGATCTCATCTACTTGCTAAAAATAAATTAATATGAATTAATCTCCTTAATACCCACCTGGCCGCCACATGACGTCTCTAGATTCTTCTACAGCCACATAGTCAGCAGTCAATAGTCTCTATGTGTGTTGCCGTCTCGCTCTGGTTCCCCTATAGCGCTCTCTGCTGACCGCACATCACTTCAGCCTCTCACACACTACAGTCTGACCAACACAAATTGGCGAATCCGTACATACGAGACAGTACACTCCCGCTAATCAGACACGTTCACTTCGACGATGTAGGATAACTGCAAGTGCCGTATCACCGAGCGCCATCTAAAATAGGAGGTAACATGAACAGGAGCGAGAGACGGACGAACCATTAGGCTTTTTCTTTTTTATATACTTTGTATATACAACACTAACTTTAATTTTTTTAAAATTATTATAGATAGTAGACATGTTTCGGACCACCAGCCCTTCTTCAGTGATACATATTATAAAGATATATATTTAAAATTGTTTTCAAATATGATCAGTTTTGACAGGTGTTATAAAGATTAAATGTTAAGGCCGTGCCACACTGTTTGAAACAAGCTCTCCACAGGGGTGACCTTGGTGGAGAGCTGTGGAGCCCACGGTTGGTGTAGCGTCCACATACTGTTGTAAACAAGCTCTCCACATGTGGAATGCGTGTTTAAACGGTGGATCCACACGCATACTATGCGCGTCCGTCCACAAAGTTTGTTGAAGGTCAAACGAATTTTGGTTTCAAACAAGTGTCTACACAGTTTTAAACCGCCGGTGGAGACCGATGTGGAGAGCTTGTTTAAAACAGTGTGGCACGGCTATTATAAAGAAATCTTTATGACATCTGTCAAAACTGATCATATTTGAAAACAATTTAATAATAGTTTTAATATGTATCTTTAAAATATGCATCACTGAAGAAGGACCGGTTGTCCGAAACATGTCTGATATGTAATTTTTAAAAATTTAAAGTTAGTGTTGTTTATATAAAGTATATAAAAAAAATATAACAATAAGATATTAATTAATGTTTGTTGAAATACCTAATTTTATGCTTATGCATTACACATAGGCAAAAAATAACTAAACCATAATATATTGATTATCCAAGGAACAGAACACGGTGTGTTGGTAGATAAATAAAATCTTGTCTAGAAAACGTACGTGATTCCAAACCACTTTTACATTTGAACTTTTCTTGATATAACTGCTAATTTTCAAGAAAAAAATGTTATTATTTTTTTTGTATGAATGTGCGATGTATGATCATCGCGTTCCTTTACAAAAGAATTGAGTGATTTTAGCATATTTACGCATCTAACAAAAAATCCGAAAACACTTTAAACTTGTCACAATTAATTAAGATTTATAATGTCTGCTGCTTTTAAACGGGCAGAGATATGAAGTAGATGTCGGAACAAGTAATGTAGAGGATTATGTCCTCTATAATCCTTACTAAGTTTGGTTTTGACGTATCCACCTGATTCCGAAATAATTGAAAAAAATCAGTTTGCTTCATAAAAAAAAAAAAACATTTTTTTTCTTGGAAATTAGCAGTTATATCAAAAAAGTTAAAAGACAAAAGTGGTTTGGAATCACACAAAGGATCTAATTTAAAAAATCAGGGCAAAATTCGGAGTTCGACCCCTAAGTCCATGTTTTTGCCAAACGGATCCAGTGTGCGCCATACAGTTATATTGTTACATTCCTTACATGCAAGTTGGTTGGTTATTTATCAGATGACGGAGGCTGCAGCGACCTCCACGAGACGATGACGGACGTGCCTGCGGTGTGCCGGTGGAGTATTTTGATTGTTTCACGAATATAGAGAGTTGGAGGAAATGGGAGTAAACACTTCCCAAGTAAGCGCATTGTATTGGGAGCGGAGAAAGTGACGCGAAGTGAGCTGCGAGCCTCTCTGCGACGGGGGTCGACAATCTTTTCACGTTCAAATATTGTAATATTTCTTAATTATGATTACCAAACTTATTACATACATAAAATAAAATAGTCCATTATTTTGGCCGAAACACTATGATACTTAAACATTAAAAACTTGTTGAATTAAAAAAATTGTTCAATGTTTAATTGTATTTTTATTTAACGCGACAGCAGTTTCGTCAACCTATGTTGACATCGTCAGATGTTACAATAATATATCAAATGACAATTTTTCGTGAATTTCGAACTTGAACTCTCTAAAGTCTAGAGTATTTGTCTTTTAAACGTACTTTCGCTAATATGAAAGGCGTCGTTCTCCGAAAGCTATCGTGTTTAGCAGTTTGATTGGTCTCCTCACCGGCATCACCAGAAGCAGGTTGGTTCTGCTTTTTGGGAGATAAAACAGTTTGTGCTGACGCTGTCGAAGATAACTAGTTGTTGAATTGCTTAATATAATATATCATAACAGTGAGGGCCAAATCGATGTAAAAGGTATAGCTATTATATTGATTCTCGTGACATGTGATAGGTATCGCACTGTCATCCTTGGGAATCGAACCCGGGACATGATGTAGCAGTCAACGCTGTTGCCACTCTGTCACGAAGGTCATCAATCTTCTTCTTCTTCTTCTTCCTGACGCTATCCCAACTCATTGTCAGTCTTGACTGTTGGGGTCGGCTCGAATCCGGAACATAAAGCTGGATACCCTCCAAGATGATAGAACTCTAAAAAAATCCTTAATTATTAAGGATTAATTGTATCTCAATAGAGCCGAAGATGTAAATTGTTTTTTGGAAACAGAATATGGTGGTCGAGGCGTTTACAGAACTTATGACCTGTCTTTGGTTGGGTTAAGCGATCGCTTTATGTAATACAACATTCCCCATTCCGCTCTTCTTACGACCACCACGTCTGTCAATTTTTTGAAAGATGTATATATGCTACTATGTTGAGACACACTTCACATTTTTAAGGCCAATCTACACTAGCGACATCTATTAAGAATATATGTAAGCATTAAGCAGAAAATCTTTATTAATGCAATGTGAAAGGCTTCGCAACTATTATACATTGCTAGACAACGCCTGGAGATCCAATCTCCAATTTTTATGCTTTTAACATTGACCAGTTTTTGTCTACAAGTATTTGTATACATTCAAAAACAAACTGTAATATTTCTTAATTATAATTACCAAACTTATTAATTATATAAAACAAAATAATACATGGCAATAATGGTGTTCTTGTTCATAATACATGGTAATAAAATAATAATGGTGTTCTTGTACACACCCTTATGTATGGAAGCGAATCATGGAACGGGCAAAATAAGGATGAAAGTAGAATAAATGCAGTAGAAATGAGATCTCTTAGACGAATGTGTGGATACTCCGTGTATGATAGAGTTTCGAATGAAAATATTTATAAGAAGTGAATGCGGTGCGAATGATGGTGTTATGAACAAAATAATAAAAAGATCATTAGGAGGGTTTGGACACAATTCATTTCATTTCATTTAGTTATTTTAAACATATCTAAAGCATTACAGATTTTTTTTCCGATACACTAAAGATACAAGTTAGAGGTACACAATAATATGGAAACATATATAGAAATATACATGGAAAGAATGAATGAAGAAAGAATGGTAAAAAAGGTATATGTTAACGATGTAAATGGAACTAGAAATAGAGGAAGACCGAGGAAAACGTGGCACGATCAAATAAATCAAATATTGAATGTCGGGCACGTGAGAAGTCAGAGAAATCGACGCGCGTGCATGACACGTGAATGTTGAAGAAGCGAGAGAAATATGTCAGGAAAGAAAAGTGTGGCAATCATTATTTATTTCTGGCAGCATTAACTCTGGGTAGGTACAGTTGAATTTTCACCTATTCGCCAATAAGGCACGCACGTACCATAACGTCACAACAGCAGGCTCGCGATGGTTGCGCTCCGCTGCCTGTTAAAAGTTAATGGCTCACGCCGGCTGGCCAAATGGCCGAGTCCGATTCATTAGAATTGCAATGTCAGCTGCAGTGAAAGAAGTGGACGCGATGGACTTTTGGTTCCAACTAATCGCGTTTGATGCGGATTTAACGCGTTCAGTTTCATTCTCGCACCACAGACGCCGAATCTCGGCTCCCCAATCAGCGCGTCTCAAACTGTACAATATATATCTCGCGGTTGAAGTCCTTTGTGAAGGCTAAGGCTTTAACATTGTGGAATACAATTGGAATTATTATTCTTCTTCTCTTTGTGTCCTGTCAGGTCTCCCTAACGTTGACTATCACCCTCATAGTGATGACCTGGGGAAAAATATCCAGAGTGGTATACCCTTGCCTTCTCTGGAGGATTTTCTGTCGGGGTTACCTTACCTTAGCTGGGTGTATCCAGTTTTATGGCGCTGGAAGCTCGCCATTCGTCCTCTCTCTATCTGTTATGGCACTAAGTAATATGTGCCACATTGCCCGGGGTTCGCGGGGTCTTTAAAAGACCTCTCGTGGACGCTAGAGAGTTGGACTTGATAGTAGTGCTGCTGTTGTAAATGCAACATGGCGCCTTACGACATTTTGTAGAGGCATACTTTCCAGCAAAACGTACCCCGTCGTATAGCCCTACTACCCTTTTGAACCTTTGGAATTATTAACTCAGTTTAATCCAATTTTATTTATGAAATATTTTTATTCTGTAAAAATATTAAACGTTAAAAATCCTATTCCAAATTATGTTCTAAATTTATTGAAGTTTTATTTTCTTGAGCAATGATGTAAAACTCCATTTAAGGAATGAAATATTTTATATTATGATAATGATAATAATGTTATTAAAATAAGATGGCTAACTGGAACTGCCACGTGAAGATGAGTATGAATTTGGAGTATATATACAACTTCCAAAAAAAAATGTATCATACATGATCATAATAACAATGGTGGAATGGGGAATGTTGTAATTACATAAAGCGTGCGCTTAACCCAACCAATGACAGGTCATAAGTCCTGTAAACACCTTGATCATCCATATTCAGTTTCCAGTTTGTTTCTTCGTCTCTATTGAGATACAATTAAAAATTTAAACAAAAGTTGTTTAAAAATAGAAGAACTACAAATTCTATAAATTATATGAAATATTCACGACACGTGTTTCGTCTTATGAGGACATCTTCGAGTGTCTTCTTCGAAAACATCTTCGAGAGACACTCGAAGATGTCCTCATAAGACGAAACACGTGTCGTGAATATTTCATATCATTTATAGAATTTATAGTTCTTCTATTTTTAAACAACTTTTGTTTATTTTAATAACATCATTATGGAATTCTATACACTTAATCATACGTCGATTAATATAATGATAATATCTTAAAAACGAGCGGAATGTAGAACTCTCCTAAAGCACACCACTGCCCCATTTCCACTGCAACCCTCATCCATCCATGTCCAACATTCCTTACAATATCGTCGGTTCTGCGGGAAGAGGGACGTCCAACTCTATGAAATCACATGCAGACCCACAATCGTGAAGGACAGTCTTCCTCGGACACGCGGGACAGCCAATGATGAGATAGACCCAGAGTCTTGACGTGGAGACCATGGGATGGAAAATAGTCATGTACACCATTGGTTCTTCCGTCTATAAATATGATATATTGAATGTATTGTAGTATGCGTGATAATGACAGCAGCAATGATAATCGTTATCTACAATAGAAGTGCGGATGGAAATAACGAGTCATTCCATAGCGCCGTAAATATTACATTTTCTTTTATGTGAAAGTAAAACTAATGCCACCAATGAGTAGGTACTCGCCTTATCACTTGCATTATACAGCTGGTTGCACTGCATGGGTCCATCTGTCCAGTGTAGGGTATCTACAGTATATATTAGAAGTATTGTTCTTCATCTGTACTGGGATTTCTCCGCCCATGTGCCAAGAAAGAGTTACTCGTCTTCGGCCATCTGTACACGGCTTGAGATATCCCTCAAAATTTTTCCATTTTAGTTTGAATATTCTCTATTTATTTATTGTTTCTTGAAATATTTTATAATTAAAACCCCATGTTAAATAATACTTCTTATTCTTCTCCCTCAGCCTATTCTCGTCCACTCCTGGACCAAAGGCCTCCTCCATTTGCTTCCACGTCACTCTGTATTGTGCAGACTGCATCCAGGTTATTCCGACGTGTCTGTTCAGATCATCCTTCCACCGTAGTTGCGGTCGCCTTGCACTTCTCTTTGCCGTCCACGGTCTCCAAGTCAGCAGTCATCTTGTCCATGTTTCATCTGAGCTTCTGGCTACGTGACCCGCCCATTGCCATTTTAGAGTCGCCACCCGGTGGATGATGTCGGTGACCTTTGTTTTTTCTCTCGCAGTATCGTTTCTACCTCTGTCTCTTAGGCTTATTCCTAACATGGCTCTTTGGGTCACTCGTAGTTTCTCGGTACTTTGTTTGGACAGTGTAGCAGTTTCAAGACCATAAGTACCAACTGGCAGAGCGCAGGCTTCATAGACTTTTCGTTTCAGGTTGATCGGTATTTTCCGGTTTTTAAGGATGTAACTCATGTTTCCGAAAGCTGCCCAGCTTATTCCAATTCTTAGTAATTTATTAATTAAATAATTAGTACGAATGAAAACGTCTGTTTAATAAAATTTTATGCGCTTGTCTAAGGCATTATCGAATGTTTGATCAAAGACATTATTAAAACATTTGATAATGCCTTAGGCAGGAGAAACATGTGATTCACATAAAATATAATAAAGCTTCTAGAAAACAGGCGTTTTCATTCGTACATACTATTTACAGATAAATGATTTTATTTGGTCTTATTTCTACACTTATTCTACTTTCATCGAGTAATTAGAAGACTTAGAAGATAAATATAAATGGATGTCTATAAAATTAAAATAACGATAAAGTATAGTTTTTAAAGCCGAGAAACTACGAGTAACCCAAAGAGCCATGGAATTAACCATGTTAGTAATAAGCCTAAGAGATAGAGTCAGAAACGATAAGGTGAAAGAAAAAACAAAGGTCAATGGGCAGGTCACGTAGCCAGAAGCTCAGATGAAAAGTGGACAAGAAGACTGCTGACTTGGAGACCGTGGACGGCAAAGAGATGTGCTGGGCGACCGCGACTACGGTGGAAGGATGACCTGAATAGACATGTCGGAATAACCTGGATGCAATCTGCACAAGACAGAGTGACGTGGAAGCAAATGGCGGAGGCCTTTGGAAGAAGATAGTATCTAAGTATAAACACCTAGTTACATAGTGATTGGGACAACTCAAACTCAAAGTTTCTACTTATAACATGTTAGAAGAGTCGCAACTTTCTGCTTTTATATAGTGCAGGGGTCTCCGATCTCGCTTTCACGTACAAGTTTCTCATTCATTACTTCGTGTGCTTCTCAGTCTACGACCAAACATATATTATATTTGACTATTCATTCAAATGAAATGATGCGTCCGCTAGTGGCAAGCGGGATAAATTAAAATAGTGGCACCTATTCAGAAGTATAACATCATAAGCTCGCGTCAAAACTCGGTGAATAGTTGATGAATTGAGCCACTTAAGTCGGCTTCGCCTACTCGCATACTAATTTGTTTCGACGATATAACATAGCTGTGAAATAATTGGACGATTTTAGCTGCAGAAGTAATGCTAGAAAGTTATTATAATCGGGTAATTGAAAAAAATATTAACGATTATAAACAATTAGAAAATCATGCAAAGATGGCGGTTCACTGTGGTATTATTGTACCGATCATGATGCATGAAACTGGCAAAAGAAGGATGAATGTAGAATAAATGCTGCAGAAATAACATTCCTTTGGCGAATTACAGCTGTTACGAGTGTCAACTGAAAATATAAGAAGTGAATGCAGTGCAAATGATAGTGATATGAAAAAAATGATTAAAGGATCATTATGATGATGAAGAAAGTAGATGTAAACGACGTAAAATGAACTAGAAATAGAGGAAGACCGAGGAAAACAAGGCACGAACTTTTTCCTTAACATTTGATATCGAATTTCACGTTACAACTTTTAAAACAGAAAAAAACACACCACCACGCCGTTTCGCCAGGGAGAATAGACCGCTACACTACTCTATCCTGACATACCTCTCTAGATCCTCCATATTCATACAGCGAATTATAAACGCACGTCGATTTATCCAACATCTAACAGATAAATGCCTTAAACATTAATAACGTTAACAAACTAACAAACCATCACACCGTCGCTCCGAAGGGGCAAGCAAAAATAATGGACTGCCACACTTTAACCAATCCATCCTTCTCTTTTCGCCCCCCGGGAGACGCGGTGTGATGGGTTGCGAACCTCATTGCCACCAATAGGCATCTCCCGCGCACTTTTCGATTGTCCTACGTCCACAAAATAAATATGAAAAAAAAATATATAAAATGCAATGATATAAAATAAAATAACAAAACACATAATGTTATATTTTGTGGTATACATGTCAGCTGGACGATCCGGACATTAGTATTGTTTGTAATGTCTGTTAAGATAATAAACTGATTTGATTTGATTATCGCTACATTTAATAATGCCTTGATAACGTGTTGATCTTTTCATACTACTGATTCTCTTTGATATCTAATGTCTTGAAACAAACAAAACAAACAAACAAACCATCACGCCGTTTCCCCGCAGGGGTAGGCAGAGAGGATGGACCGCCACACTACTCTATCCTGACAAACCTCTCTAGGTTCCTCCACATTCATACAACGAGTCATACACGCACGTCGATTCCTCCGACTTCTAACCTGCCAGATCCATGCTTCGCTTCCATACATTAGGGTTGGGACCAGAACTCCATTGTGAACGGCCGTTTTCGCTTTCATTGATAAATTATTGTTTCCAATAACTATTTTTAATGTCTTGAATGATCTTTAAGTAATGTCGAGTGTGCGAATGTGCTAAATTCTATTTGATTGTTACAGCCTCACGTTGGGTGCCAAAGAGCCAAGGATCAAAGGCCTTGAGATCTCGAAGGCTACAGAACGAGGGGAGCAGGTCCTCATGTGCCGGTGAGGACGAGGACACAAGCGATGGAGTGGGGGGCGGCCGTGCTGCTCCTGGCGGCGCTAGCTTCAGGTACATTCACAAATAGTGACTTCTATACTCCACATTTGTATAACAAAATGTAATGTAGAGATACGTTAATGAAAAAACCGTAGAATCTCTCGAGAGAAAGAATAGAATGTATGTGGCTATATTGCACCACATTAGAGTCAGTTCATTTCGGGGAGAATGTTTACAATATTGTGAATGACAACGTGTTTACAAAAAAAAAAACTCCATACTTTTTAGATTTACCAAGGATTTTAATCAATGATATTAGAATTTATTTTACAATCTTCAATGTGAGCAGAAAATAGCTCATTATTATGAAGAAGGAATCTGGTCGTGTCCAGGCCTGAACCCATGTCCCCTGGATCAGGAGCCAAGCGTTCTATCCCCTAGACCTTATTGTGAATAGACTATTTATTGTGAATAGAAAAAGCTAAAAAATAATTCAATAATACCTGCATCTTGTATACAAAAACACTGAAATAAACAAACAAGATTTCTTTAACAACTTTAAAAAATATATTACATTGGAATAATCCCAAAAATAATGTCGATTGAAATTATAATTGATTATAACTTTTTCTTGGAAAAATCATTAGGGATGTGACTTATATTCATAACGATACCATAAAATGATAAAATTTATAGGAATTCATAAAACTAACTAACTAACCATCATGCCGTCTCCCCGAAGGGGTAGGCAGAAAGAATGGACTGCCACACTTTCCTTTCCTCAACATTCATACATCGTGTCATTCACGCGCGTCGATTTCTCTGACTCCTCACATGGCCGATATGTTTGATTTATTTGATCGTGCCACGTTTTCCTCGGTCTTCCTCTATTTCTGGTACCATTTACATCATTAACATATAATTTTTTTACCATTCTTTCTTCATTCATTCTTTCCATATGTCCAAACCATCTTAATGATCCTTTCATTATTTTGTTCATGACAACATCATTCGCACCAAAAAAAATGTAGAGATACGTTAATGAAAAAATCATAGAATCTCCCGAGAGAAAGGATAGAATGTATGTGGCTATATTGCACCACATTAGAGTCAGTTCATTTCGGAGAGAATGTTTGCAATAGTGTGAGTGGCAGCGCGTTTATAAAAAAACTGGACACTTTATATTTTATTTGTCCTTTTCTTTTTTTTATACTTTTTATATATAACACTATTAAAATAACATATCAGACATATTTCGGTCAACCAGTCCTTCTTCAGTGATACATATTATAAAGATACATATTTAAAATATTATAAAATTATTTACAAATATGATCAATTTTGACTTTGTCAAAATAATTTCAACTTTAAATATCTCAACTTTTGGCAAAATTGATCATATTTGTAAACAATTTTATAATATTTTAAATATGTATCTTTATAATATGTATCGCTGAAGAAGGACCGGTTTTCAACATGTCTGATATGTAATTTTAATAGTGTTGTATATACAAAGTATATGTAAAAAAGAAATGACAAAGAAAACATCTACAACACAAAGTATGGCGAACATAGAATAAACTTTTTTATTTAATTATTGTGGATAGAAAAAGCAAAAAATATTTTTTTAATATCTTGTATTCAAACATTGAAATAAACAAAGATGTTTTTTTTTAAATAATTTTAAAAACATATATTATTTATTGTAATAATCTAAATTGTAATAATCACTAAAATAAAGTCCATTAAAATTATAATTGATTATTAATTTTTCTTGGAAAAAAGGATGTTACTTATATTCATAACGATACCATAAAATTATAAAATTAATAGGAATTTATTGTTTTGATTTAATTATTTCAAATATCTGGTGTCCCGTCTAATGGTGTCTGTAAGTTACCATTTTTTTGGTTAATTTGTGTTGTTAGTGGAATTCTGAAAGATAATCATAAACACAAACATGCCCTTCCATGGCTCTTGGAGGGTGCCACGCCGAGGGTATCGGGCCCGATTCCCGGCGATGGCAGTAAATGTGACAATCACTGTGACTGTCTCACTGCCTTTGGTCTGGTTCAGTATTCACGTGACAATTAAATAGCGATAGATAAGCTACCTTTGAGAATCAAGAGCTTACAATTTGTACACAGTAGATGGGTTCAAATAACCTGCTGTATACAACTACCACATTAAAAGCCCAAGTGCTAATAATAATAATAATAATATGCTAACTTTTAAAGCGCCGTTTTTGTGATGTAATCACCTCAAGGGCGCAACCAATCCCTCGGATTGAAACTAGCGGAGAAGATTCTATATTCATTATAAAGTTATTATAAAGATTTAAGTCGTCCAGTGATGGACATAGGCCCCCTTCCCAACTTCCACAACGGTCTATCTCTCGCCGCTCTGTGCCATTGACCTCCTGCCACTCTCTTGATGTCATCAGACCATCTTGCTTGTGGTCTACCAGGATTTCTGTGGCCGGTTCTCGATCGCCACTCCAGATTGTGTATGGTCCTTTTTCGGATTTCAAGGATATTTTATGTTGTTTTCATTATTTGCAAGACTTTTCGCTACCAAAAATGTAATGAAACAACTAGAAAAGAGACAAATTATTTTAAATAATAATGAAATAAAACGATGTTCTTTAACTACTTCCACTTTATTATAGCCGACATTGAAAAATTGGTACTTTTAATATTAATAATAATATGCTAACTTTTAAAGGGCCATTTTTGTGATGTAATCACCTCAAGGGCGCATTAAGACATGTTTTAAATCTAAATGTGAACGCTGCATCTGATTGATATTCACGATCGATTAGAAAATGTAATAGTGTTATATGGGACTTTTTTGGAATGCCTTTAATGAGTCTTGCTACTGCATTGAACGCAGATTGAAGTTTGTTTAATTGTTGTTTTGGAATGTTTGCATAAATTCCATTACAATAGTCAAGTCGTGACACAACGAAGGAATTTACAAAAGTTGTGTCATGAGGAATACTCCTTTTGACGGATTTTAATCGGCTTAGGTGGAAGAAACTAGCGCTGACCGTGTTATTAATTTGGGATTTTGGGGACAGATTTGCGTCAAGATCAGACCAAGAAGCTTTGTGGAGCTTTTGGGAGTTTTTAAAATGTTTTTATTATTAATGAATTTAAATATAATATGATCTATACATCTTGGTCCATTGCCTTATTAAGTCTTATTAAGTTTGGCATCGCCTTATGAAGTTTTTCCATCCATTAGTTATTTTAAGCTAAACACTATTGCTCAGATAACACGTATTTTTGCGAATTTGAAATTGCAATGTATGGAATAGATTTGGAGATGCATTATGGTTTAAGATTTTTAACAGAGAGTTCACTTATCTCGGTACGTTCATGACGGAAGCCAACGATATGCACACGGAATTGGAACAGATAGTTCAAAAAGGCCTACGAGCTGCAGCCTCCTTGCGAACGTCCCTAAAGTTCAAGCTTCTATCCAGAAACACCAAGCTGCGTATTTATAACACCATCATCAAGCCAGTGGTGACCTATGGTTCTGAGTCATGGACAATGACTCTTAAAGAACAACAAAGAATCTACTGGTTTGAGAATAGACTACTTAGAATTATCCTGGGACCCAGACCCGGTGTTGCAGCGGGAACTTGGAGGCATAAGACCAACCAAGAGATCCGTACGATGACCCAGCAGCCCTTTATAACGAGCACCGTGAGAGCCGGTCGCCTAGCATGGATTGAGCATGTATGCCGAGCCGAAGAGACTAGAGCAATCAACTCCCTGTAGACCGACTGGAGTAAAACCTCTAGGAAGGCCTAGACAGCGCCTAATGGACAATTTTCTGACTGACCTGGCTAGGTTGGGCGAATCGGACTTCTGGGAGCAAAAGGCGCAGGATCGACGAGCTTGGCGAAAAATCATCAAGGAGGCTAAAACACTTCAAGAGTTATATGGCCATAGGAAGTAAGTAAGTATGGTTTTAGATAGATTATATTTCAACACAATACAGCGCTAGAATTACTGATTTGCCGCCGTTTTCGAATGAAACCATTTGTTAATTGTGTAATTGCGGACTATCCCACCGGGCCAGAGCTGGCCGCATGTGTAAGAGATAGCGGTTCTCCAAGTTCAATGGTACGCAGAGGGCCACGAGATGCTAATTTTTGTTATGTAATAAATATTACATGACCACACCGGTGCTAGAATCTATTAAAACCCGCGAAACTTCTCGGAGCAGAGTGTGCTCAACTTATTAGACACAGAGCGGCAGCACGACTTATAAAAAGTATACACTTACATTGAAAACAGAATGCTTTTATCATATATAACTTTAATACCAATATTAAATATTAATTGTTTCTTGAACAATTATGTAAAGCTCCATATTAAATAATTAATATGAATGAAAACGTCTGTTTTATGTAACATTTATTATATTTTCTGGGAATGACATACTTCGCCTTGCTAAGGCTTTGACAAATGTCATATAATAAAATAATCTAAATAATAGACACTTCGACCGTCCAAAGTCTTCAAAATAAATCTAAAACAAATTATATAAAATAATTTTTTTGGTAAATTTGATTTTTCCCGCACTTCATAGTATTAATAATTATTTGAGTATTGAGACTACGTTTTTATATATATTTTTTCTATATTTGCATAAAATGAATAAATATTTAAAATATGAATGAAAACGTCTGTCTTCTAGGAGCTTTATTATATTTTGGATCAGTGGTTTTGACAAAACTGATCATATTTGTAAACAATTTTATAATATGTTAAATATTATATCTTTATAATATCACTGAGGAAGGACTGGATTGTCCGAAACATGTCTGATATAAAATTATATTTATTTTTAAAGTTAGTGTTGTATACAAGGTATATAAAAAAGAAAATATATAAATCATCTACAACATAAAGTTAAAAAATTTATATCATTGTTCAAAAAACAATAAACGAATACATATAATTCGGTAATATCGCGGAGCGTGCATTTTAGGATGAATGAACTAACTAACTAACCATCACGCCGTCTCCCGAAAGGGTAGGCAGAAAGAATAGACTGCCACATTTTAACCGATGCGGCACTCCATCCTTCTCTTTTCGCCCCGCGGGAGACGCGGTGTGATGGGTTGCGAACCTCATCGCCACCAATAGGCATCTCCCGCGCACACTTCGATCGTCCAACATCCACAAAAAAGAATATAAAATACAATAATATAAAATAAAATAACAAAATAAAAATAATTTAAAGCAAAATGTTATTTTTAGATGGTGCACAGATTGTCTTAACTAACTAACTTACCATCATGCCGTCTCCCCGAAAGGTTAGGCAGAAAGAATGGACTGTCACACTTTTACTGATGCGGCACTTCATCCTTCTCTTTTCGCTCCGCGGGAGACGCTGTGTGATGGGTTGCGAACCTCATCGCCACCAATAGGCATCTCCCGCGCACACTTCGATTGTCCAACATCCACAAAAAAAGAATATAAAATACAATAATATAAAATAAAATAACAAAATAAAAAAAATTTAGCGCAAAATGTTCTTTTTAGATAATGCACAGATTGTCTTTGCTAAGATATTTTTAAACATACCTAAGCAAGGCGAAACATGTCATTCAAATATCACATTTTATAATCCCTTAGCAAAATGAAACATGTCATTCCCATAAAACTTTTAGAAAATATATTTTTTTTATTCATTTTAAGTAAAAATCACATTACAATAACAGTTGTTTAAAAATAGAAGAACTAAAAATTCTATAAGTGATATGAAACATTCGCGACACATGAATGAATGGAGAGGAATCTAGAGAAGTAGATATGTCAGAACAGAGCAGCATGGTGGTCCATCCTTTCTGCCTGTTAGTGTTTTTATATAAGCTGTGTGTATACGTATGGTCGACGAGTGTAGCCCGGCGCGTGCAATGAGCGAATCGAGTTTATTAGTGCTTACTCGGGAGTAACTGTATTTGGGAACTTGTTTGGACACTAGTCTGGCAAGTATGCGAGGAATGTAGGAGGGACTATCCACCTTCATGTTATCATATTATACACACTTGGAGCGGGGCCAGCGGCGTGGAACTGATTAGCGGCTTCCTAATACAACCGAGTAGCAGCCTCGTCCCAGCAGACATGTGCTCTCCTTTCAACTGCCTTTCGATATTATGCAACACGTCACAATATTGTCACGTCACATCAAGGAGAGAGGATGGACCTGTCTGTCACAACATACCTCTCGAGCTTCCTTCTTCTTGGGCTTCATCGTTCGGTCCGGCAGAGTTTTCAGGGATCCCAATTCAGAGTCCTATACAACGCGTTGGTTCGGAGCAGACTCGAAAGTGTTTCTGTGATATGGAGTCCTCACGAGGCGAGATATTCCGTTATGCTGGAGAGGGTTCAGAAAAATTTTCTGAGGTATCTCTACATGAGGGAGTATGGTAGCTATCCGTGGCTCTATCCCACGGCACTTCTTTTGGGAATGCTCGGAACCAATTCTCTACAGCTTCGAAGAGATGGACATCTAATAACCCATTTCTTTAGATTAATTAGGGGATACTTCGAGAACTCGGCCGTACTGGAAGATGTTGGTCTTTTTGTCCCCGATGGATATATCCGACAGTAACAGCACAGATTTTTTACCTACCGGTCGCCAGAATCAATCTGCCTCTGGTGACACCGGTGGGAAGAGCAATTAGTCTGCTGAACGCGGTATCCTCGGAGATCGACGTCTTTCATATTAGTGAAGGTACATTCAGGGGACAAATACTCTTGACTTTAGAAAGTATCTTGTCTTCCTAATGTCGAACCATCTCTAATGCGTTCCTGGTACTTTGTTGTATTTTTATAATATTTTTCCTGTACTTAATAGATGACTTAAACATTTTCCTGTTTGTAATGTCCATTGAGTTAATAAACTGATTTGATTGATTGATTGATTGATTGAAAAACCTATCCAAAAAAGCTAGAATGGCAGTGCACAATGTTGTTCTTCTACCGACCCTTATGTATGGAAGCGAAGCATGGAACTGGCAAAAGAAGGATGAAAGTAGAATACATGCAGTAGAAATGAGATCTCTTAGACGAATATGTGGATGCTCTGTTTATGATAGAGTGTCGAATGAAAATATAAGAAGTGAATGATGGTGTTATGAACAAAATAATGAAAGGATCATTAAGATGGTTTGGACATATGGAAAGAATGATTGAAGAAAGAATGGTAAAAAAAAAAATATGTTAACGATGTAAATGGAACCAGAAATAGAGGAAGACCGAGGAAAACGTGGCACGATCAAATAAATCAAATATTGAATGTCGGCCATGTGAGGAGTCAGAGAAATCGACGCGCGTGCATGACACGATGTACGAATGTTGAGGAAGCGAGCGAAATATGTCAGGAAAGAAAAGTGTGGCAGATGGTTAGTTAGTTAGTAATTATAATAATAATAATAATAATAATAATAATATTTGTATATTTGCAACCAAGTGGGACCCAGACCACATTTAAGCTACGCTACTCTCCGGTTGGCCGAGGTTAAAAAAAATAAACAAATTTAAGAAGCTAGAGAGGTGTGTCAGGATAGAGTAGTGTGGCGATCCATTCTCTCTGCCTACCCCTGCGGAGAAACGTCGTGATGGTTTGTTGTTGTGTTGTTGTTGTATGTATTCATATTAATTGACTTGATTCCCGTTCTTCCATGGATTACATAACAGGCGGAGTCACGGTCAATTGCTTGTATGGACATGCGAACGCCGTTAGAATCTATTACCAATTACGAATTCGTAGATAGTTGTCAGCCTATAAAGGTGTACGATACATAATAATACATTGCAACTAAATACCTTCAGATCATGGAGTAATCACAGTTACTGTTTTCGCAAGTTGACGTCATAAATAATAATATTTTAAACTATCATGTCATGAATAGAAACAAGAGCTGACACCATCAGAACAAAAAGTCTCCTAAGAACCACAGAAATGAAGACTCTCCTATTCGTTGCGAGAACGACATTCCGAGACAGAATAAGAAATAAGAAAGATTTCTGATGATAAGAATAATAAAACCGTACAAAAAAACAATCTTCTTCTTCTTCTTTGTCAGCCCCCATCGGTCCACTGCCGGACATAGGCCTCCTCCCTTCCCTTCCACTCGTCCCTATCTCCTGCCAGCCGTAGCCACATTTCCCCCCCCCCACGGCAGCAATGTCGTCGGCCCACCTTTTTTGCGGCCTGCCGACGTTTCTCCTATTCTCCCATGGTCTCCACCTTATTATTTTCTGGGTCCATCTATCCTCACCCTGTCTCGCCACATGACCCGCCCATTGCCACTTCAGTCTCGCTAGTCGTTCCATGATGTCCGTTATTTTTGTTCGGCGTCTAATCTCCTCATTTCTGATTCTATCTCGGAGACTGACGAAAAATAAATAATAATAAAGACTGACAACAAAACAATAATAATAAAAAAACAAAGTATAAAAAGGTAATGATTTTCGAAAAAGAAGGAAGCATGACAGTCTGCAACATTAGTGTAAACGGTGAAAATCTGGAAAAAGTGGATGAATTTGTTTATTTAGGAAGTATGTTTACAAAGGATGGGAGGGTGGAGAAGGATATTGAAAGAAGGGTTGGGGCAGGCAACAGAATAAATGGTGCACTTAAAGTTGTCATCGCAAACAAAAGCCTATCGAAAAAAGCTAAGATGGCAGTGCACAATGGTGTTCTTGTGCCGACCCTTATGTATGGAAGTGAAGCATGGAACTGGCAAAAGAAGGATGAAAGTAGAATAAATGCAGTAGAAATGAGATCACTAAGACGTATGTGTGTCAAATCTGTATATGATAGAGTGACAAATGCAAGTATAAGAAGTGAATGTGGTGCGAATGAAAGTGTTATGAACAAAATAAGGAAAGGGTCATTAAGATGGTTTGGACACATGGAAAGAATGAGTGTAGACAGAATGGTAAAGAAGGTATATGTAAACGGCGTGAACAGAGCTAGAAATAGAGGAAGGCCGAGGAAAACGTGGCACGATCAAATCAATCAAATATTGAATGTCGGTCACGTGAGGAGTCGGAAAAATCGACGTGCGTGCATGACAAGATGTATGAATGTAGAGGAATCGAGAGACGTATGTCAGGACAGAACAGTGTGACGTTCCATTCTTTCTACCTACCCCTCCGGGGAGACGACGTGATGGTAAGTTAGTTAGTTAGTTTTAAGTTTAAAAAAATAATAATAAAATCCTCAACATTCATACATCGTGCATGACACGATGAATGAATGTTGAGGAAGCGAGAGAAATATGTCAGAAAAAAAAAGTGTGGCAGTCCATTCTTTCTGCCTAGGCCTTCGGGGAGACGGCGTGACGGTTAATTAGTTAGTTAGTAAACAAAGAATAATAAAACTTCTCAATATGGACGTTTTCATAAATATTAAATATTTGTTTTACGATATAAAAAAGTCAAGAAAAATGTCACCACTTGGCCGACCACTGGAAAGATGGCGAGATAGTTGGCAGCACACTTTATAGGAGGGTGGGGATGCTACCAACAACAGACGACCTTCGTGGCCGAGTGGTAAGTGCATTGACTGCCACCCCGACGGTGATTGTCACACTGTCTATGGTCTGGTGTAGAATTCACGAGACAGTTACATGGCGATAGATTAGCTACCTATCACATGTCACGAGAATCACTATGATAGCTATAATAATACCCTTTACATCGATTTGGCTCATGCTGTCATGATGTAAAGAGCGATTCAACAAAATAATATTAATAATAACAGCCCTCACTACTAAAAACATGATAATAGCGCCTTTGAGGTGAGTTATTCACGAAAACTACGTTATACAAATTAGCCTAATTATTATATAACCGGGTGGTGGTCTAGGGGATAGAACGCTTGGCTCCTGATCCAGGGGACATGGGTTCAAGCCTGGACACGACCAGATTCCTTCTTCATAATAATGAGCTATTTTCTGCTCACATCGAAGATTGTAAAATAAATTCTAATATCATTGATGTAAATCCTTGATATTAGTCTTTTTAAAAAAAAAAAAATTATTAATATGATCAGACCTACAAGAAGAATAGGAAGAAGAAGAAACATTTCATTTGTTACTCTGTATATCTATTATGTCATAGATATATAAATCTCCAAAGTTTAAATAATAGGTTATTTTCGAGATGTTATATTATAATGACGAAGAATAGAGGTCGTACCCGCATTCCTTGGATGAAGCGTCGGATTTTCTGTCCCTTAAAATACTACCTTACAATTTGAAATAATTACAGTTAGCAATGTTTTGATGTTTAGGGTATCCGCTATTACTTTAAAGTGTCCTCTGAATTGCACCTGATTATGGTGTATGTCAATTATATATTTTCAACAAAAGTACGTTATTCTCAAGTCGAGTCACATAACAAGAACCTTGAAAAAGAAAACATATAGTTTAATAGTTTTTTTTAAGATATGCTCCAAATTATATGTACGTAATGAGGATGTTTCTTAATTAATATGAATGAACGCTGTTTCCCCGCAGGAGTAGGCAGAGAGAATGGACCGCCACACTACTCTATCCTGACATACCTCTCTAGCTTCCTCCACATTCATAGAGCGAGTCATACACGTACGTCGATTCTTCCGGCTTCTGACATGACCAACCTCTAAAATTTGATTAATTTGGTCATGCCATGTTTTCCTCGGTCTACCTCGACTCCGTACTCCATTTACATCGTTAACGGTATACTTTATTAATCATTCTTTCTTCACCCATGCGCTCCATATGTCCGAACCAACGCAGCAATCCTTTCATAATTTTGTTCATAATACCTTCTTTCGCTCTACGCTTTCTTTCTAATATCAGCATTTGAGATTCTTTCATACATCGTTCTACTACACATACGTCTTAGGGACATCATCCCTACTGCATTGATTCTGCTCTCATCTTTCTTCTGCCAGTTCCATGCTTCGCTTCCATACATTAGGGACCAGGACTCCATTATGAACGGCCATTTTCGCTTTCATTGATAAATTCTTGTTTCCAATAAAAAAAATTGTAAAGCTCTATTCACTTTGTTACCCGCACCAACCCTTCTTTCAACATCACTGTCCGTTCGGCCATCGGCTGTGAACATGCTACCTAAATACACAAATTCCCTGACCTGTTTCAAGTTCTCTTCATTCACACTTATATTACGAACTGTCATTTTCTCTTCCCTTTCAAAAACTAACACCTTTGACTTTCCGACATTCACCATTAAATCGTTCGACTTGCATACCTTCTAAGAGTTTTAGGGAATGAAATGTTTCGCCCTTATAAGGCATTATCATTTAATAATGTCTTATAATGGCAAAACAAGTTATTCCATCTAAAATATAATAAAACTCATAGAAGTTAGACGTTTTCATTCATATTATTTTTTTAAATATGGAGATTTACGAGTACATCTTTGCTTAAGAAACAATAAAGAAAAATTAAAGTAGGATAAATGCCGTAAAAATGAGATCACTGAGAAGAATGTGCGGGAAAACGATATATGATAGAATACCGAATGACAAAATAAGGAAGAAATGTAAGACATTATAAGTAAAAATAAAAAAAGGATCACCGAGATGATTTGGGCATATTGAACGGATGGTAGAGAGACGAGCGGTTAAAATTTTGTATATAAGCAGTGTGAGTGGAAAAAAAGCTTCGGAAGACGAAGATAGGCATGATATTGTCAAATTAATAACATACTGAAAGGCGGCCACATTCAAAGTCGTAAAAATCGACGAGTGTGTATGTTACGATGAATGAATATAGAGGAATCTCGAGAAGTATATCGGGAAAGAGCAGTGTAGCGGTCCATCCTCCTTGGCTACCCCTCCAGGGAAACGGCGTGATTGTTATTTATTTATTTTGTTGAATAACTCTTTACATCATTACAGCGCAAGCCAAATCGATGCAAATAGTAGAAAAATATAACATCAAGGGAATTATGCATTGAATCACCTAAATGGAATATGACAGTTATCGCTTTGTAAAAGGTCTCATATTTGGGTTTCGTGCTAAGAGGAGAAAACTATATCTGGGAATTGATAGAAGGCAGTTGTCCTGGCTGCGAAATATATGGAAAGAGAGTGGACAGAACAGTTGAGAATCTTTTCCAAGGACAGAGAAGCTTTTGCTGCAGTGATAGCCAGCATTGGTGGGATCTGACATGGCATCAGAAGAATTAGAATCTCTTTGTTGCCTTTATTATAAGGGTTTTCCACAAATTATCTAATTCCATCTAAATTATAATTTTTTAGTTTGTTTTTTACCAGTTAAAGTATGAAGATTAGTCGGTTAGCCAAATTCACGATTAGTATGAATATTACCTTACATAATAGTGGGAAAAATAGCATCTCTATGAGCTGGCAAATGAGTGTGGGAACAGAACGGCTGACCGTGTTAGGAATGCGATTCACAGAACGAGACGAGATGAATGGCTGTATGACTGGCAGTATTAGAAGATGAACGTGATGAAATGTTTCTAGGTCATCCCAAGAAGAATAGTAGAAGATTATGTCTAATAAAGATAATTAATACGAATGAAAACATATGTTTCCAAGAAGTTTTATTATAATTTATGTGAATGACATTTCTTATCATCATTCTTAGAAATTATCTAATGTCGTTTTCATTCGTATTAATTATTTAATATGTAGTTTTACATCATTGTTCAAGAAACAATAAATTCAACACATTTTTTTGCAACAAGTACAAATGCCGTTTCCAGAAGCGTGGACAGAGAGAATGGACTGCCATACTTCTCTATCTTGACTCACTTCTCAAGTTTCCTCCACATTCATACAGCCCATCATACACGCACTTATCTAATGAAAACAAAAAAAATTATACAGAATTTCTTTATTATTATTTATTTAGTGTGCTTCCACTTGTGTTTATCGTCGACCGGTTTCGGCAGCAAGAACAATGGTACCTGAGGATGGCAGCAAGCTGCCGAAACCGGTCGACGATAAACACAAGTGGAAGCACACTAAATATAATTTAATATATAATAATAAAGAAATTTTGTAATTTTTTTATTTTTATTTCATTATTTAAAATGAACTTCTACCAAGAAATTTCAATTAAAAATATATATTAGACGCACTTATCTATAAAATTCGATTAATTTGTCATGTCATGTTTTCATCGGTCTTCCCAGAATATGTACTCCATTCACATTGTTAACGTAAACGTTCTTAATCATCGTTATTATAAAAAAAATATGGTAGAAGTTCATTGTAAATAATGAAAAAAAATATTTTTTTGTGTAAAAAAATCTGTGTATATTTTGTTAAAAACCACTATGTTCATAACTTAGACCGGTTTCGGCAGCTCGCTGCCATCTTCTGGTGATTTAATGGATTTTAAATAAATATACATTTCAATTTTTTTTTACATCCAAACTAATGGAGTGATCCTTTCATAATTTCGTTCATTATAATGTATTTTCTTCCGCACTCAATTGAATATTTAATGACGATATTTTAGAATAACCGATCAAATCAAAAATAGAAAATAGATTTTAAGTTAAATTGAGTCAACACTCAACGACATTTCTCACGTTCAGATATGTAAACTTTACCTTTTTATTACAAACAAAAAAAGCTTTAGTAAAATATATCAACGCACGGTAAAGACGAAGCGAGTCAACGCTAGAAAAAATATCTAAAAGAAATCTAAAATATTACATCAGAAATAAAAGAAGTAACTAATTAACTTAGTAACTAACGAATCATTAGGCCACACTGTTCTATCCTGACATAACACTCGCGCACCACATTCACACATCGTGATGAAATAGAGGAAGACCGAGAAAAACGTGACACGATCAAATAAATCAAATATTGAATGTCGGACACGTAAGGAGTCGGAGAAATCGACGCGCGTGCATGACACGATGTATGAATGTTGAGGGAGCCAGAAAAATACGAGTATTTCAGGAAAGAAAAGTGTGGCAGTCCATTCTTTCTACCTACCCCTTCGGTGAGACGACGTGATGGTTATTTAGCTAGTTATTTTTAGTTTACAAAGTACATATGAGATCACTAAGAAGAATGTGTGGGAAAACGTTGTATGATAGAATACCGAACGATGAAATAAGAAAGAAATGTAAGGCAGATGACTGCATCATGAATAAAATTAAAAAAGGATCAATGAGATGGTTTGGACAATTGGAACGAATGGATGAGAGTAGAATAGTTAAAAAGTTGTACACAAGCAGCGTGAGTGGGAAAAGAAGCCGAGGACGACCGAGGAAAACATGGCATGACCAAATTAATCAATTACTAAAAGGCGGCCACATTCGAAGTCGGAATAATCGACGTGCGTGCATGGTACGATGTATGAATGTAGAGGAATCCCGAGAGGTATGCCAGGACAGGCCATTGTGGTGATCCATCCTCTCTGCCTACCCCTCCGGGGAAATGGCGTGATGGTTAGTTAGCTAGTTATTTTTAATTTACAAAGTACATTTGAATAAAAGGATTAAAAAAAAAAATCTAATTCATTTTTGATTTAATAGTTTATAAAAATATAATAATACTCATAGAAAACAAACGTTTTCATAGGTATTAATTATTTTCTTTTTAGTGTACACTTCATTTTAAGATAGGAGACTGTGGCGCTCCATCCTTTCTGCCTACGTATACGAATAACGGTGTTAGAGTGAGCAAATAAAGAAATTGGAAATGAATAACACAATCGAAGATAGGAGTCTAATTTGTACCAATATGAATGTGTCGCCTGTGTGTAAGGGATCTTGTGCGTGTGTTGTGGTGAACTTTTTGTATGTGTGAGTGTTACATACATATTTTTTTTATATAAATGTAATGGTGGTATGCGCAGGCGCAGGTTGTTTGACCGTTATTCCACATTGCTGCCTGTGAGGCAGATCAGGATCAAGGGAAAACCCATTTCTATTTCTGATATCAAATGGAGGATTGTTTAAGAACCACTTATAAAAATAAATTAATAGAACATGCTTTGGAGATATGCTTTATTCTTAGGTGAATTGAATTAATTTATTATTTCTTGAACTTGAAAAAAAAGTTCTTACGTTTTTTGTACCTCAAAGAAAACGGTTATTACCCCTGGCTGTACCCAATTGATTTCTTGCTGGGTATGCTGGCCTACCAATGCTAATATAATCATTGGAAATTAGACGAACTATCCATTTGGGTGTTCATTTTTTTCAACTGATTCGTGGTCGAATACATAACTCGGATATTTTGAATGCCTTGACTTTGTTTGTCCCTGACAATTATCTGCGACAAAGGCAACATATTATAGATTGTTTCACCTGCCACTGTGTAGAACCAATTTACCTAAGGTTATGCCCGTGGGCAGGGCAATAATCCTTCTAAACCGCATCTCTTCGGATGTGGACATCTTCCACGATAGTGAGGCTACCCTCAGAAAACATCTTAAATAATGTGTTGTTCTTCTTATTGTTTCTTATTACTTAATTGGTCTTATTTTTTTAAATTATCTCGTGTTTTTTTTTGTGTTTTTGTGTATTGTTTATATTGTCATTTTTAAATTTCACAATTGTATATTCGGTTTAAAATGTCTGAGGAGGCCTTTGTCCAGGAGTAGACGGGAATAGGCTGAGGAAGAAGAGGAAGATAGTTAGAGGCGGGCATTTTTCTGTCCACCCGGGCCTGGTTATCACGGGCGGGATTCCTCAGCCGGGACTGTTCCTACAATCTTCCACAATAATAGTCGGTATAACAGTGAACTGCTTCGTGGACGTTGCATAACCAATATTTGGGACACGCACACCGCCTCACCACATACAGTGATATTTGTACATTAGCCGTTATATCGGCTACAGGGTGGACGGTACTTGACAACGGAACCTGCTAACTACATAATTCTCTAGCGTCTTCCGAGTTTATACAGCGTGGCGTGTACCTACGTCGATTTTACGACATAATAAAAAATTAATACATTGTATTGTAATATCAAACGCAATTGTTTAACTGGTTTTATTTCTTCTTCTTCAAAATTAAACCCGTGCTATACAACAGAGACCTACCCATCGAATTGCGATTGAGAATAGTTCCATGAAAGGAATAGAGAATAGGTAGAATAATAGAATGAGAATAGAATTAAACACTTTTAAAACGTTGTATAAAACCACATTATTTTGAGTCAGGAGCGCCAGCTGTTTTCACTATGTAACGAGCTTAGTCAGGGCTATACACAAACTATACACAAACTGTTTGTGTATAGCCCTGACGAAGCTCGTTACACAGTGAAACCGGTTGGCGCTCCTGACTCAAAATAAAGTGCTTTTATACAACGTTTTAAAAGTGTTTAATTTTAATTTTAAATACATATGTGAAATCACCAAATTTTTTAAATATTAAAAATTGTAAATTGTTTATTAAAATACTGCGTACATGTATAAAATAAAGATTATTTTATTATATATAATGGCTGTGTTAAAAAATAGTTTATTTTTATATATATTTTTCCGAGCGCCATGGTGGTGTAACCCCTTAAGTGCCATCCGTCATGTTCTACGGTATGGTGACATGGACCTTGTCAAAAACTATTACTAAAAAGCTGAATGCCTTTGAAATGTGGATATATCGTAGAATATTTCAAATATCATGGACAGAGAGAGAGTCACAAACAAGGAAGTACTGCAGCGAATGAAGAAATGTGAATAAATCGTAAAGATTGATTGTATTTCAAAAGAGACGAAGATGAAAATAGTTTTTTGGAAACAGAATATGGTGGTCAAGGTATTTACAGGAATTATGCCCTGTCGTTGGTTGGGTTAAGCGATCGCTTTATGTAATACAACATTTCCCATTCCACCCTTCTTACGACCATCACGTCTGACAAATTTTCTCGCGGTCCATCCTCTCTACCCACCCCTCCGGAAACGGCGTAATGGTTAGTTAGTTAGTTTTCTATTATTTTTTTTGGTTTTTAAACAATCCATATTTTTATTTTCGATTTTTTGCGTGGGTCGGGTTCTAGTCGCCTGTTACGTCCACGAACCAAGTGAAATGGTAAGAGCAATGCTTGTTATAACGGATAATGTACAACGTTCCCCATACTAATGATAATTTCGTGAGATGATGACTGAACACAGCATCTACAATAAAACTATGTTATGTTTTACATTAATTCGTACTGTTATTCAATCCCACAGCCAACTTCTCTCAAAAGTAAATATTAAAAAAGTATACTTCTGGATTTACGGCGATGGCAGTGTGATTGTCAAACTGCCTTCATTCATAATTCACGTGCCAATAAAATGGTGAAAATAGAGTACTGATTTTCAAACATTATTTAGGGTGTTTTTTGTCGAGGTTTGGTTTTTAAACTGGCAACATTGTTTATTCTTCTTTCTGTGTTTTGTCAGGTCTCCCCAACGTTGACTATCACCCTTGTTTCATAGTGATGACCTGGGGAAAAATATCCAAGTGGTATCTCCTTGCCTTCTCTGGAGGATTTTCTGTCGGGGTTACCTTCCCTTAGCTGGGTGTATCCAGTTTTAGATAGATAGATATCTATCTATATATATATATATATATATATATATATATATATATATATATATATATATATATATATATATATATATATATATATATATATATATATATATATATATATATATATATATATATATATATATATATATATATATATATATATATATATATATATATAAATATATATATATATATCCATAAATACCATCGTCTTTGGAAACGAACAAATTCACCCTTGGCTCTCGAACGCTTCAGAGCACTACGCAGCGAGACTAAGCGGCTAATTTCCGATGCATACGAGAAGCATACTCGGGAAGCTGAGTCTAGCATCGTTAAAGATCCGAAACAATTTTGGCGTTATATTAATGAAAAGCGTTGTGAACATTACAACCCCGACCAGATGAAACTCGGTGAATCAATTTATAGGGGCTCGTTCGATATTGCGTCAGGATTTGCCGCTTACTTTCGAAGCGTATATAGTTCTGATGTTCCCGATCTAAATATTGACTCCCTTCCTTCTACTTCGGTTCCCGCCCTATCTGTTACTATTCCCGAAATCAGTCTCGCCGATATAGTCAACGCATTTCGGAAACTCGCTCCTAAATATTCTGCCGGTCCAGACTTCATACCCCCTTACATATTAAAAGCGTTTTCTACTCAACTCATATCTCCTTTGCATCATATATATAGTTTGATATTGTGCAAGAATGCTTTCCCCGACAGATGGAAACTTACCAAAGTCACGCCAATCTTCAAAAAGGGAAGCAAGATATTAATCGATAACTACAGATCAGTGGCTGTACTCTCAGCTCCCGCTAAGCTTCTTGAGTCCATTCTCCATTCCTACATATACAGACAATGCGAGAATCAGCTCAGTGAAAACCAGCACGGATTCAGACCGACTAGATCGCCCGTAACCAACCTACTTAATCTTTCGTCGTTTGTTAACAATTCACTAGAAAAATTTATTCCCGTCGATGTCATTTACACGGATTTTGAAAAGGCATTCGATAAGGTCGATCACGCCATTTTATTAAAAAAACTTAACAATTATGGATTTTCCTACAATTTTTTGGGATTAATGGCATCCTACCTATTTAATCGAAAACAATATGTAGTGTATAATCATCATAATTCAGATAGCTTCATAGCAAATTCAGGAATCCCCCAGGGTTCAAATTTGGGGCCGCTTTTGTTTCTTCTGTATATCAATGACATTGATAATTACATTGAATCATCTAATTATCTTCTTTTGCCGACGATCTGAAGCTATTTAGAGCTATAGAAAATTCTAATGATTCATTTCTCCTACAAAATGATATTAATAGGTTGTTAAAGTGGTCGGATGACAACAACTTGCCATTTAGTATACCAAAGTGCTCTGTAATTACATATACTCGATCTGGAAATACTCAATTATTCCCATACCAGATGAACAATACCTATTTACAGCGTGTTGATCATATTAAGGATCTGGGTATCACGTTTGATTCCAACTTCACATTTAAAATACATCTATCTAACATTATCATGCGAGCCAACAAAATGCTTGGTTTTGTTTTACGGAACGCAAGATCTTTTTCAAACACAACGGCGATCCGTCGACTGTATGAAGCGCTGGTTCGCAGTAACTTGGAGTACTGCTCTATCATTTGGGACCCCAGAGAAAGAACAGTCATCTTGGAGCTGGAAAGGATCCAGAAACGATTTTTAAGGTATTTATACCTAAGGGAGTATAACTGTTATCCTTTTATGTACCCCTCACTGTTTCTCTCAGGAGTGTTGGGTTTCAACACTCTTGAAGCTCGTAGAATGATCTTTCTGGGAAAGCATTTTTTTAAACTGTTATCCGGAGGTGTTTTCAATCCAGGAGTGCTGAGAGAGCTAAATCTGTACTTCCCCATAGTTATAGCAGAGCAAGGGGGCATATATTATTTTATGCCCCAAATTGCCGCACAGAGGCCCTTCGAAGTTCTCCTGTATTGAGGGCGATTCGTCTCTTAAATGAGGTTGCAAAAGAGATAGGCCTCTTTGGATGCAATTATGGCGAATTCGTAAATGCCCTTATGATAAAGGCAGCAAACAGATAACTGGCTTTTCCTATTCATATGGTTCTATGTATATTTCCTTTGATATTCTTTTATTTCACCCTTTACATCGATTTGGCTTGCGCTGTAATGATGTAAGGAGTTTTTTCAACAAAATAATAATAATAATAATAATAATAATATCTCCGAAATATATCCCCGATAGATATCTCCGACAGCGACAGCACAGATCGTTTTACCTACCGGCCACCAGAACCAATCTGCCTCTGGTGACACCGGTGGGAAGAGCAATTAGTCTGCTGAACGCGGTCTCCTCGGAGATCGACGTCTTTCATGTTAGTGAAAGTACGTTCAGAAAGCAAATACTCTTAATTCTGGAGAGTATCCTGTCTTCCTAATGTTGAACCATCTCTTATGCGTTTCTGGTAGTACCTATACTATATATAATATATTATTTTACCTGTTCTCAATAGATGCCTTAAAAATAAATTTTGTAATGTCTGTTGATGAAATAAACTGATTTGATTTGATTTGATTTTATGGCGTTGGAAGCTCGCCATTCGTCCTCTCTCTATCTGCTATGGCACTAAGTAATATGTGCCACATTGCCCGGGGTTCGCGGGGTCTTTAAAAGACCTTTCGTGGACGCTAGAGAGTTGGACTTGATAGTAGTGTTGCTGTTGTAAATGCAACATGGCGCCTTACGATATTTTGTAGAGGCATACTTTCCAGCAAACCATACCCCATCGTAGCCCTACTACCCTTTTGAATCCCATTGTTTCTACAGACTGTCAATTTGGCAGTCGAAAGTTGATTTGAAGTCAGTAGGTTTTGCAATTTCACCCAGTTGCTCAATAAAGGTATCGAAAATTGAACTTCACGATTGCCCTTCATTCGAGCTAGCCGTGGCGCTCATATGCCCGAAATCATATTTTAATAATGGCATAAAATTATATATTAAATAAAGTTTTTTATTTTTTTTTAAATTGTGTACCTCTAAAAAAAACATTAATTAACAATGTGTATGAGAATGTTTTTTTTAGAGGTTTACAAATTCAAAATAAATAAAAAAACACTAAAATAATGTGAATTTCTGACATATTGGCTTTATTTAATAGATAATTTTATGCCATTATTGTTTAAATATGATTCGGGCATATTTAAATTCAGGAAACTTTACATAAATATTTTAATATAATCTTTACATTAAGTCATATTTACCCCCCCTGGTCTGTATACTCGTATACCATATACGTACAGGAGTCAGTTAATTACAGTGTCACAAGTGCCAGCGACTCTGGCGAAATCGGTCGCTGTCGAAATAAATATTAATGCAAAAGTAGTTAAAGCACATTGTTTTAATTAATTATTATTTAAAATGAACTTCCATCAAGAGATTTTGGTAAAATAATTCGAGCACTTATTCTTCTTTTACCTCTTATGCCAGGTTCACGCCTGTTAACACAAGAACTCCATGCAATTGTGTTAATTTGATATATATGTTGTATACATATTCGCAATGTCATATTCGTGTGGATGAAGAAAATCTTGAATAGATATCTGAGTTTGTGTATTTAGTTAGCATGTTCACAGCGGATGACCGAACAGACAGTGACGTCGAAATAAGGGTTGGTGCGGGCAACAAAGTGAATGGAGTCTTTTTATCAAATCAAATCAAATCAGTTTATTAACTCAAAAGACATTACAAACAGGAAAATGTTTAAGGCATCTATTGAGTACAGGTAAAATATTATAAAAATACAACAAAGTACCAGGAACGCATTAGAGATGGTTAGACATTAGGAAGACAACATATTTTCTAAAGTCAAGAGTATTTGTCCCCTGAACGTACCTTCACTAATATAAAAGACGTCGATCTCCGAGGAGATTGCGTTCAGCAGACTAATTGCTCTTCCCACCGGTGTCACCAGAAGCAGATTGGTTCTGGTGGCCGGTTGGTAAAACAATCTGTGCTGTCGCTTTCGGAGAAATCTATCAGGGACAAAAAGATCAACACCCTCTAACACGGCCGAGTTCTCGAAATATCCCCTGATTAATTTAAAGAAATGCGTTATTTATTTATTGTAGGGTAACATACAGTGATTAAAAATAATAATAATAATAATATGCTAACTTTTATAGCGCCGTTTTTGTGATGTAATCACCTCAAGGGCGCATTAAAAATCTAAATTTTCGCGATCGGTTAAAAAGTATTGTGTAGAACAAAGAATAAATGTTTAAATTGGGTATGAAATATGAAAAATATGGGTTTTCAGTTTAGATCTGAAATCTGTCGGATCATTGTTAATACAAATGCAAATGAACAAACTAACAGTATAGAGACAAATAAAGACATAGAAGGTTACCCGCCGCTTACCCGAAGCTGTTATAGGACGCAGCGGCGCCCCTTCATCAGCTTCGCTCAAACAATCCCTAGGCCCGCCCCCCATCCACGCAGGACTTCCATTAGCTGGAGAATGCACCATTCCAGAAAAAAAGCAAAAGACAAAAGGGTATCTAGGCCACATTTAATCCAGTTTAATTTCAATCCACTTCCATGTCCCAATCTAACAAATCAAAGCAAAATATGGTACATGATTTTATGGCCTATTATAAAATTGTGACAGAGTGTGGAATGGGAGAGAAAACTTGGAATGATGAAAGAAATAAAGAAATCTTAAGTAAATAGAGAAAACAGTCATGGAAACTAGGAACAGAAACACAGGGAAAATAACATTTTAATGTGTATAATTTAAAAAGAAAATTGATCCAAGAGTAAAGAGCGGAATATGTTAACGATGTAAATGGAATTAGAAATAGAGGAACACTGAAGAAAACGTGGCACGATCAAATAAATCAAATACTGATTGTCGGCCAAGTGAGGAGTCTGAGAAATTGACGCGCGTGCATGACACGATGTATGAATGTTGAGGTAGCAAGAGGAATATGTAAGGAAAGAAAAGTGTGGCAGTCCATTCTTTCTGCCTACCCCTTCGGGGAGACGACGTGATGGTTAGTTAGTTAGTTAGTTATATAAAGCGGAAGAACGTATTATGAACAAAATTATGAAATGAACGCAGCGTTGGTTCGGACATATGGAGCTCATGGATGGAGAAATAATGGTTAAAAAGGATACATAAACGATCAAATAAACATAATTTTAAAGGGTAGTCATGTTAGAAGTCAAAAGAATCGACGGCGACGTGCGTGTTTGACTCGTTGTACTTGTATGAATGTGAAGAAAGCTAGAGAGGTGTGTCAGGATAGGGTAGTGTGGCGGTCCATTCTCTTTGCCTACCCCTGCGGGGAAACGGCGTGATGGTTTATTGTTGTTTTCTTATGTTGTATACTAGAGAGACAAACAGAACAGATGAAAATGCTTGAGCATTGGGGCCTTGAGGCCTGCAATATTGATTAAGGACCAAAACTTTACTAAGAATCTCTACTGGCATCAAACTCCGGAGATTAGACATGGAAATGAGAGTACAGACGAAATTGCTATACGCAGAGGAGTTCGACAAGGCTGTATTTTGTCACCTCTATTGTTTAACTTGTATTCCAATCAAGTCTTCCAATGTATTGAAAACTCCAGCCTGGGAGTGAAGGTTAATAACATCAGGCATGCTGATGACACAGTTATTTTAGCTGATAGTATACCCGATCTTCAAGAACTCCTAAATAAAATTGATATAGCAGGAGAGGATCTGGGCTTGAAAATCAACGTTAAGAAGACCAAATGGATGACATTTAAGCGACTTAACACTCTGCAACTGAATGGTGCGAATGTTGAAATGGTCGACCAATTTAAATACCTTGGCAGCATTATCACTAAAGCGCTTGACCCGGACATTGAAATAAAATGCAGAATTGAAGTTGCACGAGCTGCATTTAATAAAATGAGAACATTCTTTGGCAACGATAATCTTAACTTGAAACTCCGACAAATAATGATTAAATGTTATATATGGTCTGTTCTACTATATGGCTGCGAAACCTGGACTCTGAAAGTTGGAAGCGTTCGAGATTTGGATACACCGCAGAATGCTCCACTACCGTGGACCGATAGAGTCAGTAATGCAGACGTACTGCAGAGAGCTGGAGCCAATAGAGAGCTGTTGTCGAGTTTGAAAATTATAAAGGTCTCATATTTGGGTCATGTGCTTAAGGGGAGAAAAATAGCACCTCCTTCGACTGATATTAATGGGTTAAGTGGAGGGACGTCGGAGAGTTGGTAGAAGGCAGCTGTCTTGGCTGCAGAATATCAAAGAATGGACAGGAATAACAAGAGTTCAGAACCTGTTCCAAGTGGCGGAGGATAGAGATGCCTTTGCTTCAGTGATCGCCAACGTTAGGGGGACCTGACACCGTACCGAAAGAAGAAGATACTATAACACACATATTTGCATATTCTCTTGATTAGCTAGCACCTCTGATAGTTATGTAGAGTTTGACCCGCAACGAGATAACAGTTAGGACGGCACCATAGCCCAACTATGTTGAAACATTACTTCACATGTTCCTGAATGCATAATGTAAGAGTTCATCAGTATTCCAGGCAGGCAGGGACATAATTATCCCCGGAATGTGCCTTGCCCTCTACACTCAAATGGCATGATTCCAACGTGGCAAAATTAAATAAGGAATTGTTATTTTTGTAAATATAAAACGAAGTATTCATATTGTTGAATATATATTTGGCTACATACTTATTTCGATGCCTAACGAACCGAAAGTTTTATTCTTAAAAAGAGATTATGTGGGACCATATATATAAATTAAAAAAAATATATACATTTATTGTTTCTTGAACAATGATGTAAAACTCCATAGTAAATAATTCATATAAATGAAAACGCCTGTTTTATGTAACATTTATTAAATTTGATGACATTTTTCTGTGTTAATCGCCGACAGTAGAGAAAATTTGCAAGTCTTAGTGTCAAGGATGTATGAGGCATGCAAAAGAGTGACTTTGTGATGAATGTGCCTAAATCTCAATGGTTTTCGAGGAAGAAGAATGTATGACGATTTGTGATATAAGTGCGATGGGCGAGAAATTGGAGCAAGTTACCGAATTTACGTATCTGGGAAGCATGTTTACAAGAGACGGAAAAATGGAGAAAGACATCGAAAGAAGGATTGGTGCTGGGAATAAAATAAATGGCGTACTCGAAGTCATTACTTCAAATAGAAATATATCCACAGAAGCAAAGATGGCAGTACACAATGGAGTTTTAGTGCCAACCCTCGTGTATGGAAGTGAAGCTTGTAGCTGGCAAAAGAAGGATGAAAGCAGGATAAACGCTGTAGAAATGAGATCACTAAGAAGAATGTACAGGAAAACGTTGTATGATAGAATACCGAACGATGAAATAAGAAAGATATGTAAGGCAGATGACTGCATCATGGATAAAATTAAAAAAGAATCTCTGAGATGGTTTGGACATATAGAACGAATAGATGAGAGTAGAATGGTTAAAAAGTTGTACACAAGCAGCGTGAGTGGAAAAAGAAGCCGAGGAAGACCGAGGGAAACATGGCATGACCAAATTAATCAATTACTAAAAGGCGGCCATATTCGAAGTCGGAATAATCGACGTGCGTGCATGGTACGATGTATGAATGTAGAGGAAGCCCGAGAGGTATGCCAGGACAGAGCATTGTGGCGATCCATCCTCTCTGCCTATCCCTCCGGGGAAATGGCGTGATGGTTAGTTAGTTAGTTTTTTTATTTTATTTATTTAGTTCATAAAACGTAGCATTTTCAACAGCGCCCTTGAGATGAGTAATTCATAAAAAAGGCACCGTATAAATTATCCAATTTATTATTATTATTCCTTAACTATTTTCATGGCTTACTTCCATTCGTAACGGTTGGCAACAGAACACCATTGTGCACTGCTATATTAGCTTTTAATCTTATACAAATATAAAAGTCCACGAACAGAATTCTTTATTGTGTACCAAGAAAGATTTCAAGCGTAAAATAAAATTAAAAACTATCACATATTTTTATTTTATTTAATGTAATAAAAAGTCTATTTAGCGTGCTCTATTCAAGAGACATTAAACTCTTGGTGGATACGAGTATTTTTTGTTGCAGCAAACGTAGCATGTCTACGACTCCCGAGCGATATTTTTAATAAGTTTCTAATCAAAAAAATCAACAATCTATCTAGCAATCTGCAGACATGCATAAAATTTCATTTATATTAGATTTCGTTTGGAGAGATACATGTGCCTTGGTGAGCAAACCGTTGCGAAGAATGGCAGAGCGAGGCACCTGAAGATTCCAGTCACTTTCTAGACTATTGTGTGTGCCCAGCGCGGCTTGACGGGCAGACGGCCATATGCAATCTTGTTCAGGAGTAATGTCTTACCATTGTGGGCACTCCTTCCTTAATCATGTGTTGATCAGCGACCTCGGCATGGTTATAAAGATTGCACTATCAATCATTCAACATCATCATCATCAATCTGTATCCGTCCACTCCTGAACGTAGATCTCTTCCATCTGTTTTCATGTCTGTCGATCCTGGGCAACACGCATCCATGTTATGCGACGGCCTCTTTAATGTCGTGCCTCTATCGAAATTAGTGATGTCCTGGATTTCGGGTCACAGATCTAGGATTCCAGCAAAGGAGGTGTTTATTTAAGGAATTGAATCGTCTAGGATTTGGATATTTTTAGTGCCTCACCAGTGTTCATAAAAAATATATTATCAATTCTAAAAAGAGTACTGCCTCACTGATGTCGATATATTTGTTGTATTTATTTATTAATTTTATTTTGACTTAAAATAGTACACGTGTACACAACACGTGCTCTAATAAAAACAATTAAATAATCAAAAATAATATACTACGTAAATATCAATATAAGATTACATGTTTATTTAATAAATATAAGAAGTGAAGTGGCCGTTCCAACCCTTATGTATGGAAGCGAAGCATGGAACTGGCAGAAGAAAGATGAGAGCAGAATAAATGCGGTAGAGATGAGGTCCCTAAGACGTATGTGTGGTAGAACGATGTACGACAGAATCTCAAATGCTGATATTAGGAAGGAGTGTAGAGCGAAAGAAGATATTATGAACAAAATTATGAAAGGTTCGCTTCGTTGGTTCGGACATATGGAGCGCATGGGTGAAGAAAGAATGTTTAAAAAAGTATACGTTAACAATGTAAATGGAGTAAGGAGTCAAGGTAGACTGAGAAAAACATGGCATGACCAAATTAATCAAATATTAAAAGTTGGTCATGTCAGAAGCCGGAAGAATCGACGTGCGTGTATGACTCGATGTATGAATGTGGAGGAAGCTAGAGAGGTGTGCCAGGATAGAGTAGTGTGGCGGTCCATTCTCTCTGCCTACCCCTGCGGGGAAACGGCGTGATGGTTTGTTTGTTTGAAGAAGTGAATGCGGTGCGAATGGTGTTATGAACAAAATAATGAAAGGAACATTAAGATGGTTTGGACATATGGAAAGAATGAATAAAGAAAGAATGTTAAAAAAATTATATGTTAACGATGTAAATGGAACCAGAAATAGAGGAAGACCGAGGAAAACGTGGCACGATCAAATAAATCAAATATTGAATGTCGGCCATGTGAGGAGTCAGAGAAATCGACGCGCGTGCATGACACGATGTATGAATGTTGAGGAAGCGAGAGAAATATGTCATGAAAGAATTATTTTATTAATATATATAATAATGGAATTAGTTATTTCATTATATCAAATAAAACCAAAATAAAACACGAAAAATCTTAAATGAAAGGGTAAAACACGTGTGTTTTTTGTGTGAAAGAAATATGTATACGAAAGAAGTGGGTGTTGTGTTTATACAAAATGTATTATTAAAATAGTTTTTTTATGATCATTTAACGTTTCTCTGCAAAGTACGTTGAACCTTTGTGTCGGCATTCGCGTAGGAGACGAATCGATCTATCATGTGGGCGGATACTATTGTCTAGCTAACTAACCATCACACCGTTTCCTCGGAGAGGTAAACAATAAAGATGGACAACCATACTACTCAATCTCGACTTACCTCTCGAGATTTCTCTACATTCATACGTGGCCGCCTTTTACTATTTAATAATTTCTTAAAATGCATGCATATTAACCACCCTACGTATTTAAACGAACGTCATACGTTCACTTTGACTGTACCATTCTGCGCTATCCCGTATCACGTACGCGCTTGAGAAAAAGTAATGTACCTAAAATGTACAAACTGTTAGGGATACGCGCGTGTGCCAACAACACTTGTGTACAAGTCTTCACAAATATGATAGTTTTACAGGGGTCAGGCGAAGTGTGCGGTTGAGAATTGAACGTTTCGTAATTTAAAAAGAAAAATAATAATATATAATTAATTTTAATTCATAAAAACCTGCTTTTTTTGCACGTTTCTCGAAAAATTACCTATTTACCTGTAACACTTTAACCATTATCCTCTCTTCCAATCATTCCATATGTCTAAACCATCTCAGTTTTTTTTTAATTAATTTTTAGTTATGATGTAATTATCTGGTTTACATTTTTTTCTTATTTCGTCGTTCGGCATTCTATTACATATCGTTTACCACACATTCTTCTAGGTGATCTCATTTCTATGGAATCAATCCTACTTTCATCCCTTTTCTGCCAACTCAAAGCTTCACATCCATAATTTTTTTAAAGAATTAAAACATGATTTTAAACAATACTATTAGAATATATTGAACAATCTCAAAAATGAGTAGAATATTATGAAGAAGTGGTGGTTTGAACGTATTATAAATTATATGTTTGGCCTTTTCTCATAGGTACGTAATAATACCGACTGTGGACGGAAACGCAGCACGCAACTTAATAATATCAGAACTGTGAAAATATTAACACTTTACCAAAAGGGACAAATATTCAACACCAGTGGTGTCTAGATTTGAACCCAAGTTCCCAAGATCAGGAGCCAAGCGTTCAGTCCCCTAACCCACTACTGTGTATATATTTCCACGCTATAAGTTTATATATTAATATTTTTATTCTTTTGAATCCCTCTTAATATCATTACGGCGCGAACCAAATCCATGTAGAGGGTATAGCTATCATATTGATTCTACTGATAGGTGGGTAATCTATCGCCATTTTATTGTCAGGTGAATTCAACACCAGACCAAAGGCAGTGTGACAATCACGCTGACATCGTCGGGAATCGATCCTTCGGTGTAGCAGTCATAGCACTCACCACTCTGGCACGAAGTTCGTCTAATATATGTTACGTAATGAGTTAATCTCTCCTTAGTTCAAGGAAATTGTACCCCTTTCTTGGCAAATGGGTTCAAAGTTAACTGAAGATTTTTTTATGCTCAAAAATAATACAATATTTAAACTTTGTACGTATTACTATGAATATTATTACGTAAATTTGATTTCTAATTCTAACATTACGTTACGGCTTCTATCTGGAATCCTCTTAGAAGCGATGTGATGAGGTGACGAAAGATGTGGTAACAGTCCTTGAGAGTTCCGCTTTTAAAATGTTATATCGGACAATGCACAATGTCGGATATACTACTCGTACTATGGTATATGACGTACTTGCGCGCGTAATAGGATCTCAGAGGTTCTTCAAGAATGGAAAATGAAAATGAATTTGTTGAAATAAATTAAATTATTTCGTAACAAATGAAAAATTACTTGTCTGGCACAGGTTTCAGTTTTACACAATTAAGCTACAGTGACCTATATGACCAAGTGCGAGCACAAACCAACAAAGCGACAGCCGTGGCTGGCTGCTTGCGCGACACCATATGGAAGAACAAACACATGCTAACCGAAAGTAAAGTCAAGATATACGAGTACAAGGCATGCGTTCGCGCCATCATGACGTATGGAATAGAGGTCAGAGCCGATACCAATAGAACTAAGAACCTTCTTAGAGTAGCAGAAATGCGAACCCTACGCTCCATCGCAGGCAAAACCCTCGGAGATCGGATCAGAAATAAAATGATGAGGTCTGTCTGTGGTGTTGAGGACATAGTCAGATGGGAAAGAAGCAGAAGGCGCTTTTGGAGAGACCACGTGGACCGCGTGGAGAATAAAAGAATTGCAAGAATTGTTAAAGATGAAAACCCAAGCAGCGAGAGATTACCAGGAAGGCCGCCAAAGAGATGGAGAGATGGCTGGACATCATCATCCGAGGACAGCCCACCGCCACAAACAGGTCATACGACCTTAACTTTTATATTCGTGAAAGTATTGTACGTTTGAAAAGTATCTTGTATTCTTAATGTAGAACCATCTCTCATGCGTTCTTGGTATTATATATATGTTTATGTTTTACCTGTTCTCAATAGATGCCTAAAACTAAAATTGTTGTTTGAAATATCTTTTAAGAAAATAAACTGATTTCATTACATTTGAAGAGTATTTGTCTTCTTAGAGTATTTTCTTTCAAAAGTATCCAGTCGCTCAGCAGATTTCGCTGTCATTGTCCACGCCTCACACCCATAGGTCACTACTGTTCGTGTACCCAGTCTCTCCACACAGGTCAGACTGAATAGACTGAGATGGGCCGGTCGCGTGCAGAGGATGCCGTCATCGCGAACCCCAAAAAGATTGCTGGAGTGGCACCCAGGTGGTAGAAGACCAATTGGACGACCAAGGCTGCGATGGGAGGATGAAGTTGGGAGAGATGGAACAAGATTGTTAAGAGTGTCAGATTGGAGGGTCGAAGCGGAGGACAGGAGGAGTTGGAGGCGAAGAATACTGGAGGCTAAGGCTCGATATGGGCTGTAGGGCCATCGAAAAAGAAGAAGAAGAAGAGTATTTTCTTTCACTACTATGAATGAAGTCGATTTCCGAGGAGACTGGGCAAACCAGACTAATTTCTCTTCCCACCTGTATCACAAGAGACAAGTTGGTCCTGGCATCTTGCAGGTAAAATAATATATGCTGGAGCTGTCGAAGATATCTATCAGGAACAAAAAGATTAACTTCATCCAGCTTCGAGTTCTCGAAATATCCTTAATTTAATGAAATGGTTTATGAGAAGCCAATCACTTCGAAGCTGCAGAGAGTTGGTCTCGAACATTCCCAAATAAACTCCGTGGGACAGGGATCAATGTTTCTATGGTGATAATAAAAGCGGCTTCAGTTCTCATCCCACACTTTGGCAATAGCCGAGGCTCAGATCCGTGTTGACTCACTGTGTTTCCCTGCAACTTTCACCCGAGAAATGTTCCTGACGCGACTCTACCGAATGCTCAATCAATACTCACTATTGCTCAAACTGCGTATTGCGTCTCACTATTGTTATTGCGTCTTCGCAATATATTCATATTTATAATTCAATATCATTTAAAGCGAAAACAATGTTTATTATAATTAATACAAATAATAACGTCCGTTTTATTCTAGTTTTATTATAAGTCCATTGTTTTGGACAAACACAATGATACCTTAACATTTTAAACTGTTAAATTAAATAACTTTGTTTTTTGTATCACAATAGTATTTTATTTTACGCGACAGCTGTTTCGTCAACCTATGTTGACATCATCATTTTTGGTTTCGAATTTCACAAACACATTTTTTTTGCATGTAGCAAATAATCCCCAAAAATAAGAGAAATTAGACATTTTAAAGGCAAAAAAATGTAAATTGATTTTTATAAATAACCAAATTCCAGTTTATTCCCCATTAGTATATAGTACATTAAAAACTTTTCCCCTGTACAATCTAGCTAAAAAATAATAATACTACCTTCCACTTTTGTCACCTTTCTTATTAATGTAATCTACTGAGTGTTATTGTGTATCGTTTTTAATTTATTATGTTTCATCGTTTTTGACTCTATACTATGTGTAATTGTTCCTTCTAATTACTGTTTTATTATTATTCAAAAAATAGTTACATACCGTTCTTTTAATAAACTTTAATAAGGTACCTAACTCAACTCCAACAAGAACTTCAAAATTATATGAAAGAAATTATTCAAATTGACATAGGAACAAATACACATAAAGGTTCAAATAATCACGAAAATTTGACATTTTAATATATTATTGTAACACCTGATGATATGTCAACTTAGGTTGATGAAACAGCTGTCGCGTAAAATAAAATACAATTGTGATACAAAAAACAATGTTATTTAATTTAACAGTTTAGTTTTATTATATTTTATGTGAATGACATGTTTCACTTGTATAAGGGATTGTCAAATGTAGCGAAAATCAAACGCGTTGTTGTTTTTATACACGAGATATTATAAAGGGGCAGAGCAGGTCCATCCTCCGTTTCTCGGAGGATGGACCGCCATACTGTTCTATCTTGACATACGTTTCGACCTTACTCTACATTCATACATCGTAGCGTGCCGCTTGTCGATTTTTCCAACTTCGAATGAGGCCGCCTTTATCATTTGATTAATTTGGTCAAGCCATGCTTTCCACGGTCTTCCACGGCTTCACTTTCCACTCACTCTGCAACCCATCTCTTCCATTCATTCCATATATCCATTTGAGGGATTATTTTTTAATTTTACTTATGGTGCAATCATCTGCCTTACATTTCTTCCTTATTTCGTCGTTCGGTATTCTATCATATCCACATTTTTCTCAGTGATCTCAATTCTACTGCATTTATCCTACTTTCATCCCTCTTTTGCCAGCTTCACTTCCATACATAAAGGTAGGCACTAAAACTCTATTATGTACTGCTATCTTTACTTCAGTGGATATATTTCTATTTGCAGTGACGACTTTGAGAGTGCCATTTATTTTGTTCCCAATACCAACCCTTCTTACCATGTCTATCTTAATTTGCCATCTCTTGTAAACATGCTTCCCAGATAAATAAATTCGGTTACTTGCTCCAGTTTCTCTGTATGTATTCAATAACCCTGTTTATGTTATATTATGTTCCTGTCCATATAATGTTATTTTACGAGTATATTCTGCTCTCATCGAGTTGGTCCATATGCCTTAAGTACTCTGGAATAAACCTATATAACCAAATTTAAGCGTATTTATAAAAAACAATTTTTTCTTTGTTTCAGCTTTTGACGACCCTCACGTGTCACAAATATCCCCGCATTCCTCTTATGATCCTCAATTGGACCCTGGATCAAAACTGGAAACCAGCGAGGTCATCAATTTGCTGCCATCTACCGGAATACTTTCAAACCTATACAGCGAACTTACCGAAGACGCGAACCTCGAGGAAGAACTGGAAAGAGAAGATAAAAATCCTCACGTGATAGTCGTGAGGTCGGCAGACCCCATCGTTCACAACGTGCAAAGGAGGTCTAAAGGATATGATCTGGAATCATCAAAAAATATTGAGGATGCGTTTGAAACTAACGATGTCGAGGTTCACCAAAGAGCCAAGTATTATCAGATCCAACCGACGAGAACGCAACCGCAGTCTTCTGGGATAGTTGTCATGTCTTCAATTGTTGAGACAGGAGGCCAGGCAAACCAGGGGGAAGCCAAGGGGGTTCCAATGGGAAGAGCTCTTTCTCACTTGGGACCCCAACCCATGATTGCTCCGAAGAGGGAGTTTGCTTCCTCCGTTAGGTTTGACTCATCGGGTCGCCAAGCCAACCCAGATATCCAAGACATCATAACAGGCATCGTTAAATTACTGAACGGTAATGTCAACGTGCAAGCCAACTCCCAGCCAGCCAACGCCAGACCAGGGAGACCACAAAATACAAGGATCAACAATAGAGGACCCCCGAGGATCTCTGACGTGCCCCCTTTACCACCAGATTTTGATACTCCAGGACCCGCAGGACCCGGACAAATGATGCCACCGATTCCACCACAAACATCAACGAAAATTCCACCCCCTTATCCTTTCGATAGGCCACCCCCAAAATTGAGCGAACAACCCCCGCATAGACCGTTTTTAAATGGTGTCCCTCTCCCAGAACAAATCGTTCCAGTTATGAATAATCAAAACTACAGACCGACTGGTTTTATCAACAATGGAAGACCTCAAAATTTGCCGCCGTGGCAGCGTCCCAGACCAAGACCACAAATGCCGAGTAGAAGACCGAATCCCAACCTTCCAATGTATAATCCTCAGTCAGGAGTACCTGATGCCTCGCACGTTTACAATATCAACTCTGAGGAGAATGCCACTTCAGATCCTTCTATTGAAGAACCAGTTTTAAGGCCCAAACCTTACAATGAAGTATACACAAGGCCCGAAATAGAAGAAACCCAAACGGATAAATTAGAAGCAGACGATACGAAAGACGACAATGCAACGAATAACGAAACGTTCGCACATAAAGAACCAAATTTCGAAATCGCAGAAGAAGGTGTAAGCTTTGTAAAAGACAGAGAACCTCCAAGCTCAACAGAACCACCAGTAACTACAATGAAACAAGAGATAAAAGAAGTTAAAACAACTACAGAAGATCCAAAAACAATTGAACCTACAAAACAACAAGTACTGAAGGATGGTGAAGTGATAGACAAGAAAAAACAGACTATGATCAAAGTGGAGAAAGAAAAACCAAGTAACAAGAAGCAAGAGGATAAAACGAAGGAAGGAGAACAGAATGTAAAGAACACGATTAAATTGAACGAAGAAGACGCTATCAAAGACGTGAATAACAGTATTGTATTCCAGTCTATTCCAGTCTTGGAATCTTCCAAAGTAGACATGTCGAGTTCTTCACAAAGGCCAATATTTTCTTCAACGACTGCAACGGAAATACTGCCGAGTGTTGGGTCCATCAACTCCACGGCCAGTGCATCCAAGAGTGTCATATCTGTGACACCAACTATCGCGACTCCACCACCGACTTCACCTGGTAAGTTATTATGTTTACTAAGCAATATCTTAATTAATTATGTTAGCGAAGCAGGAATATAAATCGAAGAAGAAATTAAATATCAGAGTCATAGAATTCTACCGTGCTTATTCAGTTTTACGTATTTAAATTATTAAATAAAGATTATTTAAATAAATCCATTATATGACTTATGTTTCTGATGACCTTCGTGGCAGAATAGCAAGAGCTTCACCAACGGTCCCGGACTCGATTTCCGTTTTCGGTCTGATATAGAATTCACGTAACAATAAAATGGCTATAGATCAGCAACCTAAATGTCATGACTAACCATCACGCCGTCTCCCCGAAGGGGTAGGCAGAAAGAATGGACTGCCATACTTTTCTTTCCTGACTCAACATTTATACATCGTGTCATGTACGCGCGTCGATTTCTCTGACTTCTCACGTGGCCGACATTCAATATTTGATTTATTTGATCGTGCCACGTTTTCCTCGGTCTTCCTTTATTAATAGTTCCATTTACATAGTTAACATATATTTTTTTTTACCATTATTTCTTCATTCATTCTTTCCATGTATCCAAACCATCTAAATGATCCTTTCATTATTTTGTTCATAACACCATCATTCGCACCGCATTCACTTCTAATATTTTCTTAAGAGATGAAGAAGAATTTTTGTTCAGTTTCGCAATGAAGTGGGACTTGTACTCTAATCGCTCCTCTGAATGACGTATCACGCTAAGTTCCCACCATTTAGGTTATTTTATAGGAAAAGGAAAACAGTCAAAATCTTATTAAAACGTGAAATTAAATGTTTTTTAACGAATAATCACAAGAAACAACAACACGTGTCAAGTTTTGAGCGCGAAAATACACCGCCCGAGCAAGTCTTATCTTGTCGGCCGCCAGCCGACAACTGAGTTGTAGCGTACATATAGCGATGTCGGCTGGCATTCCACAAAGGAGTGGTAAGGGTTAATCACGCAAACATATTGACAAATCATTCGAGCCCAATTGAAAACAAATTTACCTTTTATAGTAGCAGCGACCCAAGATGTGATATTTTTGTCTGCAGCAGGCAAGCCCGGAGCTGGTCCCTACCGCCCGAGGCCGGGCATCGTCCTGGACGACCCCGAGTACCGGCCTGGCCAGGGCCGCCTCAACAAGACGCGCCCGAGGAGGCCGCAAGGGCCGCAGAAGGGAGAAATATTCGATGTGACTGTGTCCGCCATACAGGGCCCGGGAGGCGGCACAGGTTCTGCAACAGGTGACATTTTGTTCCGTCATATTCAAATATTGTCCATTTATTTCAGGAAGATATTTTGCAACAGACCCAAACTAACTAACCAACTAACCATCACGCCATCCCCCGGAGGGATAGGCAGAGAGGATTGATCGCCACAATGCTCTATTCTGGCATACCTCTCGGGCTTCCTCTACATTCATACATCGCGCCATGCACGCAAGTCGATTATTCCGACTTCGAATGTGACCGCCTTTTAGCAATTGATTTATTTGGTCATGCCATGTTTTCCTCGGTCGTCCTCGGCTTCTTTTTCCACTCACGCTGCTTGTGTACAACTTTTTAACCATGCTACTCTCATCCATTCGTTCCATATGTCCAAACCATCTCAGACGGGTGAAGAAAACTGTTTAAGAAAGTATACGTTGACGATGTGAATGATGTAAGAAGTCGAGGAAGATAGAGGAAATTTTACATGACCAAATCAATCAAAGTTTAAAGGTCGGCCATGTACGAAGTCGGAAGAATCGACATGCGTGTTTGACTCACTGTATGAATGTGGACGATCTGGAGAGATATGTCAGGATAGAGTAGTGTGGCTATCCATTCTCCCTGCCTACCCTTACAGGGAAATGGTGTGATTGTTTGTTGTTCTATCAATATACTTTTTGATTGTGCCAATTCCCTGATAAAATTGATCCGATAAGTTATATTCATTCTTCTTATTAGTAGGCCTAGTGGCCTGGTTCTTAAGAGGAATTGGCCTCCTGCGAAGTCGACCCCAGCTCTCGATCCATCTCTTTGGTAGTCTGCCCGGAGGTTGTCTGCCTTGGGGCTGGCCGTGCAACACAATGAAGGGGAGTCTGAATGGATCCATTCTCCTCACGTGTGCATACCAGTATCTTCTCCTTTGCCTTCCCCACCTAACGACATTCTCGACCTCGTATATCTCCCTTATCCATGTATTCCTTATCGTCTCGTGCAGTGACTTCATCTTCTTCTTCTTCCTCAGCCTATTCCCGTCCACTCCTGGACAAAGGCCTCCTCCATTTGCTTCCATGTTATTCTGCCCTGTGCAGACTGCATCCAGGTTATTTCGACGTGTCCGCTTAGATCATCCTTCCGCCGCAGTTGCGGTCGCCCTGCGCTTCTCTTCGCCGTCCACGGTCTCCAAGTCAGCAGCCTTCTTGTCCATTTTTCATCTGGGCTTCTGGCTACGTGACCCGCCCATTGCCGTTTTAGAGTCGCTACCCGGTGGATGATGTCAGTGACCTTTGTTTTTTCTCTCACCGTATCGTTTCCGACTCCGTCTTCTAGGCTTATTCCTAACATGGCTCTTTCATGGCTCTTTGGGTCACTGCCAGTTGGTACTTATGGTCTTGAAACTGTTACATTGTCCAAAAAAAAAAGTGCCGAGAAACTGCAGTGACTTGCCAGATATATATATGAGCGTCTTCATTTCTAACACTCTGATTAGTTATATTTATATTGATTTATTTGTTATTATGTTTTCCAGTTCACATTGAAAGTGTCAACCCTCTGACCGGGCAGTCTGGAGACATCATCGTCTCCGCATCAGGGGAGCAGGGCTTCGTGTCCATAGATGGGAAGAGAACCTACCTCAATTTGCTGGGAGATGGAGAACCAACGTCCACACAATACAGACCTAGTCCAGTGATCAAACCAACAGCAGGTATCAGACATTCCACAATATATCTTTCACAATAAATCATCTTTTTTAAACATGTATTAATAAAGGTTGATGCAATGTTTCAGGAATATCTGGTACTGGTTATGCAGTGCCCGAGATCGAAGCTGCTCCAGTTCCTGGAACTCCTCACAGACCGTCTCCACCTTCTAGGAGAACCACCCAGCAACCTCCAGTCAGGTCAGTTGAAACCATAACACTTTTTACAGTGCAAGAATATTAATATATTTAATGAGCTCTCACTTATGGATGTCCTTTTCCCATCCTGATCGATGCTATCAAAGTTGGTTATCGTTCTATGAAAAATGTTTAACTAATATTTGATGTGAATAATAACGTCTGTGTTCTAGAAGTTTTATTAAATTTTATGGGAATTACATGATTCACATAAGCTAAGCCTTTATAAAATGTTCTGTAATTCTCATCAAATATAATAAAACGCGTATAAAACCGATTTTTATAACAGCCTCGAACTTCTATGTTCCTTTACTAAAAAAAGACGATTCATAAGATTAACAAATGTTTTGGGTCCAATTATTAATCTGTGTACAAGTTAAATACAAGTAAATTTCTTTTTAGGATCGACACATGTATCGTGGGTGACGACTCTACCTGTGATCAAACTCAGAACGAGAAGTGTAAAACAGATCTTGGTACGTAAAACATATATCGTTTTATTATTTAAAATTGGAAGAAGACTGGGAGAAAGTGGTAAAAGCTGGGGAATGGAGATAGATTACCAGGACAGAAGCCAGTAAAGGGCTGCTGTGGAGGAGGCCAAATCCCACACCGGGATAAGTAGTAGTATTATTTAAAATTTATCAGGCGTTCCTCATGGTTGCAGAATGGGACCACTTTTAAACAATGTTAAAATTTCACACAAGTGACAACAGTCTTTTATACTTTAATTATTTAAAATATAAAAAATAACAATTTATTCACATCATTATGGATTTTCAATCATTAGAATCATATTTCGAAAAGGTTAACGATACATGACAATGAAATGCGATGGGTAAGCCATTTATTAAAAAATCAACTTAATAAACAACAAATACCCTACTGGGAGATCACAGACAAGATGGAGTGATGTTATTTCAAGGTGGAAGATGGAAGAAGCTGGGTGCAAGATAGCCAGGAAAGAGTGACACAGAAACAAATACAAGAGCCTTATTTTTTGAAGTGGGTATTTACAGGCTTAAGAAGAATCTACGGCATCACAATCTATTACTGATACTTCCCTCAGCAAATAGAGATTATCAATTAAAAAAAATAAACGAATATTTTTTGTTATTATCCAGGTATATCCAGCTGCCACTGCAGGCCAGGATACGCACGAAGAAACCATCGAGATCCTTGCCGCAAGGTTGCAGCCATGGTTTTCAGTCTTCGTGTGGACCGAATGTATGATAGAAAGGTAATTAATCAAAACCTTTTTTAATAAGCCGCATCTAAGATCTTGGTCTTCTTGGTGGCGCACGATCAACCCTAAATCACCCTAATCACAGTTTGAAATGATCACAGAATTGTCAGATTCAGAAGATACCATTAGACACGGACATTCATAAGATCAAAGAAATCATTCATCTAACTAATTAACTAACCATCGCGCCGTTTCTCCGGAGGGGTCGACAGAGAGGATGGACCACCATACTGCTCTGTCCAAGAAGAAACTGACATACCTCTCTAATTTCTTCTACATTCATACATCGTAACATATACGCTCGTAAATTTTTCCGATTTCGAATGTGGCCACCTTTTAGTATTTGATTAATTTGGTTAAGCCATGCTATAGTAGGTATTCCATGGATTCTCTTTCTACTCCACTGCTGAATGTCTAAGTAAATATATAAAATTATGTTATGAAATATGAACTAACTTTAAATAAAAAATATTTAAACTACATAAACGGAACAATAAAAATGGGGAGTCCGAGGAAAACATGACACGATCAAATTCATCATGTATTGAATGTCGGCCACGTGAGGAGTCGGAGAAATCGATGTGCATGTATGACATGATGTATGAATGTCTTGGAAGCGGGCGAATTATGTCAGGAAGAATATGAAATTACTTTCTTCCTTTCAATGGCCATACGACTCCTTTCCTTGGTCTTTTTGATTATTTCTTTCTACATTCAATGACCCAAATATCTTCTTCTCACATATATTGGAATTCTCAATATCTATTGCTATTCATTGTTCACAAACTTGAATTGTCTTCTTTACGTTTGTTACTCATAAGTGCATGAGGTCACGGAATCTGCTGTTGATAACTTTGGTTTCGAAGTCATAACACAGCATTTTTGGCTTTCGCCCAGAACTTGAAAGGTCGATGTGATGATGTTGATATTTATAGCGCCATTTTCGGGAAAGATTCACTTCAAGAGCGCTCTTCGACTGACCATCTCCTCTAAAAAGGAACATTTAAAAGAGCCTTTGAAAACTTATTCGTTGTCCTGATTACGGATATTGTAGGGCAGCCTGTTCCACGCCACCGGTCCCGCGATACCAAAAGCAAGATCCGCGAAATTTGAAGCCCCTTTACGTTGACTGCTGAGGGTTCTGGTCGCCTTGTAGTCTCATTATTAATATCTCATGATGAATGCAAGTATTTGGTGTATTTAATTTATTGTATTATAGTATTTGAACCTTTTATTTTCAGGTAACCTGGGACAACAAGCTGGCGGATCGTGAATCGGAGCCATACCAGCAGTTAAGCTACGAGGCTGTCAGAGCGGTGCGTGAGAAATACACTTATATAATAAACTAGCTGACCCGGCGACTTCGTACCGCCCCAGAATTAATAAATGTTGTGTTAACTTATTAGCTGAATTAAATTCAGTTATTTACAAACAACGAACAACAAACAAAACCATCACGCTGTTTCTCCGCAGGGGTAGGCAGAGAGAATGGACCGCCACACTACTCTATCCTGACATACCTCTCTAGCTTCCTCCATATTCATACAGCGAGTCATACACGCACGTCGATTCTTCCAGCTTCTAACATGACCAACCTTTAAATGTTGTTTATTAAGTTGAAATGAATTAAGTTCAATGAAGGAGCATAAATCAAAATGAAAAGTATTTGAATTACATTGATATGAATGTAATTCACATGGCAGAAAGGGATTTGCTTTATTAAAGCGAATCGAGATGATTGCAGTGTTGCACTACTTTCTGTTAAACTATTATATTTGCTGGATGGGATGGACTCGGGTCGTTTTTTCCGATGTTTTAATAGTTATTCTGCTATTCGAGATGGAGACAAATCCAACAAATCAAAGATCATCAAAATCGGTCCAGCCGTTCTTGAGTTTTAAATGGTGTAACTTACACGACTTTGCTTTATATTATACGAGTACATATAGATTAGAACAAACTGTCTGTCTGTTGTTCAATGCATCTCCGAAAGCACGCCATTGGCCTCTAACCATTGCCGCTCTCATGCATCCACGTCCAGTTCCTTTCTGAAAAATTTACCATATTTAAAAAAATCCACGAACCTCTATAAACCTTAAACAGATGGTGTTTGACTGCTGCATCCTACCGGTGTTAACTTATGGGTTTTCTAGGATCGACAGAAGCAGATGGAGGGAGCTTACGTCTGATGAAGAAGTGTAGGACTGGCTCTTATCTTCCTAGTTTAATACGCTATCCAAATTAGTAAAGCTTATATGTTTAAATAAATCATTAGAATTTTAATACTAAAATACTTTTATTTTCAGGTCGACTCGGCTTTCTCCATGACCCCCTATTCGGACGAGTTTGTGAGTGGATCTGTCAACACTATATACAAAGGACTTCAAGGAGAATCAGGAGTTTTTGTCAACGTCACTGTCTTGGTGAGTTTGGTAAAACCTTCGATCAAGCTATGCTCAGCACTTAGAAATACGAGTACAAACACATGGTATATAACAACAAAAGAATTATTTTAACTACAATGGAATATAATAGCTAATTTATGAACGTAAATAGTGTAAGGAAGGTGAGACACATTTGAGGGTTAGAGGGAGTAAATTTTGGGTCTGGGGAGAAGAAACAGTAGAATTAGTAGGCAGAGGAAGAAGCACAAGAAGTATTTGAGTGTACATGACAAATTAGAAAATATAAATACAAGTATATTTTTTTTATGTTTAACCGTTTTAGTACTGTGATGTTTTAAGCTTAAAGGTGTGCCACACTGTTTTAAACAAGCTCTCCACATCGGTCTCCACCAGCGGTTCAAAACTGTGTAGATACTTGTTTTGAACCAAAATTCGTTTGACCCTTGTGGACGGACGCGCATAGTGCGTGTTGTAAACTGTTGAAAACACGAATTCCACATGTTTGGCTGTGGATTCCACCAGTCAAGGTCAGTTGCGTAGCGGCGTCGCACAGTGTTTCAAATCTTAATATTACGAGCTACTTTTCATTATTGTGTAAAATTATTATTTTGAAATTTTTATTCTTAGAAAATTTATATGTCTGTTGATTTCTACGATAGAAACACATATATCTGTCTATCTCTCTGTCTTTACATAAAGTAGGTATTTGAATAGCGTATTTCGTAAGATTTTTTTTTAATATGAGACCGTAAAGGCCCTTTGCAGCTCGACCTTGAGTATAAAGATAGAAATAGAAGCATTTTTTTTAATTTTGAATATTAAATTCATAGGTATATCAATCGGTTAGCGGCGAAACAATACGACTGAACCGGTTTTGTTGTTGCATGCAATTAGGTAGGTAATTTAGGGGTTGAAATTTCAACAAATCGGCCTCAAATTTATTGTGTGAACTGGATGACTAATACTCTTCCCTAAACAATTATAATTAGCCATTTCCATGTCATTGGGTTTTTACCAAAAGTAGCTCGTAATATCGCACCCTGAAACACTGTGCATCGGTGGAGTGCGGACGTATACGAAAATAGTGTCTACTGTGGATGCCACACCAACCGTGGGCTCCACAAAGGCGACCCCTGTGGAGAGCTTGTTTTAAACCAAGTGTGGACGCTACACCAACAGTGGGCTCCACAGCTCTCCACCAAGGTCACCCCTGTGAAGAGCCTGTTTCAAACAGTGTGGCACGGCCTTTAGGAACACTCACATACCGCATGTTTTTATTTATTTATAAAAAAATAGGGCTAATGGATTTTATGCATTATGTTTAAACTTTACCTATAAAATAATATATCAAGTTTAAATTTTTCAAGTTGCATTTTCGAAATTTCGTATATTTGATTTTTCTTTCTGGGTTGTCACAAGCATCAATAAATATAATTTTTACATTTTTATAAAAAATATATTTATTGAGAGCAAAAATTAAAAAATTAAAGTATCAGTTCTTTTCTATTATCACATGAAATTTAATTCTTAAGAGTTTACAATTTTATTAAAAATAAAAATTCAGGCAACATTTTCAATGTAGACAAATACTGGATTTTACCTATTGCGGATAAATTATTATCTTAATAGATGACGCTAGTGTAGAATGAACTAAAAAAAATGTGAAGATAAGTGCAGCATTCTAGCATATGTATATATACGAGTATACATCTTCCAAAAAATTGTCAGACGTAAGAAGGGGGGAATGGGGAATGTTGTTAAACATAAAACGATCGCTCAACCCAACTAATGACAGTCCTGTAAGCGCCTCGGCCACCATAGTCTGTTCCCAGAAAACAATTTACATCTTCGTCTCTATTGAGATACAATTAATCCTTGTATAAAAATTCAGGCCTATCACAAAATGATTATATTTATATTATATATATTCTTTGGCATATAGAAAGGAATAATACTCCTGGCGGCTTCTAACAATACATTAATAGGCGACGGCCTTCGCATTGTGTTAATAAGGTAGTTTGCTAAATGCTGAAAATCATTCTCCATAGATGGCGTTAGTGGGTGGATTATATAGGTTAATCTTAAAAGATTCACAAGTGTAATCAAATCTACATAGATGGCCAATTAAAACTGACACGTGAAGATAGATATGGATTTGAAGTATATATACAGCTTCCAAAATTTGTCATGCATGATCATAATAACAAAGGTGGAATGGGGAATGTTGTAATTACATAAAGCGTGCGCTTAACCCAACCAATGACAGGTCATAAGTCCTGTAAACACCTTGATCATCCATATTCAGTTTCCAGTTTGCGTCTTCGTCTCTATTGAGATACAATTAAAAGGTCAAAACACTTGAAAATCAGGTATAAATTTAAAACAATAAAATGGATCCTTTATATCGATCTCACCATAAGTGGTAACCCTAGTGCTCGACTTCTACAAAAATCCCCTTTTCAATAAGATCGACCAACGAAAGAAATTTTCAAATTTGTTTTTGTTTTTAAAATTTAGAAATCCTCAAGTCGGTGAAATTGGGTGAAAACATAGTTAATAATCAGATTCCTCCTTTTGATCCCTTCTCCTTAAATACATTGTACAACGTGTCGTGTTTTTTAATATTTTTTTTATTAAATAGTGTATTAAACAAAGTTTTTCAATTTCCTAAGTATAGCCTACGGAATTCCACAGGGTTAATGTCTTAGCGTTCAATAAATTGAGTGATTATATTGTGATCTCGCAGCTGGAAGAGAGCGGAGAGATGAAGGGGGGAGCCGACATCACACGCCATCTGTTGGGGGTCATCCAAAGGAGGAGCAACAACGTGGGACAGTCCGCTCTCTGGGTGGACCAGCCGAGAGGAAGCGTGTCTGCCCTACAAGGTACTCACAGAAAGTTCTTTCACATGTCACAAATAATTTAAATAAATGACACTATCCGGTTCCTTCTTCATAATAATGAACGATCAATCCTGCTCGCTAAGGGTTGTATTCAAAATGAAAAAAAAAACACATTAAAATAATGTTAATGTCTATGATATTGCCTTTATTTAATTGATTATTTTATGTCATTATTGTTTAAATACGATTTCGGGCATATGAGCGCCACGGCTAGCTCGAATGAAGAGCAATCGTGAAATCCAATTTTCGACAATTGTCGTCTTTGTGGATGCGTATTATCCACACAGTGTACGCGGTGCGAAAATGATTCATGTTCTTCCAAATAACTTGCTGGGAAGGACGATTATGTCGACCTTAAAATGGACGTAGTGCACGATAAGTTTGGCAAACCAAACAATGATTTTCAAAATAAATTTGCACAAATTGCAAGCGCTGTTCTGACGTCAGTCTATTTATGGTAAAATGGCAAAACGCACTGACTACAAATAACACTGTCAAATTGACAGTCTGTAGAAGCAATGTTGCCAGTTTAAAAGCCAAACCTCTAAAAAAAACACCCTAGGTTGATGAAACAGCTGTCGCGTAAAATAAAATACAATTGTGATACAAAAAACAAAATTATTTAATTTAACAGTTTAAGTTTTAAGTTTATTTTACCACTACGTAAAGCTCTTCAAACGTAAATTACTAAATATCATTTGTTTTTCAGATTTGGACGAGTGCTCCTCGCCTGAACTAAACGACTGCCACGAATTGGCCACCTGCACCAATGTATGGGGTTCTTTCAAGTGAGTCTTATTACAATAGAAATATTAATATGCTAACTTTTAAAGCGCCGTTTTTGGGACGTAATCACCTCAAGGGCGCATTAGGCGTGGTTTAAATCTAATCCGGTGTGGATAACCTCACGATCAAGATGAACACCTGGTGAACCAACGTATGGCGTACTATGGGACCGGCCACACTATACGCTTTGCGCCAAAGGTCGTGATCATAAGCCACCTATGTCTTGACTCCTACTCTGGCCCTTCGGTGTGGCCTGCCGTTTCAGGGTGTCTGAAGAATCTGGTCTGGAAGACAAGCACATACGTATTGCGATTTCTTCAAATATTTTATGGAACTAAAACGTGATGATCTTCTTCTCTGGTTTCAATCCTGGGATTGGTTTGCAGCAATTTCCTCCATTATTCTCTTCCATTTTTCCCTGTCTTGTGCGGCTCTTTTGAAATCTGCATATGATGAGCAGCGTACGTCCACCAACAGGTCCTCCAGGTACTCTCGGCGTGGGCGTCCCCTAGAGTTTGTCCCCTCGATCATACCCTCCATTATGGCATGCAAGAGACCTTCTTTACGTATTACATGGCCGATCCATCTTGCACGCCTTTCGGACAAGGTCCTGAGCAGGTGCCTTCCTCCTTTTTAACGTTTACATACAAAATGCGATTGACGACTTGAGAGAGAGAATGAGTCACAGAGAAGGTGTAAGGATACACGGGCAAAAGATAGACATGATAAGGTTTGCTGACGATATTGCTATGGTTGCTGAAAGTGAGGAGGAACTGCAGGAGGCCTTAGATACTTTGCAAGACATTCTTCAAGATAGCTACAACATGAAGATAAATAAGGACAAAACAAAGCTGCTGACTGTAGGCCGAACGCAACATCAGATGAGAGTAGTGATGTCAGGAGTTCCACTAAAGAACACCAAGGAGTTTGTCTACCTCAGGAGCAAAATAACATGGGACGGTCGGTCTAAGAGCGAGGTCGACAGCCGTATACATCAGGCTAGGCTTGCATTTAATAAAAGGTCGAAAATAATAGAGTCAAATAATATAGACCTAAAACTGAGAATACTCCTCATCAAGACCTATGGTATGGAGTGTCTTGATGTTCGGCTGCGTGGTGCCTATCCGAAAGGGATAAGCGGAGACTAGAGGCTTTTGAGATGTGGTCCTATAGAAGACTCTTTGGAATTTCCTGGAGAGACCACATCACGAATGAGGAAGTTCTTCAAGGAATCGAAGGAGGAAGGCACCTTCAAATATTTTATGGAACTAAAACGTGATGATATTAATACTGTTTCCATTCCCAGATGTGCGTGTCCAGAGGAAGCGAGAGACGCCTGGTCTGAACAGCCCGCTAGAGCAGGACGGCACTGCCACACCTGCCCGTCCACACACTGTAGTGGGAGAGGGACGTGCTCATACAGGGGTGGTCAACCTGTGTGCTCGTAAGTTATTTTATTTTTCTTTCATTGTCATGCCAGATCCCTCAAACTTTGACTATCACTTGAAAGTAAGCGTCTCTGTCCCTGGCAGCTCGAAACAGCTCCTCAACGCTTTTTAAGCAAGTCCTGTCACTCATGTTGTGGAGCCAGGAAATTCTCTTTATCGTCACCTGAGAGTAAGAAGGTTCCAACTGTCGAAAGTAAAAAGCTGAGAAAAATGAAGTCAAAGATTTGTTGGTTTTGGGTGTGTATCTTGGAATAAAATTGTTATATCTGAAGCAGATGAAACTATTTTACCGAGAAACGTGTAAATTTTCTCTGGCGACAGTTGGAATAATAAAGTTGTAAGTTTAAATGAATCCTTCTTAACTGAATCGTGTGTTTTGAATGATCAGATGGAACTTGATTCTTTTCGTAACATCAAAATGACGATACTATTACATTATTTTTTTTAATTATACGTATAGATAAGGTTAGTAAGAACCCTTTTCACGAAAAAAAAAGCCAAATGTGAAGATTTGTTAGTTGGAAACCTCGTTAGGTGACGTTATTATTATTATGATGATATGTATTTTAAGTGCGCCGTTTTGTAAAATCAATTACTCCAAGAGCGCACTAGGAAATGACTGACCGAACAGTGCAGTCTTCAGATGTTTCTTAAATTTAACGTTACTATCCTCATACTTAATACTAACATGGAGGCTATTCCACGCCAACGGACCCGCAACGCTGAAAGCACGATCATAGAAACATGCTTTATTGGCTCTGACTGGAATCGCTATGTTGTTTGCACTTGTTTCTACTGATCGGAGTGAACGTTGCCTTTCCGTTGGCATGGGTGTCACGCAGAGGTCCGATATACTCGTATACGCTGGCGCTCTCTGGTGTCGAGCCTTAAACACTGTCAAACACAATTTATATTTTACTCGCTCTCGGATTTTAAGCCAATGAAGGTCCTTCAGGAGCGGCGTGATATGACAGTGTTGTCCCATAATCAATCGGGCAGCAGCATTGAATACGCTTTGTATTCTGCTTAATTGTTATGCCAACATCACGTCGATCCTCTATTTTGCTCTAATGATTAGGTGCAGCAAATCATATTTTTCTCACCTAAGCACATTACCTAAATATGACATCTTGCAGGGTTTAAAATTGGCCAACAATTCTCCATCAGCTCTGACTCTGAAGAACATTTATGTTGCTGAAAGTATCGTTCCAAGGAACGAGCAACATTAAAATTAGTTATTTTTTTACTTTAAGTTATCAATTCTATTCAATAAATGCATAAATTGACTTTATGTTTTGTGTGATTTTGGGTAACACCGTGTGATTTCTCCTTCTTGACCGACGTTTTGGAGATCGTTGCAGTCTCCATCTTCAGGGGAGACTGCAACGATCTCCGAAACGTCGGTTGAGAAGGAGAAATCACACGGTGTTACCCAAACACACAAAACATATTGCTGCCAACCGTGAAAATCTACGCAATTATAAATTGACTTTGATCAAAAGTTAAAAGTATTATTATTTTTCTTCTCGGCACTACATCCTGGAGTAGTATTTGGCCTTCTCCACAACAATCTTTCACTTGCTCCTGTCCTTGGCTACCCTTCTTCGTTCTCCAGCTCTTTCTAGTTTCTCCGTCCATCTTTTTCTTGATCTCTTTTCGTTTAAATATTATCTGGACATAATCTTCGGTGCTCTGTCCTATGGCATACTTTCTACAAAGCCAGCTCACCATAGACGTTGATACTTACAGAATCTCACCAATGTTTCCTGGTTAATCAGTTCTTCTAGATCAAGAAGTATTGTTCTTCTTCTAGGTTAATACTTTAAGTATACAATTTTTTTAAGGGCTTATGAATTGTTTTCATGTGTGGCATTATCTTTAGGTGTACCGGTGCATACTACGGCTCCCAGTGCGAGGTGGATGGAGAAGTGGTAGGAGTCGCCGTGGGAGCCAGCCTGGCCGCTCTGCTGGTCATCCTCATAACGCTGGCCTGCCTCGTCATGTGGAGGTAAGCTGATACTCATTAGATTGACCAAAAACGAGATAAAAATGGACGCACTTTGATTCAACAGGCTGTTTTTTTTAGAGGTTTGGTTTTTAAACTGGCAACATTGTTTCTACAGACTGTCAATTAGGCAGTTGACAGTTGATTTCTGGTCAGTACGTTTTGCCATTTTACCCAGTTGCTCGATAAAATTGTCGAAAATTGGACTTCACGATTGCGCTTCATTCGAGTTAGCCGTGGCGCTCATATGCCCGAAATCATTTATTTATTTATTTATTTATTTATTTATTTTGTTGTTGACGGAATTAATTCCAATACATTATTCATAATACAGATAAGTTACTTAAATCTAGGAACATTTTAAAACAGTAACAGTAAACAATTAGCCTAGGACAAGTTAAGAGGATGATCTGGAAGAGAGTAAAGAAGAAAGTTTCATAGATATGTATACCAGAGATGAGCAACAAGAACACGACTGCAATTAGCCAACGACATATTTGATTATATTGTGGAAGGATTACAAGGTACAAGTAGTCTCAGTGACAAACAAATAGTAAAATCTGAATCTGGTTTAGACAATTTAAGGGTTTGATGGAGGTCGATATTTTTTAAGTTTAGACAAAAAAGAATTTAGATTTAATCCAAAAAAATCTAAGTCTTGACAACAGTTTACAAGTCTAGTCATTCTAGGTATAGGTGCATTATATCCGTAGTTTGTTTTATGGAGATTTTCGTGAAAAAGTTTAATTTGCCTTAGATTCCGGGTGGGTACATTGAATTTTATATTTTCGAGAAGACAGGGTGCATCAAAGTATGAGTTTATTATTTTAAAAAAGGAGATTAAATCATTTTTATTTCTGCGATCAACTAATGGTGAAATATTTAGTAGCTTTTCCAAGTCAGAATAGGAGTAATCTTCTCTGTCAAGTCTGAGCATTCGACCAATTTTTAATAATGACTTAAAATTATCTATTAAATAAAGCCAATATCATAGACATTAACACTATTTTTACGTGTTTTTTTTATTTATTTTGAATTTGTATACCTCTAAAAAAACACCCTTATACACATTGTCACATGAAGGGCTATTATTACATATTGGCTTTATTTAATAGATAATTTTATGCCATTATTGTTTAAATGTGATTTCGGGCATATGAGCGCCACGGCTAGCTGGAATGAAGCGCAATCGTGAAGTCCAATTTTCGACACCTTTATTGAGCAACTGGGTAAAATGGCAAAACGTACTGACTACAAATCAACTGTCAACTTTCAAATTGAAAACTATGTAGAAACAATGTAGCCAGTTTAAAAACGAAACCACTAAAAAAAACACTCTATACTTACTTCTCTCGTTTCCTCAATATTCTAACATCGTATCATGTACGCACGTTGAATTCTCCGACTCTTCACGTGGCCGACATTTAATATATGATTTATCTGATTATGCCACGTTTTTCTCAGTCTTTCTCTATTTCTAGTTCCGTTTATTTCGTTAACACACAATATGTTACCATTCTGAAAGCATGAAAATAGGATAAATGCCGTAAAAATGATTCACTAAAAATAATATGAAGAAAGACGATGTATTATTGAATACCAAATTAAGCACTAAGGTGGGGATGTAAGGTTTATCTTGCTAGTCTTTATGATGACATTGTTTGCTTATTATAGAATTAATTTCAAATTTCAGTCGGCGCTGGAATCGAGAACAAAAGACTGCCGCAGGGATGGGGTCACCAGTTTTCGGCTATATGGCAGGAGCTGTGAAAGTACCCAACATGGGACACCCACCCTATCAGGTGACTTAATTCACTCTATTGATGCTTACTGAACAAATCTGGTTTCTAGAATTTTTATTATATTATATTTTTTAGGAATGACATATTTGCCCTTGCTAAGGCATTATCAAATGTCACATTTAACAATGCATTGGCAATTCCAAATTACTTGTATATGGTGCGGAGTTTTGGGTACTTAGCAAAAGGGACGAAAATGTGCTGCTGGCATTTGAAAGGAAGGTGTTGAGTAAATCTTTGGGCTTCTCTGTGAGTGTGGAGAGTGAGGTATAATCGGGAGAAGGTCTTTACAATGAGCCCAAGATAGTGAAGTTTATAAAAATGCATCATCTTAAATGGTTGGGACACTCCTCCAGCGAATGGAAGAAGACCGAATTTCATGAAAGATTCTTAATACACGACTAGATAGGAAGCGAAGTATTGGAAAACCAAAACAAAGATGGATGGATGGTTTGAGAATGCGGGCGATGGACCGGCGAGGAACTCTGGAGGAGACCAGAGCCCATAGGAGGCTGTAGCGCCATTGCTGTTGTTGATGTTGGCATTTCCAATGAAGTGTGTACATCTGATAATGACTTAGCAAGGCAAAACATATCATTACAATTAAATAAAATAAGAACTAGTATAATACAAGCGTTTTTTTATTATAATCAAATGATTTTACTGACACTCTTGATGAAAAATCATTTAAAATAATAATAAAAAAACGATGTTTTTTTACTACTTTCACTTTTATCTTTATTTCGACAGCGACCGGTTTCGCCAGGCTCGCTGGCATCTACAGACTGGTCCGTCTGTCGATGCCGGCGAGCGTGGCGAAACCGGTCACTGTCGAAATAAAGACAAAAGTGTAAGTAGTTAAAAAACATCGTTTTTTTATTAGTAATGATTATTTAATCTGAAGTTTTACACCATTGTTCAAAACATCTTTTCTTGACTCTTTTTATTAGACATGTTCATAAGTTTGGTATTTTTGCAGGTATCCTTGGAAGAAAGGATGCGCTGGGCACAACTGGCAGATGTCATGGCTCAAGCCAATCATTATGCGGTAAGTTTACCCTTAAACCTTGTGGATCACATCTTTTTCAAAAACTGATGCAGATTTAGATGTTCCTGATGTGGTCAAACCCGCCCATCTAAGTATCCTCATTTCAGCGCTTTGCAGTATGTCTTCATTATGATTTTTGAGCGTCCAACACTCTGAGCTGTTGGTCAAGGGTGGACGCACAGCCGCCTTGTACACATTTACATGTATTAATTCGTCGCAAAGTTCTTGGTTTTGGTTAGTCTTCTTTGCAGTTTTAATTCTAGGGATTGGTTTGCAGAAAAGCCTTGCAACTCGTCTTAAACTTCGCTCGGTCTTCTGCAGCCCTATTTAGCTCAACATATGAGACGCAATTCATGTCCTCGCACACCTGTTTCAATTACTTCCGAATTCAAAATTAAAACCGCGTCAAGTTTTATTGTAAATGCACTGTCACTCACAGTAATCAAATCGAATCCGTTTATATACTCAAAAGACATTACAAACAGCATAAATGTTTAAGGCATTGAGTACAGGTAAGATATTATATACATTCAACATAATACCAGGAACGCATTAGAGATGATTCTATATTAGGAAGAATAGATGCTTTCTAAAATCGAGAGTATTTGTCCTCTGAACGTACATTCACTGATATGAAAGACGTCGATCTCCGAAGAGACCGCGTTCAGCAGACTAATTGCTCTTCCCACCGGTGTCACCAGAGACAGATTGGTTCAGGCAGCCGGTAGGTAAAACAATCTGTATTGTTGCTGTCGGAGATTTCTATCAGGAACAAAAAGACCAAGCATTCCCAAAATAAATGCCTTAGGATAGAACCACGGCATCATATTTTAGTTTATTCAGGACTTTGTATTTGGAATAATATGAGTCTCTCTCTCTCTGGTTTCAATCCTGGGATTGGTTTGCAGCAATTTCATATATTCTTCTCTTCCATTCTTCCCTGTCATGTGCGGATGTTTTGAAATCTGCATATGATGAGCAGCGCACGTCCACCAACAGGTCCTCCAGGTACTCTCGGCGTTGGCGTCCCCTAGAGTTTGTCCCCTTGGTCATACCCTCCATTATGGCATGCAAGAGGCCTTCTTATCGTAGTACATGGCCGATCCATCTTGCAAGCCTTTCGGACAAGGTTCTAAGCAGATGCCTTCCTCCCTCGATTCTTTGAAGAACCTCCTCATTTGTAATGTGGTGTCTCTTGGAAATTCCTAATAGTCTTCTATAGGACCACATCTCAAAAGCCTCTAGTCTCCGATTATCTCTTTCGGATAGGCACCATGTCTGAGTAACACCTCCTAAATTGAATACAGAAAGCTATCTGATTGGTTTCTGAGTTTAAATACATAATGAGATAATGCAAACATTATCCCCAAAATGAACGGACTCTAACATGTGTTTGAAATGGTTTCTATATTGGGGTTAGCAGCCGGAACCGGCTCCTGGACTGCCTGGCACCCGCCCTCCTTCTGCCATGTACGGAGCATACCCCACCCTACCGGCCGGGACACTGCCGCCTGTGCCTAGACCGAGGTAAGCCTTCATACTTTGCTTTTAATATATTGATAAGAATCTTCGTCAAAAATAACACACACTGTTCTATTTTCCACGCTGCAGAACCAAACTGCCAATGGTTATGCCCGTGGGTAGAGCACTCGCTTTGTTTAATCGTGTCGAAATATATTGTGATAGTGGTAATTGCCTCAGGGATGCAATATCAATGTTACGATTATTTTTTCTTGATGTAAAACTCCATATTAAATCTATATAATAAATAAAAATGAAGGGTCCTCTTCTTCTTTTATTCTTTGAACTCAATGGACTCAAGGCCCCTTTTACTATGTGATGTTTTATAGTATTCTGATGTTGACATTAATAACTTTAGGTTGGGCCTCCACATGGGCGGATCTACGATGCACCTGAGTTCTCAGAGTAACATCAACACCGGCACGACCGCGGCATCTAGAGCTAACACCCTCTCAGGGCTGGGACACGCATTCTCAACCCTGTCAGGTAACTGTATGTGATATCATCAAAACCTTTTTAAACTATTAATTTAATTTAATTAATTTAATTAATAATATATTGCATCATGTAAATAAAATAAAATAAATTGTATGTTGGAGTTTGTTTGGACGGCTACAAAAGTTTTAAATAAAGGAACATAGAAGTTTTTTCTTCGTATACAACAGGTCGTTTGAATCCAATTACTGCATACAATTTATTTTTTTAGCTATTATATTGATTCTCATGACATGTGATAGGTAGCCAATCTATCGCCATTTCATTGTCACGTGAATTCTATACCAGACCAAAGGCAGTGTCACAATCACACTGCCATCGCCGGTAATCGAACCCGGGACCTTCGGTATGGAAGTCAGAGCTCTTACCACTCTGCCACGAAGGTCGAACTTTTATAGGGCGTGGCGGCGCCCTTTCGTCAGCATCGCTCGTACACTCTCTGGGCCTGTCCCCGGTCCATTTGGGACTTACATTTAAAGAAAGAAAAAACGGCGACAGCAAGGGGGGTGCCAGACCTCATTTAATCTACTTTATTTTCCTTCTATGTCCCGCCTTACTTTATTGAATTAATAAAAATATACATACACATTTCAATTATACAGATACCACAGGTATATACAGCGAGAATTACAGGAGGGGCAGAGGAGACAAATGGGGAATGGAAAAAAATGGGGTTAGGACCCTACTACAAAAAAATACCAAATTTATGATGACTCACTCTGATACCGATGCATTTTCCAGGGTTGAGTAGTCACCACCAACAGCAGGCGGAGTCCAGTTCTTCAGAGTCCGACAGCAGGGCTCCGGACAGGACGGATCTGCTGGGGGCTAGAGGATTCCACGTGCCGAGACCCAAGTCCAGGTCCAACACAGTCAACAGTATAGCGGTGAGACATTTCTCTAGAAAAATACCAAACATCTGTTAACGCATGCTTTCTTCGCCGTTCTTTCTTTCTATTTGTCCAAACTATCGCAATGAACCTTTCTTATTTAACTTTCGTATAAAGTACTTAAATTTTTTTAATATTTTGTTTTATCAAACCAAACGGTTTCGCTCCCGCCGCAGCATCGTCAGGGTTACAAAAACAGTTTGTTTTAGTAGTAACCCTGGCAAAGCTCTGGCGGGAGCGAACCCGGTTGGTTCATGAACAAAAAAGTGGTGTAAAAACAAAGTAGTATTTTTAAATATTTTCAACTTTTGAATTTTATTCAATTTTGTTCGCGAAATCTCCGTACGCCAAGAAAAAATTGAACAGGTAGACCAATTCAGATATCTCGGAAGCGAAGTAACCAGCTCTAATGACCTCCCCAGAGAAGTAAGGTCTCAGGTAGATAAGGCTGCAGCGGTTGCAGGCTGCCTGAAAGATGTCATATGGAGAAACAAGGACATGAGGACTGACAGCAAGGTACGCATTTATAAGACCTGTGTGCGACCAATCCTCACATATGGCATTGAATCGAGGGCAGACACTGTCGAGACAAAGAGTATGCTCAGGACAACCGAGATGAAAACACTCCGCGCTATAGCTGGCAAAACCCCACGTGATCGAGTTAGGAATACAGCAATCCGAAAATCTGTGAGGTCGAAGATGTGACCAGATGGGGACGTCAAAGACGACGATACTGGCATCAACGCGTAGAAAGAATGAGCTCAAATAGGATACCACACATAGCTCTCCATGGAACGCCAAATGGACAACGCCGACCAGGAAAACCCCCGAAACGGTGGTGAGAAAGCTGGAGTTCAGCGTCTCAAGAGGACCCGCCTGAAATAACAGACTCCTTAGTCTACTAAAAGTGAAGAAGAAGAAGAAGAATTTTATTCATAACGTTTCATGCGCATCCTATTCACTTCTAATATTACATCTTCTAAATATTTCCATTTTATTTTACTGATTGCCTAACTAACAATCACGCCGTTTTCCCACAGGGAAACAGCCGCACGCACGCACGCTTGTCCCACAGCACGCTTGTCCATTTTTCCGATTTCGAATGTGGCCATCTTTTAGTAATCGATTAATTTGGTTATGCCATGCTTTCCCTGGTCTTCCACGGCTTCTCTTTCCACATAATGCTTGTATACAAAAAAAGAACTGTTAATGAATAAACTTTGTTTTTTTGTAACCCAATTGTATTTTATTTTACGCGACAGCTGTTTCATTAACCTATGTTGACATCATCAGGTGTTACAATAATCTATCAAATTAAAAATTTTCGTGATTTTTCGAATCTTTATGTGTATTTGTTCCTATGTCAATCTGAATAATTTCTTTGATATAGTTCTTGCTGAAATTGAGTTAGGTACCTAAATATTTTAATTAAAAGAACGGTTAGTTACTATTTATAGAAGAAAATATTAAAGGTAAAAAATATAATAATAAAACAGTAATTAGAAGGAACAATTACAGATAGTATAGAGTCAAAAACGATGAAACATAATAAATTAAAAACGATAAACAATAACAGGAAGTAAATAGATTACATTAATAGGAAAGGTGTTTTTTTATTTATTTTTTAGCTAGTTTCTATCTAGATTGTAGAGGGGAAAAGTTTTTAATGTACTATATAAAACACAATTGTGTTACAAAAAACAAAGTTTATTCATTAACAGTTTAAAATGTAAAGGTATCATAGTGTTTCGGCCAAAACAATGGACTATTTAAAAATATAACTATTGTATTTTTCTCTCGTACATTCGTCTCTAAACCCAAACCAGCTAATGGATCATTCATTAATTTTACTTATGATGCAATCATTCTCCTTCTAATCGTATTTCTTCCATATTTTGTCGTTCGGTATTCTATCATATATCGTTTTATTTCTACACATTCCTCTCAGTGTTTCCAGTCATTTCCACGGCATTTATCCAACTTTCATTCTTCTTGTACCAGTTCCAAGCTTCACTACCATGCATAAGGGTTGGCACTAGAACTTCATTTTGACAATAATTATCACAATAATTCAATTTAAATGTCTTATTTGTTCACAGAATCAGTCTGGAATCTACTATGACGTTGATTATGAAAACGCTCCAGACCCCATCTATGGATCAAAAGGAATACCTCTTTCTACGTACACGCTCAACAGAAACCCCCCTTTCTACGGGCAGTAAGGAATCTACATTAGTCAAGACAAGATATATAATTAATCAATGTGTTTTAAATAAGGACGATGATAGAAGTGAGCATTGCAAGCGGAATATCTAGGATGATTTGTATACATAAAGATGTACTATTTGTTTTTTACTTTTAACAAATATGACATTAATACTGTTTATAAATCTTGTGTTTTTTAATGTTTAATGTTTCATGTGTTTTTAATGTATAAAATGTGGTTATATATGAGTTTAAAAGAACAATTTATTCAACAATTTATATTTTATGTTATACAACAATGATGTAAAACTCCATATTTCAGAATTTTTACGAATTAGAACGTCTGTTTTCTATCATCTTCTTCTTATTCTTCCTCAGCCTATTCCCGTCCACTCCTGGACAAAGGCCTCTTCCATTTGCTTCCATGCCATTCTGTCCTGTGCAGACTGCATCCAGGTTATTCCGACGTGTCTGTTTAGATCATCCTTCCACCGTAGTTGCGGTCGCCCTGCACTTCTCTTCGCCGTCAGCTTTCGGAAACATGAGTTACATCCGTTTTTAAGGATGTAACTCATGTTTCCGAAAGCTGCTCAGCGTAGTCCAATTCTTCTTTTTAGCTCTGCGGTTTGGTTATCTCGGCCCAATCGAATATTGTGTCCCAGGTGTGTATATTCTTGGACATTCTCAATTCTGTTGCCGTCCACGTTAATTTCAAGCCTTTCCGTGCCCATCACCTTGGTCTTTGCCTGGTTCATATTTAAAAGGCGGGCCACACTGTGGATAAACATCGGTTTCCACCAACGAGCCAGACTATCTATCTCATTCTACGCCGGGTAAAATAATGCGAGGAAGAGAGATAAACGTACCATGTGCAACAAACAAACATGCACAACGAACATGGTACGTTTATCTCTCTTCCTCGCATTATTTTACCCGGCGTAGAATGAGATAGAAGCCCTATACAACCGATGTTTATCCACAGTGTGGCCCGCCTTTAAACCTACATATCTATCATATTTAGTGTGAATTAATTAATTTTTATTAAAAATATATATAAGGATTTTAATCAATGATATTAGAATTTCTTATAAAATCTCCTGAAATATGAGCAGAAAATAGCTCATTATTATGAGGAAGGAATTGGGTTGAACACAAGTCCCCTGGATCAAAAGTCAAGCGTTATATCTCTAAATTACCAAAGTCTTGGAAGACACGTTTAAGACACTGGACTGGACGAACCACGGATTGAACATAAACGAAGAATATTTGTCTCACTTGAGATTCGCTGATGACATAATTCTGTTGTCAGAGTCTCCCGAACATCTCCAAGAAATGCTGGAAGTTTTAAATGAATCATCTAAAAAAATTGGCCATAAAATGAATATGACAAAGACAAAAATAATTACTAACACACAAATTGAAGACACTAAAATCCATAATAAAAATGTAAATGTGTTGGCTTTTGGACGAGGAGGTCAAGTCAAGAAGATTGACAGGAGAATACAGTTAGGTTGGTATGGATTTGGATGGTTGAGCAACATCTTAGAAGAAGCACCAGGGTCACCGATGTAGGGATACGCATTGCGAGGATGAAGTGGCAGTGGGCTGGTCATGTGTGTCGATGGGATGGTGGAAGTTGGAGCCAGAAGGTCACTGAATGGAGGCCAAGGTTGGGCCGGAGAAGTGTCGGAAGACAGCCTACCAGATGGAGCGATGATACTGTGCGGACGGAGGAAAGGGCCTGGAGAACACTAGAGACCGAGAGAGACGGCGTAGGGGTAGAGAGGCTTACGTCCAGCAGTGGATAGAGATAAGTTGATAAAGATATCTCCCAGACCACCATACTTTTCTTGTTTCAAACATTTAATACCTAAATAAGATAAACATTTCAAAATCAAAAAATTTAATAGAAAACAAACGTTTTCATTCGTATTTATTAGAAAATATAAAAAATATTATACGAGAAATATTCCTGTTTTAATGTGGAATAAAAAATATATCAGTACATCATAAATTAGATTTTTTCGTTTCGTCTTTTACAAGCGATAACGATATTGTAGAAGAAAGCCAATGGATTGTTAGATGAACTAGCGAATGAATATTTGTAATGGGTGTTTGGTTATTTGTGAAAAGACTGCTTGGAAGTGAAATGTTTGGACAAAGAAATTTGTTCATTATTAATTATTGTTATAAAAACTAGTTTAGTATGTTTTTTTTAAATGTTTTGTGTTATATTCTATGTTTTTAAAGTGTTGTAAGTATATGTCAATATGTCGCAGGTATTTTTATTAAACGATAAATATTAATTATTAAAAATAAATTTAAATGTGTTTTCTGTAAGATAATATACAAAAAATGCAAATGCTTTCATTCTCATCAAAAATAAATAAAAATGTATTTATTGTTTAAATAATAATAAAATTGAAACGGTGTTTTTTTAAACTACTTCCACTTTTGTCTTTATTCCGACAGACTTTACATAATTACTTTAATTTTAATAACTTTTTGGAAACATCATATTTTTATAACACTTTTTTGCTGTTTTCACAACCAGGTTTCGGGACACAAACTTCCCTTTTTAAGTGTATGAATTTTAACCTTATCGATGCCAGCGAAACTGGCGAAACCAGTCGCTGTCGAAATAAGGACAAAAGTGGCAATAGTTTAAAAACATCGTTTTATTTCATTATTATTTTAAATGAACATCTATCAAGAGATTTCAGATAAATCATTAGATTATTTATTGTTTCTTGAGCAATGGTGTAAAACTCCATATTAAATAATTAATAAGAATGAAAACGATTGTTTTATACAAATTTTATTACAATTTATGTAAATGATTTGTTTCGCATGTCTAAGCCATTATCAAATGTGTTTTCACAAGATGAAACATGTCATTCCTATAAAATATATAATAATATAACATCTATACAACAGTCGATCTGGGCGGGCGAAAAGAGAAGGATGGAGTGCCGCATCGGTTAAAGTGTGGCAGTCCATTATTTCTGTCTACTCTTTCGGGGAGACAGCGTGATGGTTAGTTAGTTAGTTTTTCTATACAACAGAGGTTTTTATTCGTAAGAACTGAATTTAAATAAGAGAAAGGGTATGTAATGAACTGAACCATGAAACTGGCAAAATAAAGATGAGATTAGAATAAATGCAGTAGAAATGACATATCTTAGACGAAAGTTCGAGGTTTATACCATTGCTTAAGCAAAAATACACAAAAATCAAATAAAATATATTGAAAAGCATTTTTTTTTTAAATAAAATAACCGTTAAGAAGTTGATAATGTCTTAGTACGTTGGTGATATGTGTCGACCATAAAAACATAGAATTTATTTAGGATTTGGAGATGTTTGATTTAATCAATAAATCCAACTGGTTAACAATATGTTCAAACATCGAACTCATTTAGATAGCGAAATCTTAATTAATTGTACTTCCTGATATAAGATGGATCAACACCATATTCTATATGTAAAAAAAAATTCATGCATACATTAAGGATTATATGATAAAGCTCATACTAAGAAAAATTCTCTATAAAAATATTTAGTAATAATTACGAATGAAAACGTCAGTTTTCTAGAAGTTTTATTATATTTTATGGGAATGACATGTTTCGCCCTTCTAAGGCCGGTTCCATCAGCTTGGAACAATCTTCCTTCTCACCTCAGATGCATAAATGATCCGACAGACTTCAGATCTAAGCTGTAAGTATTTAAATTGGGTATGAAATATCTTTTCCATATTTCATACCCAATTTAAAACTTGCATATTTTGTTCTATTGTACTTTCTAATCGATTGCGAATATCAATCAGATGCAGCGTTCACATTAAGATTTAATGCGCCCTTGAGGTGATTACATCACAAAAACGGCCCTTCAAAAGTTAGCATATTATTATTATTATTACGGCGTTATCAAATGTGGCGAAATTTCAGCTCGTTGCTGTTTATATACACAAGTAAATGGGTCAGAATATGGTAATTAATAAAATGTTGCTTTATACATTTTTAAAAAAATAATTATTTGGGTTGGCCCAGAAATACTGGAAAGTGTTTCTTGGAACTCATTATCAATTATATGAAAATATCTTGTTCTCCTCAATTTACTAGTGTATATAAACAGCAACGAGCTGAAATTTCGCCCCATTTGATAATGCCTTAGAAGGGCGAAACATGTCACTCCCATTAAATATAATAAACTTCTATAAAACTGACATTTTCATTCGTATTATTTATTAAATATGGAGTTTTACATCATTATTCAAGAAACAATATATATTTTTTTAGTTTTATTCCATTTGTTCTTATGGTTTCGACCGGTTTCGATAGCTACATAGAAGTTGACAGAGAGCTGCTGAAATCCTTTGAAACTAGAAGAACTAATGAAATAAAAGTAAATATATTATAAATACATTTTTCTACCTACCATGATACATCAATTAACATCGTTAATATAATATAACGTTAGTTGGTATCATCAAGATGCCAGTACACAACGGTGAACTTGGCCAACCCTTATTATGAAAGTGAAGCATAGAACCAGTAAAATTATATTGAGCGTCGAATAAATAGAGATGAAATGATATCTTTCAAATGATGAAATTCAATAAAAATATTCTTTATTTTTTTGTAAAATATAATGTCAAATTCAGACATAGGAAGAGAATTAATTGTATTGCTAATGAAAGTATATAAAATATAGATAGTATGTTTTAATGATTTATTAACTTTTTGTTTTTGAATTTATACAAATACTTGTAGACAAATACTGGATTTTACCCATTGCGGGTTAATAATTTAAGAATTAATTGTATCTCAATAGAGACGAAGATGTAAATTGTTTTTTTAGGAAACAGAATATGGTGGTCGAGGCGTTTACACGACTTATGACATGTCATAAGTCACAGTAATGTAATATAACATTCCCCATTCCGCCTTCTGTCTGATAAATTTTTGAAAGATGTATATATGCTACTATGTTGAGAAACACTTCATATATTTTAGTTCAATCTACATTAGCGCCATCTATTAAGGTAAAGCGATACATAAATCGATCGCTTAACCCAACCAATGACAGGTCATAAGTCCTGTAAACGCCTCGACCACCATATTCTGTTTCCAAAAAAAAAACAATTTACATCTTCGTCTCTATTGAGATACAATTAATCCTTAAAAGATTTATTAACTGCTAAAATTTATAACACTATTATGATATCACATTTTTAATAATACAATAGCTGTTTCGCCAAACGATTTTGGCATCAAGTGCTACAATCAACAGTTTTTTGTATCACCTGATGATGCCGACATCGGGTGGTGTAACAGCAGTCGTGACACTCAAAAATGTGAGTAATAAAAATGGTGATATCATAACAGTATTATAAATTTTAACAGTTAATAATATTGAAGTATCAAAGTGTTTCAGTCAAAACAATGGACAATTTAATTAATGATTTAAATAATAATATTTGAAATTATCGAATCGAGGAAAACTGAGGAAAACATGGCATTATCAAATCAATGAAATAAAAATACATTTTGTCAACAATAATATGGCGCTCCACCCTTTTTGTTTATGGCTAACTTTTTATAAACATTTTTATGTATAATATTAGTATACCTTGTAAAGAATTGGATTTAGATTCACCCCGACCCAGGAAGTACCAGTACAATAACGTTTTTTGATTTTTATTATTTGTAAATATTATATTTTATTATATTATTTAGTATAAGATTATTTTTTATTTAGTATTAGATAAGATTTTCCGTTACACACATTTTACTGTATATTGTAATAATTTTGTATTTCTTGTTTGTAATAAAATTATTTATTAAAAGAATTAAATTAAATTTAAACAAAAAAAAGTTTTATTACTGTTTTTATGTTACCTATCCCTTCATTATTGCTACAAACGAAAAAATTTATTATACTAGTATTTTTAAAGATTATTTGAATATGAAACATATTCTTGTACAACATTTGGAATGTATACAAATTCTTGAAGACAAATACTGGATTTTACCCATTGCGGATAATTTTTTTTTATATAAGGATTAATTGTATCTCAATAGAGACGAAAATGTAAATTGTTTTCTAGGAACAGAATATCTAAATAGATGACGAAGATTGGCGCAGCATTCTAGCATATATACAACTTCCAAAAATTTGTCAAACGTGGTGGTCGTAAGAAGGGCGGAATGGGGAATGTTGTTAAACATAAAGCGATCGCTCAACCCAACCAATGACAGGTCGTAAGTTTTGTAAGCGCCTCGGCCACCATTTTCTGCTCCCAGAAAACAATTAACATCTTCGTCTCTATTGAGATACAATTAACATATTTTCATTATTTTATTTTTATTATTCAAATCAAATCAGTTTATTTACTCAAAAGACATACAGATAAACAAAACAAATGGACATATCAGACCTGCCCAAATTCGAGACCTTGAAAATTGTACGCAGAGTGATGATAGAAGAGACAACAGACAGCAGCTACAAACTAACTAAAAATTCAGACAGACACTAGACCAGAAACTGTGACAGATATCACTCACCGAATGCACGAACTAAGACAGGACAATCAAGGATATTGAACAATGGACTGAAACATTACAATGGCCAACCAAAAGATACAAGGAGTTTTACCAGAAACCAATTAAAAATATTCCCCAAATATAACATAACATAACAAGTAAGATCTAAAAATGTATCCTTATAACCCAAATGGGGCTAAAAAAATACGATCCATCATATCGACAAGCTTTGTCCAGCGTTTGATTTCGATATTCATTATTTGGTAATGCAAGGAAATAACTCCTTCGTCGTGTCACGACTAGATAACTGCAATGGAATCTACACCAACATTCCAAAACAGCAAATCAATAAACTCCAGTCTGCATTCAACGCGGCAGCTAGACTGATTGAGGGTTGTTGTCACATAACGCAACACCTTAAGGATCTCTATTGGCTGAAATGTCCAGAAAGAATAAAATATAAGCTCTGCTGCATGGAATGGCACCCACCTTCATATCTGAATTTTAATTGTATCTCAATAGAGACGAATACGCAAACTGGAAACTGAACATGGATGATCAAGGTGTTTACAGGACTTATGACCTGTCATTGGTTGGGTTAAGCGCACGCTTTATGTAATTACAACATTCCCCATTCCACCTTTGTTATTTGTGATCATGCATGACAAATTTTTGGAAGATGTACGAGTATATATACTTCAAAATCTATATTTATCTTCACGTGGCAGTTTCAGTCAGCCATCTATGTAGATTTGGTTGCACTAGTGAATTTTTTCAAGAATTAACCTATACAACCGACCCACTAACGCCATCTATGGAGAATGATTTTCGGTATTTAGCAAACTACCTTATTAACACAATGTGAAGGCTGTTGACCAACATATTGTTAGAAGCCGCTAGGAGTATTATTCCATTCTATATGCCAAAGAATTTTGACCAGAATATTTGAAGACCGAATATTTGTAAATGTATACTTATACCTGTATACAAATCCTGGATTTACACCAAAGGGTGGTTAATTCAAATTTTAATTGTATCTCAATAGAGACGAAGACGTTCATATCTGAACTCTGCATCACCGAGAACCTGAATGCGAGGCAGTCTACATTGCGATCAGCAAGGTCTTCTGCGATGGGTAGATTGTACGTATTGAGGCGCTGTCCTCGCACAAATTTCAGCGACCTGGCCATCACTGTGGCTGGCCCCTCGGCCTGGAACGGTCTCCCTGCAGACCTAAAGTGCATTAAAAACCCATCAGAGATCGTCAATACAGATCGAGGCTCAAAACACACCTGTTCAAACTGTCCTATTCTAATCCAAATGTTGATCGACTGCGTCAGGTGCAGCCCCCATACTGAAATGTTTATTTTGAACAAAAATTTTATTTTTAACAAAACATTGGTCATGTGATTGGTCATGTGTTGCGACACGAATGTTTCCTGCATGATGTATTGGAGGGAATGGTCGAGGAAAGGATGAAAGTAGAATAAATGCAGTAGAAATGAGATCTCTTAGACGAATGTGTGGATACTCTGTGTATGATAGAGTGTCGAATGAAAATATAAGAAGTGAAAGCGGTGCGAATGATGGTGCCATGAACAAAATAATGAAAGGATCATTAAGATGGTTTGGACATATGGAAAGAATGAATGAAGAAAGAATGATAAAAAAAAATTATCTGTTAATGGTGTAAATGGAACTAGAAATAGAGGAAGACCGAGGAAAACGTGGCACGATCAAATAAATCAAATATTGAATGTCGGCCATGTGAGGAGTCAGAGAAATCGACGCGCGTGCATGACACGATGTATGAACGTTGAGGAAGCGAGAGAAATATGTCAGGAAAGAAAAGTGTGGCAGTCCATTCTTTCTGCCTACCCCTTCGGGGAGACGGCGTGATGGTTAGTTAGTTTTTTTTTAACAAAATGATGATTTTTAACAAAATGATGATTTTTAACAAAATGCATATTTTTAACAAAATGTTTATTTTTAAGATATATTTTTATTCTATCTAAAATGTTTATCTTTAACTAGTTCATAAAATGGAGCTACAGCGCCCTTGAGATGATTAATTTATAAAAATTGCGCTCTATAAATAATCCAATTTTTTTTTTTTTACGTTTACAACAGGTCGCTTGAACCCAATTACTGTATACAATTTATTTTTAAGCTGATATATTGATTCTCGTGACATGTGATAGTTAGCTAAACCATCGCCATTTTATTGTCACGAGAATTCTACACCAGACCAAAGACAGTGTGACAATCACACTGCCATCGCCGGGAATCGAACCCGGAACCTTCGGTATGCCAGTCAGAGCTCTTACCACTCTGCTACGAAGGTCGTCGTTATTATTTTTTTTTTATTAAATTCGAAAGTTTTTATGAATTTATGAATATTACATCTAATTCTTGTTATAACCAATAAATCATGAAATTGTGTTAAGAAAATTTACATAGGTTCTATTATATTCCCTATTGTCAACACCGACCCATCTACCAGCCAACTTAGATTGATTCATGGCATTACATTTATAATACTATTCCATCTTTCGTCACGCTGTATCCAATCCAAACCTTCGATGATGTAACCTCTGATGGTCCAGCTAGAGAAAGAGACGCACAGACCGAGAGGGAAAGGGACGGCCGCACAGATTCCTCGGGAGCTAACAACCTCAAGACATAATTAAATGTTTCAAAATATTCTATAAAATCTCATGTACTTGAGACGACAGGGTGGATAGGAAATATTAGGTCCTTACATATGAAATTGACGTTTTGTATGGGAGGAACATAAAGTTGATTTTTTTTTAATATAATATATTTATTTAATCAAAGTATGTACCATTGCAGGGGGAGTAAGGGGGATCCTATTGACTCTTCGAGCGGTGCATGTCCATTACCGTGGTGATGGCCATGCTACGCTGGAGGATTGATCTGATCCCAAGTACCTATCCACACCTCCTCGACTTTGGTCTCCCCTGGAAACTATGCGAAATGTTAGAGATCGAGTGTGAATAACCTCGGTGGATAATATTGATGCATAGGCTAACGTGGAAGGACACCTCGCCAACCCGTCTGGCAAGCGTGGCGTTGTAATGCCAACCACCCCCCGTATGACATGTCATACATGGAGAAGTACGGGGGAGGCCTGTGTCCAGCAGTGGACGACAGCGGCTGTTGAAGAAGAAGAAGAAGAAGATGTACCATTGCTATCTATGCACTTTTGCCATCTCATAGGTAGTTCATCGATCCCTTTACCAAAAAAAACATTCGGACGGGAATCAATAAAATCTTTGAAGTCGGTTTGGACTGCCCCATCGGAGTTAATTTTTTTCCCTTGCAAGAAGTTATCCAAATTTCGAAAAAAAATAGTAATCTGTTGGGGCAAGGTCCGGAGAGTACGGTGGATGTCTTAGACATTCCAATTGAAGCTCTTCTAATTTGGTAGCCGTCTGTTGTGCAGTGTGTGGTCTAGCGTTATCATGAAGCAGCAGTGGCCTAGAGCGATTAACCGGCCTCGGTTGTTTAGCAGCTAGCTTTTCCATCATGATTTGCAATTGCTGACAATAAACATCTGCCGTAATCGTCTGGCCAGATTCAAGAAAGCTGTAGAGAACGACACCAGCACTAGTCCACCAAACGCTCACAAGTAACTTTTTTGGAGTCAAATTTCGCTTGGGGCATGGTTTGGCTGGTTCGGCAGGGTGCAGCCATTGCGATGAGCGCTTCCGATTATCATAACGGATCCATTTTTATCACAGGTAATGATTCGATTCAAAATCCCTTCATTATTGTGCCGGATGAGTAATGCAACGCAGCAGTCAACGCGCGTTTGTTGATTTGCTTCACTCAATTCGTGAGGTACCCACCTTTCAAGCTTTTTCACCTTCTCAATTTGATTCAAGTGGATTAAAACAGTTTTATCACCGCAGCCTGCATCTAACTTGGACGTGGTTTGCGATGGATCCGCTTCCACAATAGCCTTCAATTCTTCATTATCAACTTTGGTCTCCGGCCGTCCACGGGACTTGTTCTGCAGGTCGAAATTTCCAGAACGAAAACGTTGGAACCAAAAACGCACTGTGTTTTCTTTTGCGGCACCGTCGCCATACACATCATTAATCCTTCGAGCCGTTTCTGTAGCACTGGTGCCACGGTGGAACTCGTACTCGTAAATAACGCGATATTTCAAGTTTTCCATTTTGTAAACTGAGTGACATAAAGAAAAAAAAACAATTGAGCAAAAAACAAATGAATTATAATTTTCGAAACACAAATACTTGAGTAAATAGCTGTATAAATTTGAATTTGGAATTCCTAACCAAAGAGAAGATATTTGAGATCAAAGTTGCCAGTACGGCAAAACGCCAATTTCATATGTAAGGACCTAATATAATATGATAACTAATTCACTAGCCAACTAACCTTTGCGTCGTTCAAATGGAGTTGTAGGAAGAAACTGTAAACAGCCTTTCGAAACATACATAAATACCAAAGCTTCTTCTATATTTTGTTACGCACATAACACCTTATTAGTGATCTTGTTCCTACGACATTTATCCTCCCTACATCCTTATTTTACTAACTCCAAACTTCATTTCATACATAAAAATTGGTATTTGAATTCATCGTCCATCGCCCATCAATTTTCGTTACTTACCATATTCTGCTCTATTTACTAGTCTATATAAACTGCAACGAGTTGAAGTTTCGTCACATTTGATAATGCCTTAGAAGGGCAAAACATGTCATTACCATATAATGTAATAAATCTTCTAGAAAACTGACGTTTTCATTCGTATTATTGATTAACTTCAAAATAATCAGAAATATAATTGTTTTATGTACATTATACGAGTATTTTTAATTTTTCGAAGGTATCAAGGAATTTTTGGTTTATTGAATTTGAAATGATTATTATGGATTTTTTACAGTGTGGCCTAGAAGATTGGAATGAACTACAGTTTAATGTTTTATGATAACATATATTTAACAGTCGAAACCTATAACGATGTAAATGGAGCAAAATATAGAGGAAAACAAGAAAAACGTGCCACGATCAAATAAATCAAATATTTAAATGATAATAAAATAAAACGATGTTTTTTTAACTACTTCCACTTTTCTCTTTATTTCGACAGCGACCGGTTTCGCCACTGACAGACTGGTGCCAGCGAGCCTGGGGAAACCGGTCGCTGTCGAAATAAAGACAAAGTGGAAGTAGTTAAAAAACTTCGTTTTATTTAATTATTATTTTAAATAACTTCCATCAAGAGATTTCAGTAAAATCATTAGATTATCTTAAAAATATTTAAATGTCGGCCACGTGAAGAGTCGGAAAAATTGACGCGCGTGCATGACACAATGTGTGGAATTAAGAGAAGTGTGTTAGAAAAAAACATTGTTGTGGTCCATTCTTTCTGACTACGCCTTCGGGGGAGACGGCATGAAGGTTGCTTATTTCATTATTTTAATTAATATCTACTCGTATACGAAAAAAGGCGCTGATATTTTATAACAGTGAGTTTGTGGTAAGCCTATACTTTCTAAGAGAGGTAATGGGGTACATAATGGAACATGCAGTATCAGAAAATATACGACCTTGTCCTTACAACATGCAGTCTCCCACGTTACCTACCAGCAACTCTTGCGCAACTCTTCGACGGAATTCAAGATCTCTTGAGTTAATCGACGAATTTGAGCTTTATCTAATTGGTATCAAAATATTGAAAAATTACATCTTGTTGCAAAGCTCTCGTGGTTCTCACAATTATAATAGAGAAATACTAATTATTCATTAAGGACGCGTTTGGTTTGTAAAAGAGTTTGCCTTAATATCACATAACGTAAACATTAGTGCAGTATTGACTTTTTGAAAGCCTAGATCGGTACTTATTTGGCAAAAGGTCCCAGATGCATTTTTTTGTGAAATTGAGTTAAATATACCATCAGTATTATTTTTGCACACTTTATGTTTTGACAAAACGTAAGAGCTGTACTTTTTTTATTACATTTTTTTTGTGTATTTTTTTAAAATATATACTTATATTTTTTAAATTTAGTTGCTGATATACCTTGCAGATAACGTTATGCTACGTAAATTGACTATTGAAATAAACAATTTGGAACAAAAAACACATTTTTATAAATAATCAAAATAATGTAAAAATCTTATTTTTGCTCTCCTGTAAAACTTTTTCCCTACAGTTGGGACCTTTTGCCAAATAGGTACCGAGATGTCTTTGAAACGTGGATATATCTTAGAATATTTTAAATACGAGTATCATGAACAGAGCTGCAATTAATTATCCAAGGTAGAATTTACGGAAAGCGAAGTGTCGAAAAAACGGATATCCTGGCTAAAACTTGTAGAATAGTTCAGTTGCAGTACAACATCCCTGTTTTGAGCTGCTTTATCAAGGGTAGAAATAGCTGTCCAATACGAAGAATAAGGAGTGCAGACAAAGTGAATCAAATTTGGGTTCATCTATGGCTTTTTGATAGTTGAAAATTCTTCTTTAATAACTTGTTTTTAAAAAATCCATTGTTTTGGTTGAAACACTATGAAACTTCAACATCATTAAATGTTTTAGCACTGTTAATATGCGTAGGAGAGGCCCGGAAGGAGACAAATGTCCTGGCTGCGAAACGTGAGGGAGTGGACCGGCATACGAAGTTTGGAGGAGCTGTTCCGAGCGGCGCAGGACAGGGATAGGTTCGCCGAGGTGATCGCCAACGTTGGGGGGACCCGACAGGGCACTTGAAGAAGAAGAATGTGCGTATTACAATTCATGTTTATGCGTTTGTTGCGACAGCTCTTTCAGTTGTTCGTAACCAATGCGCCCTTGAGGTGATTACATCACAAAAACGGCGCTTTAAAAGTTAGCATATTATTATTATTAATGGTGATGATGCTTGGCGAAGTTTTATTATAGTTTATGGGAATTGCATTATCAAATGGCATTTGATAATGTCTTATAAAAACTATACTAAAGATTCTAAAAGCAGATGTTTTATTATTAATAATTGAATAGGTATAGAGTTTCACATTTTTCTACAATTTCATACATCTATTGGCGTACTCAGATGACATATAATATAATATATTATTGGTTGATCTAGAAAGGCCACGGTAAAGGAAATGAATTGAAAATGATGTCCAAAAAAACAATGTATTTGTCCATAACAATGAATCATATCCAGTACTGCGCATTGACGACAATCATACCATTGAAAGAGTCAATGAATTTGTGTACCTAGGGTGACGAAATAGAAAAGCGCATCATCTCAGCCAACAGATGCTACTTCGGCCTACAGAAAAGTCTAAAATCCATCCACCATAAAACAGTAATAAGTCAGTCTTGATATATAGAGTGGAGACTTGGACACTGAGTGTTGTGGAATCCCAGAAATTGTGGGTGTTTCAGCGCAAACTAACAGGAGAATTTTGGCCCAGTCCGCGAAGATAATATATGGCGATGCCGACAAAATTCGAAGCGTATATAGTTCTGATGTTCCCGATCTAAATATTGACTCCCTTCCTTCTACTTCGGTTCCCGCCCTATCTGTTACTATTCCCGAAATCAGTCTCGCCGATATCGTCAACGCATTTCGGAAACTGGCTCCTAAATATTCTGCCGGTCCAGACTTCATACCCCCTTACATATTAAAAGCGTTTTCTACTCAACTCATATCTCCTTTGCATCATATATTTAGTTTGATAGTGTGCAAGAATGCTTTCCCCGACAGATGGAAACTTACCAAAGTCACGCCAATCTTCAAAAAGGGAAGCAAGATATTAATCGATAACTACAGACCAGTGGCTGTACTCTCAGCTCCCGCTAAGCTTCTTGAGTCCATTCTCCATTCCTACATATACAGACAATGCGAGAATCAGCTCAGTGAAAACCAGCACGGATTCAGACCGACTAGATCGCCCGTAACCAACCTACTTAATCTTTCGTCGTTTGTTAACAATTCACTAGAAAAATTTATTCCCGTCGATGTCATTTACACGGATTTTGAAAAGGCATTCGATAAGGTCGATCACGCCATTTTATTAAAAAAACTTAACAATTATGGATTTGCCTACAATCTTCTGGGATTAATGGCATCCTACCTATCTAATCGAAAACAATATGTAGTGTATAATCATCATAATTCAGATAGTTTCATAGCAAATTCAGGAATCCCCCAGGGTTCAAATTTGGGGCCGCTTTTGTTTCTTCTGTATATCAATGACATTGATAATTACATTGAATCATCTAATTATCTTCTTTTGCCGACGATCTGAAGCTATTTAGAGCTATAGAAAATTCTAATGATTCATTTCTCCTACAAAATGATATTAATAGGTTGTTAAAGTGGTCGGATGACAACAACTTGCCATTTAGTATACCAAAGTGCTCTGTAATTACATATACTCGATCTGGAAATACTCAATTATTCCCATACCAGATGAACAATACCTATTTACAGCGTGTTGATCATATTAAGGATCTGGGTATCACGTTTGAGTCCAACTTCACATTTAAAATACATCTATCTAACATTATCATGCGAGCCAACAAAATGCTTGGTTTTGTTTTACGGAACGCGAGATCTTTTTCAAACACAACGGCGATCCGTCGACTGTATGAAGCGCTGGTTCGCAGTAACTTGGAGTACTGCTCTATCATTTGGGACCCCAGAGAAAGAACAGTCATCTTGGAGCTGGAAAGGATCCAGAAACGATTTTTAAGGTATTTATACCTCAGGGAGTATAACTGTTATCCTTTTATGTACCCCTCACTGTTTCTCTCAGGAGTGTTGGGTTTCAACACTCTTGAAGCTCGTAGAATGATCTTTCTGGGAAAGCATTTTTTTAAACTGTTATCCGGAGGTGTTTTCAATCCAGGAGTGCTGAGAGAGCTAAATCTGTACGTTCCCCATAGTTATAGCAGAGCAAGGGGGCATATATTATTTTATGCCCCAAATTGCCGCACAGAGGCCCTTCGAAGTTCTCCTGTATTGAAGGCGATTCGTCTCTTAAATGAGGTTGCAAAAGAGATAGACCTCTTTGGGTGCAATTATGGCGAATTCGTAAATGCCCTTATGATAAAGGCAGCAAGCAGATAACTGGCTTTTCCTATTCATATGGTTCTATGTATATTTCCTTTGATATTCTTTTATTTCACCCTTTACATCGATTTGGCTTGCGCTGTAATGATGTAAGGAGTTTTTTCAACAAAATAATAATAATAATAACTCTGAGTTGTACGACCTATAAAACCAACTGAACGTCATCAAATTTAAAAAAACTCCAACTGCTATGGTGGGCTGGATATCTGGTGCGAATGGAGGAGCTGTCAACACCTGCACAGTTGACATTTATAAGACCGAAGGGAAGACGCAGCGTGTGAATATTGCGGCTTCGTTGGCTGGACGGTGTTCTGAAGGACCTAGAGGTTCTGGAAGTCCAGGGCTCTTTTTGGAGGCGGCCGAGGTCCATCAAGACTGTAGAGTCAGAGAGAATAAGGAGAGTTTCACGTTATTGTTCAAGAAACAAATAATTGTCCAATTTTGAATGTTCCGCCTTTCTCGTGTAACAACCAAAAAATCGCTTTGTCTTCATTATGATACCTAGGTTAAGTTCACTAAATGTTAGCTAAAATAATATATTGTAAGTTTCCATATGTAAGAGCAGGACATGAAGGGAAAACAATGACTAGATTAAATGGGGCCTGGCATCCCCTTTATTAAATGTAAGTCCCGGATGACGGGGAACAGGCCTATGAGCGAGGCTGACGAAAGGGAGCCGCTACGCCCTATAACAGCCTCGGGTATGTGGTGGGAACCCCTTCTATTTTTTCTGAGAGATCTCACCACTACTGCATATGTCTAACGAGGTATCAGCGCCACCCACCGAGATCGAATGTAATGAAATATAACCACTTCCTCAAAGAATTTAAACGCAAGATAAGGTTGCAGGAATTCCCACAGTAAACATGTTTTAGTTGCATTATGCAATATTTTGATTCACGACTGAAATAAATTGTAATGGTCCCATTAAAAATAAGAAGAAATCAGATAAACTGTACAATATTTGAGTTTTTAACAAACTGCTATATGTTAGACATTAGATTTCGTTTCACGATTTTATATTATACTTAAGAAATTGACAAAAACTTTGTTTATTATCCACAAAATATTTAAAATCCACATCTACCAGATTGGTAACTATTATTCTTCTTCTTAAAGTGCCCTGTCAGGTCCCCCCGACGTTGGCGATCACTCTGGTAAACTCTTCCCTATCCTGTGCTGTCCGGAATAGCTCCTCCACAGTTCCGATTCCCGTCCATTCCCTCACATTGCGCAGCCAAGAGACCTGCCTTCTCCCTTCCCCCTGCGGCCCTATATTTTTCCCTTCAAAATTAGATACAGCAGGCGATATTTTTCTCTTCGTAGAACGTGACCCAGATATGAAATCTTGCGTACTTTAATCAATGTCAGCAGCTCTCTATTTACTCCTGCTCGATTCAGTACTTCTGTGTTCGTCACTCTCTCCCTGTCTGTCCATGGGATCCTGAACATTCTTCGGTGGAGCCACATTTGAAATGCCTCTAACCGGTTCATTGTATTTACTTTTAATGTCCATGTCTCACACCCATATAACAGAACAGACCACACATAATACTATAGCATCCTCTGTCTTAGTTTTAAGTTGACAGTTTTAAATTTTAATTGTATCTCAATAGAGACGAAGACGTAAACTGGAAACTGAACATGGATGAGCAAGGTGTTTACAGGACTTATGACCTGTCATTGGTTGGGTTAAGCGCACGCTTTATGTAATTACAACATTCCCCATTCCACCTTTGTTATTGTGATCATGCATGACAAATTTTTGGAAGATGTATATATACTTCAAAATCCATATTTATCTTCACGTGTCAGTTTCAGTCAGCCATCTATGTAGATTTGGTTGCACTTGTGAATTTTTTCAAGAATTAACCTATACAACCGACCCACTAACGCCATCTATGGAGAATGATTTTCGGCATTTAGCAAACTACCTTATTAACACAATGCGAAGGCTGTCGCCCAACATATTGTTAGAAGCCGCTAGGAGTATTATTCCATTCTATATGCCAAAGAATTTTGACCAGAACTTTTTTTTACTTAGTTTTAAGTTGAACTATTATTAAATAAATAAATAAAAAAACAGACGTTTTAATACATATTGATTATTTTATGTGGTGTTTTATTTTTTTAACATTTAATCAAATATTTATTCCATGTTCGTTTATGAGATCTCATTTTTCATTCAGTCTACACGAATTTTTATGTACGTATATGTCAATTTACATTAAAAGTAATATAATTCTGTAAATTATTATAGAGTTTTATGTCTCTTTAAATCTGTGTTCATCGGAATGTTTTTTTTTCAATGTTTTAGTGTCTTATTTATGTCACATTTTAGTCGTAAAGCTACATCTTTTAAGAAAGGTTGTCTACTGTATAGGAAGCCAAACGAAGGGTCGTTTAAATACCATTTAAAATAATTTAATACGGTTATTGCCTCTGAATAATATGCAGTACATTAAAGTGTTAAAAACCAGAAGCCCAAAATAATAATAATAATATTTATTGTTTCACAACAAAGATGTAAAATTCCATATTAAATAATTAATAAGAATAAAACCGTCTGTTTTATACAAGTTTTATTATATTATTATGATATACATTTGATAATGTCTTAGAAAGGTGCAACATGCCGTTCACACAAAATATAATTATATTGTATAAAACATACATTTTTATTCTAATTAATTCTTTAGTATGGAGTTTTATACAATTGTTCAAGAAACAATATAAAAGTGTAAAAATCTTTGTAACATCTGTCAGATCATGTAAACAATTTTATAATATTTTATATATGTATCTTTATAATATGTATTACTGAAGAAAGACTGGTTGTCAGAAACATGTATATGTAATTATAATTTTTTTAATGTAAGTGTTGTCTATATAATAGCAAAGTATATAAAAAAGAAAAAGAGAAATAAAGCATATTCAACACAAAGTATGGCGAATATAGAAGAATATAAAAGTGAATCAACTAACTTAATATTAGGGTTACAAAAATCTAATCCAGACTTTAGTCTCTAGTGTGTTGTATGGACCATTTGCCACAACGGCAAGGAGTGCAGACGTCTAGCTGCTTTTGAGCTTTTGAAATGTGGTGCTACGAACGCATGATGGGAATCCATTGGTCGGAACACATCCCAAACAGCGAGGTTTAAAGAAGTCCAGAGAAACGAGACAAATTCTTAAAAGGATTGACCAGCATCGAGCAAGCTGAACAGGCCATAACACCAGGTATACGGACCTGCTTATTACTAACGCAGAGGGAAGGGTTGAGGGCAGAAGCTGCGGAGGTCGCTCAAGAGATTACTATGTAGACCTACCAGAATTGCGCTATGGTAGCTTTACAGAGATGAAAAGACTTGCTGGAGACAGGAGTGCAGCACCCTGTCAACTTCATATCAATATGTTATCAATATTGCTGGATCTGTGAATCTCTCCGTTAGGTATCCAATCTTTAAGAGTTCTACCCACGACAAGCCGCTATATAAGACCAGCTCTGCTAAATAATTGCTCACTGGCGACGCTGCTGGGAGGAGCTGATAAATATTGACGCACTAATGGTAAAAGGTTAGTGTATTTGTATGAATTCAATTTCCAACACATTAGGGAATCCTCGTGTAAAGGCAATGTTTTTTCTTTTTTATGCAGCTGCAGTTGTGACTGTGTCTTTAAAAACAAATTGTCATTATTGTTATTTGTAATCGAGTCTTACTGGTTCTCATTCATACCTAACATGGATTCTTCAAATTTCCGTTATAAAAGTTGCGGACACAGAAACAGAAACGGATGTCAAAAAACGTGCATAGCTTCCACAATTGCTGAAGCAGAAGCATAGATCTGTTACATCACTACTAACAATGGAACGTTGTCGCTTCTTCTTACTATTATAGTATTATTTTAGTAGCCATATATCTCAAAAAGTACACATTGACGAAGAGGTTCATTACCGCATAAAGTCGATGAGAAAAATAATATTTGACAACCATGACCTCAGAAAGGACACCAAAATGCTTGTTTACAAGTCCGTTGTCCTGCCAACACTCCTGTATGCCTCGGAAACATGGACCCCATACAGAAGACACATAAAACCACTAGAGCGATATCACCAACGCTGTCTATGTGAAATGGATGTGAAATGGCAGGACAAACGGACAAATGACAGCATACTTGCTGAGGTCAATATGACAAGTATTGAGGCTGCCATTATTCAGAGACAACTGCGCTGGGCTGGTCACGTCGTCAGAATGCCTGAGACAAGACTCCCAAGGAAGATTATGTACTCTCAGCTTACCCAAGGGAAACGCTCACACGGTGGTCAGAGGAAACTCTTTAAGGACTCCCTTAAAGGAAACCTACAAAAGACTAACATCGACTGTGATTGCTGGGAAAAGACTGCAGAAGACAGACCTAGGTGGAACAACAGTACATAAAGGCATACAAGACTTTGAAGCACAGCGCAGAGACGATGTCGCAGAGAAGAGGAGAAGGAGTAAGGAGAGACCACTGGGAGACGGTGACGGCTCCATTACAAGCGCCTTCCCCTGCCCCAGATGCCCCAGAATTTGTGGGTCCAGGATCGGGCTCTTCAGTCACATGCAGACCCACAACCGTGAAGGACAGTCTTCCTCAGACACGAGGGTCAACCGATGATGATGATGATGATAGTATTATTTTAAAACTACATTTGTAAATGCGTTAGAGGAAAGTAATTTCTGAAGCGACCGTGAAATAACCAAACCTGATTAATTAAGAGTATTAAAGATGTCCAAAAGCGATTGAGATTACGTAACACAGAGTATATGATTGCCTTCAGGCTGCCCTTGCACTTACAACACCTGTCTAGAGTCTACCATCTAACAAACTGGTAACTGTAAGCCAGGCGTAGTCAACATTTTACTAAAATCTGTAAAGTAAAAAAAATTAAGAAGAAAATGAACATCAAATACCTGTCCTGTTAGCTGGTTGATCGATCAGTTTCTGTATGGTAGCGTTATCCAATCGTCCACCATTAGCTCTCAAAATTTCGTCCAACTCTTCTGAAGAATCGTCCCCGATGTAGGCGCACTCCTGAAGATGCTTGTGTCCACGTATCATGATCAACGATGCTCCGGGCCATCTGAAAGTTTGAGAACATTACTATTTATTAGAAACATGACTTACGCTTCAAATTGCAACACGAAAGTACAGTAAAACCTCAATCTTCTTCTCTGGTTTCAATCCTGGGATTTGTTTGCAGAAATTTCCTCTACTCTTCTCTTCCATTGTTCCCTGACTTGATATAACCTTGATAAACCTTGATATAACGGACTAATTGGTGGGAGGGGGTGTCGTGAAGTGACGATGCTGTTTGATATCGACGCGCTTGCTTTCGGTAATCCTGCTTTGAAAAAGGAATCAAGTTTTGTTTTTCACTTTTGAATTTTGTTGTTTTTTTTATAATCAACTCTCTAAAATTACGAAAATGCGTTATTATTTTTTTTACATTAGACCTGCTGGGCTGCACTTCTTATGCGGAGTTGAATAGAGTTGCCGAGGACCGAGCGGAGTCGAAGAGGAGATGCGTCTCCTTGCTGCAGACCAATCATTAGATTGAGACCGGAGTTCGTTAAATAGAGGTCCGTTATATCGAGGTTTTACTGTATTGAGATTTTGAGACAACTAATTATTTGTAATACCTAATTACTATAGTGAGACTTTTTGTTTTGTTGACTGATATAGCCATATTAAGCGTTTGCGATACTGTGTGGATGTACAACATTCTTTGCAAGTCATCTTCAGACTCTGCTATTAATGCGGCATCGTCTGCATAGCAAATGACGTTCACAGTTTGACTGCCCATTTTATAACCTAGTCCCAAGCCAGCTACCTCTTCTATGATTTCGTCCTTAATAAGATTGAACAGCAAGGGGCTCAAACTATCTCCCTGTATATGATGGTGTCAAACTTGGACCTTGAAAGTTAACTCAATGAACAGACTGGAAGCATTTGAAATGTGGCTCCATCGCCGAATGCTCAGAGTTCCCTGGACAGACATGGTTACCAATACCGAAGTCCTGAGGTGAGCTAGAGTTAACAGGGAATTGTCATCAACTATCAAGGTTCGAAAGATCTCACATCTGGGTCATATACTGCGTGGGGAAAAGTACCACCTTCTCCAACTGATATTGGAGGGGAAAATTGAGGGACGCCGAGGGCCCGGAAGGAGACAAGTGTCCTGGCTGCAAAACGTATGGGAGTGGACCGGCATCCGAAGTGTGGAGGAGCTGTTCCGAGCGGCACAGGACAGGGACAGGTTCGCCGAGGTGATCGCCAACGTTGGGGGGACCCGACAGGGCACTTGAAGAAGAAGAAGAAGGATAAATAAACATGTGCTTATTTAAGCTGCTGTTTTGTTTAATTGAAAAGTATAATTATTCGAATTTAATCAAATTTTAAAGTTTGTTAATGTTAGAAGTCAGAAGAATCGACGTGCATGTATGACTCGCTGGATGAATGTGGAGGAATCTAGAGAGGTGTGCCAGGATAGAGTAGTGGGGCGGTTCATTCTCTCTGCCTACCCCTACGGGGCAACGGCGTGATGGTTTGTTGTTGTTGTTATAATTATTCTTAAAGGAACTTCTTGGTGGGAACTGACAAAAGAAGGATGAAAGTGAAATGAAATGCAGTAGAAATGAGATTTCTCAGCCGAATGTGCGGTAAATCTATATGTATATGCTAGTGTCAAATACAAATATAAGGAGTAAATGCTGTGCGAATGAATAATACATCGGTACAAGAACACCGTTGTGCACTGCGATTTAAGTTACTGTTTCGAATAAAGTGTAAAGTTGGCGACCCCTGTCGGAGCCGGCCGAGATGAGTGTCCGTTTAGTGTCCGCTAACGGATCCCTTGTACGGGCCCTTAACATCTACACATACACACTCCTTCCTGCTCTTTACACCGCTCTTACATAACTCTCACTTGCACCTCACTTGGACCGAACCACTCTCGTACCTAGGGCTGCCATTATAATACAAATATATTTTTCAAGTTAATTATAATACAAATATTCATATTGGACATATGGAACGAATGGATGAATGAAGAATGGTTAAAAAGATATATGCAAGTAGTGTAAATGGGAAAAAAGTCGAGGAAGGCCAAGGAAGACATGGCATGACCAAATTAATCAATTACTGAAAGGTGGCCATGTTCGAAGTAGGAACAATCGACGAGCATGCATGTCACGATGTGTGAATATAGAGGATGCGCGAGAATTACGCCAGAATAGAGCAATGTGGGGATACATCCTCTCTGCCTACCCCTGCGGGGAAGCGGCGTGATGGTTAGTTAGTTATATTCAAATGAATATAGAGTAGGAGAGACTGGGCAGTAGGATTACAATGTAATGTTATGTCATAATCTATGGATCCAGATATAGAAGTGAAGGACAGGATCGAAGCAGCCCGTAGTTCATTCAACAAAATGAGATCAATATTCTGCAATGACAACTTAATCTTGAAACTAAGGCAGAGAATATTGAAGTGCGAAAGTGCACTATGAACCGGTTGGAAGCATTCGAGATGTGGTTGCAGAGAATGCTTCGCATACCGTGGACAGATTTCGTCAGCAATTTGAAGGTTTTGAGGAGAGCCAATTGTAGTAGATAACTGCTTAAGGACGTTAAGGTCCGTAAGGTTTCATATCTGGGTCACATTCTGCGGGGAGATAAATACAGTTTGCTCCAATAATAAAATGGCGATAGATTAGCTACCTATCACATGTCACGAGAATCAATATAATAGCTAAAAACAAATATATGTCCTTCAACAGTTCAAATGAATTCATTTTCCTAATTTTGACATAGTAGTAATTTGCTAATTAATTTTGGCATACCTAGTAGTAATTTTCCAATCAAGCTGAAACGAAAAGTCTATGAAGCCTGCGTTCTGCCAGTTGGTACTTATAATCTTAAACTGTTACATTGTCCAAACAAAGTGCCGAGAAACTACGAGTGACCATAAGAGCCACGGAAAGAGCCATGTTAGGAATAAGCCTAAGAGACAGAGTCAGAAACGATACGGTGAGAGAAAAAACAAAGGTCACTGACATCATCCACCGGGTAGCGACTCTAAAGTGGCAATGGGCGGGCCACATAGCCAGAAGCTCAGATGAAAAGTGGATAAGAAGACTGCTGACTTGCAGACCGTGGACGGCAAAGAGAAGTGCAGGGCGACCGCAACTATGGTGGAAGGATGACCTGAACAGACACGTCGGAATAACCTAGATGCAGTCTGTACAGGACAGAGTGACATGGAAGCGAATGGAGGAGGCCTTTGTCCAGGAGTGGAAGGGAATAGGCTGAGGAAGAAGAAGAAGTAATTTTATAATAACCGAGTCAGGATTTTAGGAGCTAATGCCGTACGCTCCGCTTACTTAGACCCAGGAACCGATGAGATAGCTTTTTATAACCAATTTAGGAGATGTTACCCACACTTGTGCAAATATTCTTCCTGAAGTGGGTGAAGTTGGCAGCCCTGGCGATCGTGAAGGTGAGCCACAAATAATGCATCATGTTACGTCATTCGGCATGCTGCGGTCTTTCAAACAGCAAGATTGGCATCTCTGGTCCGACTGGTTTACCAGGGGGCGAGGAAACGGCTTTACGACCAGACAAACGGTACCCACGGAGTCGCTCGTAAATTCATACGAAATATTAATTAAGCACTATTCCCATTGAATTTAATATGTCCAGAGACATATCCTAAGTAATTGAGTGCTGGATACCTGTATTACAAAATTGTCAAGTATCAATAAAGTCTTAAATGAGTGTTTGATCACAATTGGTGTTAAACACGAAAGCCAACAATTGTGCTTATGTACCAAGTTATTGATTGATGAAGTGTAGTTCAAATATTGCCCTAAAGATGGCACCCATGCTACAAGACATGTATTTTTATTTGTTTTATGTTTAAACCACTTAGCACCTTCGTAAAAACCAGCCTTCAATTCTGAGTATATAATAGTAGCAGACTATGGCAGACATTCGCAGATTATATTAGTATAACATGACGTTACCATCGATTCCAAAACAGATAAAACAAATAAAACAACAGAAAATTATAGTATTAATCAGCTTGAAGGAATGCGTTGCTGTAAACCCTTCCCTTCTCAGTTCAAGGGATTTATACCCTAGCATACCAAGAGACTTACTTTATCCGCTAATTCCTTTTGACATACTTATTTTGATTCCACAACATTTATACACCGTGTCATGCACACACGTCAATTTCTCTGACTCCTCACGTGGACGAGTGAACGTCCCACATTTTCTTGGTCTTCCTCTACTTCTAGTTCCATTTACATAATTAAAATAAACTTTTTTTACAATTTTTTCTTCATTAATTCTTTCTGTGTCCAAACCATTTTAATATTAGATTAATTATTTTGTTCATAACACTTCTCATATTTTCATCCGACACTAGATCATACACAGTTTTTACACAGATTCGTCTAAGAGAAAAGGCTCAACTGGTTTAAAACCAGCAAAGATATTAGATGTTTATTGTTTCTTAAACAATGATATAAAACTACCTATAAAATAATTAAACAACAACAACAACAAACCATCACACCCTTTCCCTGTAGGGGTAGGCAGATAGAATGGACCGCCACACTACTCTATCCTAGCTCACCTCTTTAGCTTCTTTCACATTCATAATCATCGAATCAGCGAATCATCGTCGATTCTTCCGGCTTCTGACATGACCAACCTTTAATATTTGATTAATTTTGTAATGCCATGTTTTCCTCGATCTACCTCGACTCCGTACTCCATTAACATCATTAACGTAAACTTTCTTAACCATTATTTTTCCATCCATGCGCTCCATATGTCCGAACCAACGCAGCGATCCTTTCATAATTTTGTTCATAATACCTTCTTCCGCTCTACATTCCTTTCTTATATCAGCATTTGAGATTCTGTCGTATATCGTTCTACCACACATACGTCTTAGGGACATCATCTCTACCGCACTTATTATGCTCTCATCCTTCTGCTGCCAGTTCCATGCTACGCTTCCATATATTAGGGTTGGGACCAGAAGTCCATTGTGAACTACCGTTAAAATAATTAACACGAATTAAAACACATGTCGACGTGCGTGCATGACACGATGTATGTATGACACAATAGAAGTATGAGAGGAATGAAAGGTGTAGCAGTCCATTATTTCTGTATTATCCCTTGGTTAGTTAATTAGTTAGCGGGAGATTCCTATTGGTGGCGATGAGGTTCGCAACCCATCACACCGCGGCTCCCACGGGGACGAAAAGAGAAGGATGGAGTGCCGCATCGGTTCAAGTGTGGTAGCCCATTTTTTCTGCCTACCCTATCTGGGAGACGGCGTGATGGTGAGTTAGTTAGTTAGTTAATTAGTTAGAGCCTTTTGAATGTGATAGTCTTCCGTTAGTTTCCACATCATATCATATGTTTTTAATAGCATAATTAATTGTTTTATATGAGGTATTTGATGTACAGTTAGATGCATTTCTATGAGAGCTTTTGGCCTATGTTTTCGTGCTTGTCGGGAAGTGAAAGTTGAGTTACCGATCGCCTACAGCGGGTTCCGTTCCCGCGCGTTGGTGTCTAATCTATGGAGGCGCGTGTCCATCCTAGAAGCGCACCGTGATGATTTATGCTGACAACTTCCCACCCATTGGAATTAATTACGGAACTCTTAATACTTTAGAATAACACATAGAATAAAACGCAAATAAAATCTACTTTCGTATGAAGCACTTGAAGGGTGTCGTTAAGTGAAGGAGGCAAAGCAGAAGATACTGGTATACACACTTCAAATCTGTAAACGTCAGATCAAAGAGCAAATAGTATGTTTTCTCTTTAGATATCTTTTATAAATGTTGCATTATGAGATTCATTGCGCATTCGCAATGAAAATATTGTATTATTTACATATATACACACTTCAACAGACAAGTTAGCATCGCTATACTCCCTCTTCTACAAAATACAGAATTAGGTACATACCAAGATGGGATAAAGTTATGATGTACGAAGCGTATGTTAAAAGCCTACTGACATATTTGATTCCCTTCTGGGGGACAGGAAACCAAAAGGACATCTCCAGACACCAAAGACAACAAAATAAAATAATAAACCTAGCATATAACATTAACTACCTTACCCCAACCACACAAGTTTACAGACAAACAAAACAAATGGACATATCAGACCTGAACAAATATGATACCTAAAAAATTTTACACAGAGTGACCATGGAAAAGACAACAGACAACAGCTACAAATTAACAAAAAATTCAGACATACACAGACACTGGACCAGGAACTGTGACAGATATCACTTACCGAATGCACGAACTAAGACAGGACAATCAAGGATATTAAACAATGGACTGAAACTTTACAATGAACTACCAAAATACACAAGGAGGCTCACTACAACTCAATATAAAATATATCTGAAACAATACATAATTAATAGTAAGATCTAAAAATGTATCCATATAACCCAATTGGGTTTTTTGAAAAATAAATAAATAAATAAAATAAAATAAAAACTCTGTAAACGTGATCAATGAGCAAATAGTATGTTTTCTCTTCAGATATCTTTCATAAATGTTCAGATGCATTATGATATTTATTGCGCATTCGCAATGAAAATACTGCATTATTTAATTGTACATGCCCACGTCTTCATCTACTAGTACTAGATTTGGCGTCCCGATGCTGTTTTCGGGGCACCGGGATACGTTGCATGAAAACGGGATTGTCCCTGTAAAAACGGTTCGTCTGGTCACATTAAATATTATATAAAAGGAGACCAAAAATCGGCTTTAAATTAACTAACATATCAGAAATCCGGACATCACATTAATTAACGAACAGATAAATAAATATATACTCATCCCAACTTCTAAAAATAGTTCCGATAACTAATAAGACTCTCCGTTTTCTTGATTCTGTATTGTATTCTTTCATACGCAACGCAGAAAGTAATCAAAGTAATTAAGAGTATTATTAAAGTAATTAAGAGTAATTAACTTGTGCACTTGTCGTCCAGCTGACGAGAAGTGCACCATCTAAAAAAACATTATGTGTTAAATTATTTTTCTTTGTTATTTTATTTTATATCATTGTATTTCAGATAATTTGTTTTAGATTTATTAGGTAGACGTTGATGCCTTTAGGTGGCGATGAGGTTCGCAACCCATCACACCGCGTCTCCCGCGGGGCGAAAAGAGAAGGACGGAGTGCCGCATCGGGTTAAAGTGTGACAGTCCATTCTTTCTGCCTACCCTTTCGGGGAGACGATGTGATGGTTAGTTAGTTAAGAGTAATTAAGAGTATACTAAAGTAACAAGAGTAGTATTGATAAACTACAGATTTTACAAAATAAAGGAATGAGGGGTATATTTGTTTGGGGTAGATGTAGTAGGATTTCAACAATCTACTTTGGGAATTGATTAAACATTGTTTATACCACTTTTTAAATAAAAAAATATTAAAATAGACGACATGTTTCAGAGGATACCTCCTCCATCTTCAGGTGTAAAAAATATAACAAAAACAATGAAAAACAAACGAAAATGCTATCAATTTGAAAATATAATAAATAATCAGATTCCTCCTATTACTTCTTTCTCCTTAAATACTCCCTCTACATTTAATCTCCTAAGCCCCCATTCCTAACCAAATGCAAATTAATAATTTATTTATTAATTTCTACATCAATTATTTCTTTTCAAATATATGTTTTTTCTAAATTATATAATCATCGTGTATTATTATTATTTAATGTTATTTATTATATTACTGTTAAAAAATTATTGTTGCTACCTACTTATAACAAATAGTCTAACTTAATTTTTAATTTTGAATTTGTATCGAATTTTAAATGCGTTTTTTATAAGTCTTTCATTGTTTTGTTTTTGTTATATTTTTTACACCTGAAGATGGAGGAGGTATCCTCTGAAACATGTCGTGTATTTTAATATTTTTTTATTTAAAAAGTGGTCTAAACAATGTTTAATTAATTCCCAAAGTATATTACTATGGAATTCCACAGTGTTAATGCCTTCACTTTCAATATGTTAATGTTAAACAAATTTAAAAAATAAAATTCAAGAAAACTAGTTCTTTAATACAATTTTATTTTAGTTTATAAAATTAAGAGTAATATTATGCCTGCATATCTAACTAAAAATGTAGCATATAGTTATGAAATACATGACTATTTGACGAGAGGTCGTGATAGATTCCGACACCGGAGACCCAGACTTGAAAGTACAGAGAAAGGTGTTTTTAAAGAAGATTTAAATTATATAACGAATTGCCAAATGACGTAAGTAATGCCGGTTCTCTAGCGATCTTTCGTCGAAAATGCTTTCAAAATGTTCTAAGTACCGATATTTAATGCTTTTGTTGTTTTTTTCATTTGCGATTTTTATATTATTAATTGTTTATAAAATGTTGTTTTATAACTTGTAAAACGTTCCTGTAATTTTTTATAAGTTTATTAAATAAATAAGAATCATCAACGCATTTGAAATTTGTAAAAACCATTAGCAAAATAATTTGTAAATAATAATTGTTAAAATCAGTTTTTCTCGGAAACGCTATTTTGTACACTGAAATACTTGTGTGTTTTGTTTTAAAACTTAGGAAAATTCGTGTAACTCGTCTTCTGGACCACCATTTCGGAGATTGTTGCAGTCTCCATCTTCGGGGTGGTTATAAATACCGCCCGAGAAATGCGCATCGCAGCCCAAGAGTGACGTATCACCCGGGAATGACGCATCGCCGTGTGCCAAGTAGATCAGAGAGCTAAGCGCGCAAAGCTCGGAGATGTCTCCTTGACTCTCACATAGCACAGCGTAGGAGCTAAACATACATTAACCACCACACATTTATAACAACCCTGAAGATGAACGAAAAATACACCACAGGAAAATACAAAAGTCAGTAAAGTCTCTGCCGTGTCAGGATGCCTGAAGTATCTGGTCTGGAAGAACAAGCACATGCGGGTCGACAGCAAGATCAGAATCTATAAAACATGCGTGCGACCTATCATGACGTACGCTGTAGAGACGCGGGCTGACACTGTGCGAACCAAGGGACTACTAAGAACATCGGAGATGAAAGTCCTAAGATCAATTACTGGAAAAACCCTCCGAGATCGTGTCCGCAACGTAGACATAAGAAAAACTTGCGAAATAGAGGATATCGTTCAGTGGAGTAGATTCAGAAGAAGATACTGGAGGGACCATGTAGCCCGAATGGATGGTGACAGACTTGTATATACAGCCGCCTATAAAATCCCTTCCGGACACCGCCCACCTGGAAGACCGCCTAAGAGATGGAAGGAAAGCTGGATCTCATCATCCGACGAGACATGATTTCTGTGTCACAGATCGTCAGATCTATTAAAAGAAGAAGAAGAAAATACAGCGAGACAGAGAGACAGAGGAGACAAATGCGGGACGGGAATAATTGGGGAGTACAGATTGTGACATGCAGGACAAAGGACGAGGTTAAGGAAGTATTTCATAATTTTAAATAAAAATCACTGCACAAATTATTATAATGGCCGAGAGGGAGAAGAACAAGGCCCGTCACGGCGGGGAAACCCCCCCTACCCTCCAGCGGGAAACTAGCGCACCCTCAGAAGGCAAGAAACTTTGAATTTGTATATTATATTTCTGAAATGTTCGTGTATTATATATTTTGTTTACATAATAATGAAATAAAACGATGTTTTTTTTAACTACTTCCACTTTATCTTTATTTCGACAGCGACCGGTTTCGCCAGGTTCGCTGGCATCGACAGACTGGTGACACTATTGTAAACTTTGAAGATTATTTTTGTATAGAATCGTGTTTACCACCCTTGATCTGTACGTATATAAAGGACTAAGTTTACAATAGTGTCACCAGTCTGTCGATGCCAGCGAGCCTGGCGAAACCGGTCGCAGTCGAAATAAAGACAAAAGTGAAAGTAGTTAAAAAAACATCGTTTTATTTAATTATTATTTAAAAATGAACTTCCATCAAGAGATTTCAGTAAAATCATTTGATTATCATAAAAATATTTTGTTTATTTATTCAATAAAGTGCAGCGGAACATAGAAGGAAAACAGGGTAGATTAAATGTGGTCTGGCACCCCCTTCGCTGTTGCCGTCTTTAAATTTAAGTCCCGGATGGACCGGAAACAGGCTCAGTGAATGTACGAGCAAAGCTGACGAAAGGGCGCCGCTATGCTCTATACCAGCCTCGGGTGGTGGGAACTTATATGTTCCTTAAAAAAACTGAAGATGGAGATTGCAACGATCTCCGAAACGTCTGTCTAGAATGACGAGTTACACGGATATTCACAAGATCCCAAAAAACATATTGCTACCAAATGTGAAAATCTACGCAACGAAAATTATCTGAAATACGTTAAATGATTTGTATAATGTCAATGTCCATTACCTATGTAAACATTTGTCTATAGATAACTCACTTACCATCACGCCGTCTTGACGAAGGGATAAACACAAATAATGGGTAGCCAAATTTTTCATTCCTGACATATTTTTCTCTTGATTCCTCAACATTCATACATCGTGTCAGTAACGCGCGTCGATTTATCCGACTCTTGACGTAGCCGACATTCAATATTTAATTTATTTGATCGTGCCTCGTGTGCCGATTATGTATAGAATTATATATATACGTAGAATTATATATATACCTTATGTATAGAATCGAAGCATGGAACTGGCAAAAGAAGGATGAAAGTAGAATTAATGTAGTAGAAATGAGATCTATTAGCCACACATTCGGCGGTATTTGGGAAGTATGTTTACAAAAGATGGGCAGTGGAGAGGGATATTGAAAGAAGGGTTGGGGCAGGCAACAAAGTGAATGGTACACTTAAAGTTGTCATCGCAAACAAAAACCTATCCAAAAAGCTAGAATGGCGGTGCACAATCCTTATGTATGGAAACAAAGCATGGAGCTGGCAAAAGAAGTAGAATAAATGCAGTAGAAATGAGATCTCTTAGACTAATGAGTGGATACTCTGTGTATGATAGAGTGTCGAATGAAAATATAAGAAGTGAATGCGGTGCGAATGATGGTATTATGAACAAAATAATTTAAGGATCATTAAGATAGTTTGGACATAGGGAAAGAATGAATGAAGAAAGAATGGTAAAAAATATATATGTGAACGATGTAAATGGAACTAGAAATAGACGAAGACCGAAGAAAACGTGGCACGATCAAATAAATAAAATATTAACTTATTGAACGCTTTATTTCTATTCATTTTGCCTACCCTTTCGGGGAGACGGCGTGATGGTTAGTTAGTAAGTTAGTTAGTTTTTGAACGCTAAGGAATTAACACTGTGGAATTCCATAGTAATATACTTAGAAAATTAAAAATAACTTTGTTTAATCCACTAATTATTTAAAAACACGACATGTTTCGGAGGAAACCTCCATCTTAAGATGTAAAAATATAATGATAACTAAACAAAAAAAGCTAATATAAAAACGCGTTTAAAATTCGATACAATAATTCAAATTTAAAAATTAACCTAAGCTATTTGTTTTAAGTACTAATAATATTTTTTTTAAAAAGAACAAATAAATAATATTAAATAATAATAATAAAATAAAATATTGAATGTCGGCCATGTGAGAGGTCAGATGAATCGACGTGCGTGCATAACACGATGTATGAATGTTGAGTAAGGGAGAGAAGTATGTCAGGAAAGAGAAGTGTGGCAGTCCATTTTTCATGGCTACCCCTTCGGGGAGACGGCGTGATGGTTAGTTAGTTAGTTACTTTAGTCTTATTATCTATCGACTCCCCCATAGCAGAATACATAATACTCGTTTATCATGACTGCCCATCTCTTGTGGCAGGGAGCGACTGCAATTTGACCAAGATGAAGGGAGGGGAACCAAGCACACTCTAATGTTCCCACATTCCTACCTGTGCGGGAACAATGTGTTATGCAATAATTATACGAGCTCAGGATTATAATGGAGAATATCTAAATATGTATGATAAAAGCCGTAGAAATGAGATAAAGGGATATGAGGGAAAACTACTTCTTCTACTTCTTCCTTAGCCTATTCCCGTCCACTCCTGGCCAAAGGCCTCCTCCATTCGTTTCCATGTCACTCTGTCCTGTGCAGACTGCATCCAGGTTATTCTGACGTATTTGTTCAGGTCATCCTTTCGCCCTGCACTTCTCTTTGCCGTCCACGGTCTTCAAGTCAGCAGTCTTCTTGTCCACTTTTCATCTGAGCTTCTGGCTACGTGACCTGCCCATTGCCATTTTAGAGTCGCCACCCAGTGGATGATGTCAGTGACCTTTTTTTTTCTCTCACCGTATCGTTTCTGACTCTGTATCTTAGGCTTATTCCTAACATGACTCTTTCCATGGCTCTTTGGGTCACTCGTAGTTTCTCAGCACTTTGTTTGGATAATGTAACAGTTTCAAGACCATAAGTACCAACTGGCAGAACCCAGGCTTCATAGACTTTTCGTTTCAGGTTGATCGGTATTTTCCGGTTTTTTAGGATGTAACTCATGTTTCCGAAAGCTGCCCAGCTTAGTCCAATTATTCTTTTTAGCTCTGCGGTTTGGTTATCCCGGCCCAATCGATAACCAAACCGCAGAGGGAAAACTATATATTATTATGTATTTTTAATTTATATTAGAAATTAGACTTTCATTCGTATAACCAAAGAGTTTCCAGAGAATAACATGTATATATAAAGAACACGACGATAAGAACATATATTATCGCAGCTTCTATCTGACATCTCTTGACGGGGCACCGAGGTCGTTAACTAACTGATCTCAACAAGCCCAAACAATGTCCAATACAATGTCCAGCATGTCAAAACTCATATAAAACCTTCTTATTGTTATCTGTGTGATTTATTAAACGCTAGTCGAGTTTACAGTATCCATTAGTCACGAAGATATCTTTACAGATGTACTGGTACACGGATGCTACAAGATAACGAATAAACAAATTTTTAGGAAAAATAAATTCTCTTAAAGATTTATGATATCTAAGAATCTAAGAATCTGCTTATGTTTACGTTCTATCATAATTTGTTATTAAAACATTAAATTTGAAACACTGTTATTGTACTTTCACAATTTATTTTTATGAGTTTGTCGCGACAGATGATGCCAACAAAGGATGACGAAACAGCTGTGACTAAAAACTCATAAAAATAAATTGGGACATATACGAGTACAATAATATTGTAGTATTTCAAATCTAAAAAATTAATAATGTCGAAGTATCGTAGTGTTTCGTCCAAAACAATCAATTATATAATTTGTAATTAGCTGTTTAATTGAAAAATTGTTATGTAATATCGCAATTGATTTAATTTCTATGAAATTGTCGCGACAGCTGTTTCTCTAATCTTCAGATGTTACAACCAACTGTTGATAACAGCTGATGATACTGACATTAGTTAGCGAAACAGCTATCGCGACAACTTCATATAAAATAAATCAATTGTGATATTATATTAATAACAGTGTTTCAATTAAACAGTTAATAATGTTGAAGTTTTCGCCAAAATAATGGATTATAAAATTTGTATTGTTTAATAAACCTTCCAATAATAATCACCTTTGTATCACCTGCAATAATAAAGCTTTGACGACCTTTGTGGTAGAGTGACAAGAGCTTTACCGGCCGCCAGAACCAACCTGCCTCTGGTGACACCGGTGGGAAGAACAATTAATCTGCTGAACGCGGTCTCCTCGGAGATCGACGTCTTTCTATTAGTAAACGTTCAGAAGGCAAATACTCTTAATTCTGGAGAGTATCCTATCTTCCTAAGATTCAACCATCTCTCATGCGTTTCTGGTAGTATACTATACACAATATATTATTTTACCTGTTCTCAATAGATGCCTTCCTTAATTTTGTAACGTTTTTTGATGAAATAAACCGATTTGATTTGATTTGATGACTGCAACACCGAAGGTTCCGGGTTCGATTTCCGGCGATGGCAGTGTGATTGTCATACTGTCTTTGGTCTAGTGTGGAATTCACGTGACAATAAAATGCAGATAGATTAGCTACCTTTCACATGTCTTGAGATGAAATCAATAGCTAAAAGTTTGTATAATGTAATTAAATTCAAAATAACCTGCTATATACACACGAGAAAAGCAACGGGAAACTACTACATTAAAATTCCTTTTGTACATCCCAAGAACCAGCAAAAATGTTGCACTTTACTGCAAAGCAGAGAAAAATGTAAGATTAGCATTCACCCTAAATCCTCCCTCGCCCTCTTTCGGAAAGGCACTCCGGCCACACATAGCCCTCGCTAGACGTGTGGCTCAGTGTTGAGAGGTATTAAAACTATGTATCATATACTTGGACAACTAACTAACTAACCATCACGCCGTCTCCCCGAAGGAGTAATGAGAAAGAATGGACCGCCGCACGGTTATTTCCTGGCATATTTCTCTTGCTTCCTCAACATTCATTTATCGTGTCATGCACGCACTTCAATTTCACCGACTCATTTCATTTCATTTCATTTATTTTAATAAAAATTACAAACATTACAGAAATATTTCCAGATCGTTTGCAATTACATTATAAGAATTTAAAAGAGAAGCATAAAAACATATAAATAAATAAAAAGTTTAAGAATTATAAATAATCATAACATTGATATTGCATCCCTGAGGCAACTCACACTATCACGAAATATGTCGACCTCCGAGGCGATCCGATTAAGCAATAAGATTGCCCTACCCACAGGCATAATCATTGGCAGGTTGGTTCTGCAGCGTGTCAAATAAAACAATCTGTGCTGTCTTTGACGAAGGTAATTATCAGGGACAAATAGACCTTCATCACTCAGGACATCCGAGTTCTGTATACGGCCGCCAATCAGCTGAAAGAAGTGAACTCCCAAGTGAATGTTCCTCCTTCTCTCCAATGATTGGTAGCTTAGCATACCTAGCAAGAATTCATCACGTGGCCGACATTCAATTTTTGATCTATTTCGTTTTTTCTCGGGCTTCCTCTATTTCTAGTACCGTTTCGTTCAGTGGTTCCTAAACTTTTTTGTCTCGTGGACCCCCTGTTGTTTTTTATTTTGGGCAGACCCCTTATTTCGTAATTTTTTTTTTTTTTTAACAAATTCACCTAAAAAAATTGTGGCACACTTTTATTATTATAGAAGTTACGTAAAAAATTATAATGGATATTTTTCATTGGCAACCATTCGACGCATTCATAGGCCTTACATTCCTTTCTTAATTCTTCTTCTTTCGGTGCCGTATTAGGTCTCCCCAACGTTGGCGACCACTGCAGCAAAGGTATCTCTGTCCTGCGCCACTTGGAACAGGTTCTGGACTCTGGTCATTCCTGTCCATTCTTTTGTGTTTCGCAGCCAGGATAACTCCTTTATACCAACTCCGGACTTCTTTCCACATTACTCATTAATATCAATAAAAAAAGGTGGTATTTTTCTCCCCTTAGCACATGACCCAAATACAAGACTTTTCTAATTTTCACACTCGACAACATCTCTCTATTGGCTCTGGCTCTCTGTATTACATCTGCATTACTGACCCTATCGGTCCACGGTATACGGAGCATTCCGCGGTATATCCACATCTCGAACGCTCTAACCGGTTCATTACATTCACTTTCAGAGTCCAGGTTTCGCAGCCATATAGCAGAACAGACCATATCGTGGGTATACTGGTAAAAAACGTTAAGTCGAAAATTGTCAGTTTTGACTTAGTGATGCAGTATTGTAAAGTTTACAATGCTCTACAAATTGGCAAAATACACCAAGTCGAATGAAACAGATTTTTTCTCTAGTTTTAAAAATAAATTTAACGTTAAATCGTACAAAAGGTATTTCATACAGGCTAAAAGCTTCAAAAAACTTAATATTTTTCGAAGAGTCTTGTTGAACATTTTTGTACTGGAAAAAAACGTTAACTCTACTTATTGTCTTCGGCTGAAAAAATTCCCTCGATTGACTTTTGACAACGACACTTATATGTTTCAAATTTAAAGAAAACTTAAATGTTCGATTTCTCAAAACAGCGATTTTAGACTTAACGTTTTTTGCCAGTATACCCACGATATATAACATTTAATCATTCTTTGTCGGAGTTTCAAGTTAAGATTATCGTTGCAAAATAATGTTCTCATTTTACTCATTATGTTAGGAGGTATAAAATGGAATTCAAATACCAACTATTATGTATGAAATGAAGCTTGGAGATATAAAAATAAGGAAGTAGGAAGGATAAATGTCGTAGAAACGAGATCACTAATAAGGTGTCATTGTGCGTAACAAAATATAAAAGAAGTTTTTTTTTTTTTTTTTTTTTTTTTTTTTTTTTTTTTTTTTTTTTTTTTTTTATGTACACAACAGGTCGTTTGGACCCAATTACAGTATACAATTTTATATATTTTAGCTATTATATTAATTCTCGTGACATGTGATAGGTAGCCAATCTATCGCCATTTTATTGTCACGTGAATTCTACACCAGACCAAAGACAGTGTGACAATCACACTGCCATCGCCGGGAATCGAACCCAGGACCTTCGGCATGGAAGTCAGAGCTCGTAACCACTCTGCCACGAAGGTCGTCTTATGTTAAAAGTTATGGTGTTTATGTATGTTTCGAAAGACTGTTTACGATTTCTCAAATCAAATCAAATCAAATCAAATCAGTTTATTTCATCAACAGACATTACAAAATTTATTTTTAAGGCATCTATTGAGAACAGGTAAAATAATATATTATATATAGTATACTACCAGAAACGCATAAGAGATGGTTCAACATTAGGAAGACAGGACACTCTCCAGAATTAAGAGTATTTGCCTTCTGAACGTACTTTCACTAACATGAAAGACGTCGATCTCCGAGGAGACCGCGTTCAGCAGACTAATTGCTCTTCCCACCGGTGTCACCAGAGGCAGATTGGTTCTGGCGGCCGGTAGGTAAAACAATCTGTGCTGTCGCTGTCGGAGATATCTATCGGGGACAAAAAGCCGAACACCCTCCAGTACGGCCGAGTTCTCGAAGTATCCCCTAATTAATCTAAAGAAATGGGTAATTAGATGTCCATCTTCGAAGCTGTAGAGAATTGGTTCCGAGCATTCCCAAAAGAAATGCCGTGGGATAGAGCCAAGGATAGCTACCATACTCCCTCATATAGAGATACCTCAGAATTTTTTTCTGAACCCTCTCCAGCATAATGGAATATCTCGCCTCGTGAGGACTCCATATCACAGAACCACTTTCGAGTCTGCTCCGAACCAATGCGTTGTATAGGACTCTGAGCACATTGGGATCCCTGAAAACTCTGCCGGTCCGGACGATGAAGCCCAACATCTTCAGTGCAGTGCCACAATTCCTCTCAACATGTGCACGAAAAGTCAGCCTACTCTCATAGATGATCCCGAGATCTCTCATCGTAGATACATGTGCTAGTTGCTGGTTGTTCATTGTGTATCTATAATACACAGTTCTCAATGCTCTAGTAAAAGATAGCATAACGCATTTAGAGACATTGAATTGCATTTGATTACTGTGACTCCAGTTGACAATATTATTGATGTCCGACTGGAGGCGAAGACAGTCTCCAGGATTTTTAATTTCCAGGAATAATTTCAGATCATCGGCAAATAAAAGAAATCGCGAGAAGTTTATCACCTTCGCAATATCATTTATGAAGATGGTGAAGAGGAGTGGCCCTAAGTTTGAACCTTGTGGCACCCCTGAATTTACAAGAAAAGGTTCCGATTGAAAAATTCCGTATGAGACGTATTGTTTTCTCCCCTCGAGGTAACTAATGAAAAACATAATCAACTGAGAAGAGAATCCAATTTGAGATAGCTTTGCTATCAGAATGTCGTGGTTCACAGTGTCAAAGGCCTTTGAGAAATCATTATATGAACAGTCAACTTGGTGACCATCATCCAAGGCCCTTGCAATGTAATCTGTGAATACCATGAGATTAGTTTCAGTCGAGCGCCCCTTCCTGAATCCATGTTGTTCTGTTATAATATAGGGGTCGACTTTGGGAAATATCAATTTGTGTAAAATTGATTCAAATAGTTTGGCTGGAGCCGACAGTATCGCTACAGGTCTGTAGTTTTCGACCGACTCTTTTGCGCCGCTCTTGAAAATAGGACTGATTCTGGAAAGTTTCCAGAGATCAGGAAAAGTATTTGTACTTAACGATAGGTTAAATAAAATATACAGCGGAGATATTAGGAGCTCAGAGCAGCCTTTTAAGAAGTAAATGGGAAGAAAATCAGGACCAACCGAGTGCGAATTCTTCATAGCTTTAATGGAGGATATAATATCATTCGCTTCCTACACCTCCATTTGAACGACGCCATGGTCAGTTGGCTATTAGATTAGTTAGCATATTATATTTTCTATCCACCCTGTTGTCTCAATAGAATATTTTGAAACATTTAAATATGTTCTATTTCGCTTTTTCTTTTTTATATACGAGTACTTTGTATATACAACACTTTTATTTAAAAAAAAAATTACATAGACATATTTCGGACAAACAGTCCTTCTTCAGTAAAGATACATTTAAAAAAATATTATAAAATCGTTTACATGATCTGACAGATGTTATAAAGATTTATTTTGGAACGTTTTTGCTTTTGTTATAAAAAAATTATTATTCAATTTAAGTTTAAAATAATTTATAATAATAATAATTTTCTGAATTTGCTAACCACCTCATAGAAAAAGATTATTCATTTAATAAAGATATTGGCGTTGAAATTTTGCATGTTAATAATAGAAATATAATTTTGAGCAATCTTTAAATTTTGGAAATTAAAATAGCTATTAAAAATAAAGAAAATATTAACTAACTAACTAACCATCACGCCGACTCCCCGAGAGGGTAGGCAGAAAGAATAGACTGCCACACTTTAATCGATGCGGCACTCCATCCTTCTCTTTTCGCCCCCGCGAGAGACGCGGTGTGATGGGTTGCGAACCTCATCGCCACCAATAGGCATCTCCCGCGCACACTTCGATCGTCCAACGTCTACAAAATAAATCTAAAACAAATTATATAAAATATAATGATATAAAATAAAATAAAATAACAAATAAAAATAAATGATATAAATAATAAAAATATAATGTCTTTAAACTATTATATACAATTCCATAACCACTCTTATAGCGTGTTAATGACATATATAAATTATATGTATATGTATCAAACACATTAAATTTCAAAAATATATAAATGGATGTGGTTGCAATATTAGTAGCCCTTGGATGTATTATACTATATTAAAAACATTCCTGAAGCCTTATAAAGAAAATATTATAAATATTCAAATAAATTTAATGTCAAGTCCAATCTTTGATTTATTTCCTTTGTTGTAAGTAATTACCTGAACCCCAATAAGAACTCAAAATTATAACTTTAAATTTTAAATTGAATCATAATATTTGTTATAACAAAAGCATAAACGTTCCAAAATAAATCTTTGTAATAACTGTCAGATCATGTAAACAATATTATGATGTAAAAAATGTATCTTAACTGAAGAAGGACTGCTTGTCCGAAACATGTCTATTTAATTTATTTTTTTTAATATAAGTATTGTATATACAAAGTATAACACAAAAGTCCGGATCGTCCATGTCAACATGTGCAACATCGAAAAAAACATTATGTGTTATTACATCATGTGCTAAATTAAAAAAAACGGTGGATACGTGGAACATAAATTAAATACACAATATGTGCACCATCTCAAGAATATTTTGTGTTAAATTATTTTTATTTTGTTATTTTATTTTATATCATTGTATTTTATATTATTTGTTTTAGATTTATTTTGTGGGTGTTGGACGATCGAAGTGTGCGTGGGAGATGCCTATTGGTGGCGATGAGATTCGCAACCCATCACACCGCGTCTCCCGCAGGGCGAAAAGAGAAGGATGGAGTGCCACATCAGTAAATGTGTGACAGTTCATTCTTTCTGCCTATCCTTTCTGGGAGATGGCGTGACGGTTGGTTAGTTAGTTAGTGAGTTAGTTATATTCAAAGTACATAAAAAAGAAAAAGAGAAATAAACCATCATAACAACACAAAGTATGGCGTATATAGAAGAAATTTAATTATGTCTTGAGGTTGTTAGCTCCCGAGGAATCTTCTTCTTACATCATCATTAGATATTCTATCATACATTGTTTTTAAACACATTCTGCTTATTGACCTAATTACTACGACATTTATCCTACTTACATCTTACGTAACATAATAATCTAATGAGACCAAATTTTATGTTCCCTAGTTTTTGAACGCTTCTTGCCTTCTCAAACCAGTTCACTCCGTCCGCCGTGAGAGCCTGCCTCAATCTGTTTATCCATTGGATATATACTTTTATATTTTGTCACAATTTTTAAAGCAGTCGTTATAGGCACTGAGCAGAAAGTAGAACAGCGGTTGTCAAAGACACTTCATAATGAGATTATAACAACAACCACAAATCATCACGTTGTTTTAGGCAGAGGGAATGGACCACCACACTACTCTATCCTGACACACCTCTCTAGATTCCTCCACAATCATACAGCGAATCATATACTCACGTCGATTCTTCCGACTTCTTAAATGGTCGACCTTTATAATTTGATTGATTTGGTCACACCATGTTTTTCTGGGTCTTCTTCGACTCCGTACTTCATTCACATCGTTAACGTATACTTTCTTAATCATTATTTCTTCATCCGTGCCTTACATTTGACCAAACCAACGTATGATCCTTTCAAAATTGTGTTCAAAATGCTTTCTTCCGCTCTATATTTCTTTTTAATTCGTTTAAAACTTTGTCGTACATCGTTGTATCACTAATATGTCTAACAGATCTTATCTCTACCGCATTTATTCTGCTCTCATCCTTCAACTGCCAGTTCCATGCTTTGCTTCCATACATAAGGGTTGGAACTAGAACTGCATTGAAAACGTACATTATCATTATTATTATTATTCCGTTACAATACTGGCCGAAAGTGAAGACGATCTACAAATAATGCATTATAGGTTCCATCTTGCGTCTGAGAGGCATAATATGATGATATCCGTCGCAAAAGCAAAATGTCTAACAATATCCAGACAGCCTCTCAGATGCAAATTAGTTGTAGACGATAAGCCCATAGAACAGGTCATGAAGTTCAGATATCTGGGTGTGGAGATATCTTGTTGCAGCGATCTATATAATGAAGTTAAAAAACTGACTGATGAAGCTGCAGTTATCTCCGGATATCTATGAAACACTATTTGGGACAACAAGCATAATTATGCTAGTGGAAAGCAAAGTTAGAATTTATAAAACATGCATCAGGCCCATAATGACATACGGAATCGAAGCAAGAGCAGACACTGTCAGAACCAAACATCTCTTAAGAGTAGCAGAAATGAGAACATTGCGACCTATTGTGGGGAGAACCCTTAGAGATAGGATACCCAATGAAGAAATTCGCAAATCCTGCAAAATAAAAGACATAGTGGTATGGAGTAGGCAGAGAAGACGATTCTGGAGGGACCACATCGAGAGAATGGATCCAGCAAGAATTCCTAATATCGCGATGCACAAGACTCCAGAGGGCCGTCGACCACCAAAGAGATGGAGAGAAGGCTGATCGTCTTCATCACAGGAAGAAAGTTGATATCCTGCATAAACAAATTGCAAGATGAGAATTTCTCATCATCCTTTCAAAAGTCCTCACGAGGCGAGATACTCCATAATGCTGGAGAGGGTTCAGAAAAAAAATTCTGAGTTATCTCTACATGAGGGAGTATAGTAGTTATTCGTGGCTCTATCCCACGGCATTTCTTTTGGAAGTGCTCGGAACCAATTCTCTACAGCTTTGAAGAGTTGGGCATCTCATAACCCAGTTTTTTAGATTAATCAGGGGCTATTTCAAGAACTCGGTCGTGCTAGAGGTTGATGTTTTTTTTCTCTGATAGATATCTCCGACAGCGAGAGCACAGATTGCTTTTTATACCGGCCGCCAGAACCAATCTTTATCTGGTGACATCGGTGGGAAGAGCAATTAGTCTGCTGAACGCGGTCTTCTCGGAGATCGACGTCTTTCATATTAATGAAGAAACGTTCAGGGGACAAATATTCGAGACTTTAGAAAGTATCTTGTCTTCCTAATGTCGAACCATCTTTAATGCGTTCCTGATATTATGTTGTATGCGGTGGCGGTACTCCCGTAGAAGCCCAGAAGCCCAGCTTGCGTAAGAAATCTTGAATCAAAACTCCCAAATCTAAGTAATCATGCCCCCGCATAAACCAACAACCCACCAGATCTCCTTCCAACAATGTTCCCATGAGACGTAAGAGGAATAGGGACAAGAGCTGAACCTCTGTAAGCCAGAAGAGGTTTTGATAAAATATTTTTTACGCAAGCCGGGCTTCTGGGCTTCTATGGGAGTACCGCCACTGGTTGTATGTATATATTATATTTTACCTGTACTCAATAGATGCCTTAAACATTTATGATGTTTATAATGTCTTTTGTGTAAAAAATCATCACCATCATAAACGTTGTAATCGGTAACTACATATTAAAGTTTTATTATAGTACTATTTTTAAATTGAAGCTCCCTAAAAGCGTAATTAAATTTTAGTGATAATTTTGATTCCCTCGTAAATCCAAAGCGATACAAAGTCATGATCGACCATCAGTACATGCGAGCTGTTTTTATTTACACGCCTTCATAACGTATTGACGAGTAATAAAGTTAATTATTCCAATACAATACATCTCCGCCCACCCACTTGTCATAACGCTGACCCTATCCGGTCCAGAACTCAAAGCCCAAAGCAGACAGAATACAATTCCTAACAATTAATGTTTACAAAAAGAGTATACAGAAGTCTCAAGCAAGATGTAAGATAGTGTAGCTCTAACAGGTAAGTTGTTTGTTACTGGAATAATATTTGTAAAATTTTCTATTAATGATTAAATATATTAGATTGACATATAGAAAGAATGAATGAAAAAAGAATGTTAAAAAAAGTATATGTTAACGATTTGAAATGGAACTAAAAATAAAGGAAGACTGAGGAAAACGTGGCACGATCAAATAAATCAAATATTGAATTTCGGCTACATGAGAAGTCAGAGAAAGCGACGCGCGTGCATGACACGATGTAAGCAATAAGATTGCCCTACCCACAGACATAACCATTGGCAGGTTGGTTCTGCAGCGCGGCAAATAAAACAATCTGTCTTTGTGTCTTTGACGCTGTCTTTGACGAAGGTAATTATCAGGGACAAATAGACCATCACTCAGGACATCCGAGTTCTGTATACGGCCGCCAACCAGCTGAAAGAAGTGAACTCCCAAGTGGATATTCCTCCTTCTCTCCAATGATTGGTAGCTTAGCATACCTAGCAAGAATTCAGTAGGAAAGAACCACGGGTAATAACCGCGCTCCCTGAGGTAAAGAAAGCGCAGATATTTTTTCTGCACTCGCTCCACCATCAGAGAATATCGGATCCCAGGCGGTGACCAAACAACGGAACTATATTCCAGCCGACTTCTTACCAGGGAATTATGCAAGTACCTAAGTGTTCGAAAATATCTTGGCATTCCTAAAAATAAATCCAAGCATTTTAATGGAACTATTACATAGAGCAACTATGTGAAGATTGAACGATAATTGAGCATCGAACAGATCTCTGGATGTAGAAGCTCTTTCAAGCTGTACCCCATCCATAAGACAGCGAAAGTATTATGTTTTCGATGCTCGTGTGTATGACGTGTACAATGTACGAGTATATTGTAAATTATGAACAGAATATTCTGGGAGTGAGAGTGTTACAGGTGGCCTAATACGTCACGCACCTGTGCGGGTACCTTCACGCTGCATCTATACGAGTACACGGGATAGGCAAAAGATCCCATTATTTATGCCCTCAAATAGCTTCAATACTAATAATAAAAGATGCGCCCAGATTGCTACATTCTTACTAGGAACACGTTGCCCAATATTCCTGCCTTACAGCGTACTCAAATTGGTATAAAAACGTTTGCTGAACCTTTTATAGCCATTTGTATTCTTGTTCCCAACTGCATCCGTCCGGCGTATGACGCTAAACACAATACCATTGTTTTCCACTTCAATTCGGTCTCGGAAAAAAGATACATTTTGGCGGGCGGCGGTGAAGATTTGATTTCGAATTTTGGAACGTTCGATTCACTTTGAGCGATGGGCGCTTCGCAATATTTTTGCGCGTTCCTATTGGTGTGTTTGATTCAGTGTGGACACTCTGCGAAACGGACGGCTAGGGGTAAATTAAAATAATCTTATTTATGTCTAATTATAAGTAGGCACCTAAGAATTAATTATTTTTATTTGATTCTTATTTTCGTTACGTTTATTAAAAAATCTACATAGATACGTACGTGTTTTTATTAAATATGAGAACAACATTTTTTTTAGTTGATTTAATCAAATGATACCGGAAAAAATGTGTTATTTGGTTGTAATATGTCTGGTCACGAAATACTCGTATATGTTTTAATATATTTTTTCTATTCAATGACAGTTCGTACATACTCGTTGGGGCTGCGGTAAAAATGATATAATGAAAAGTACTAGGGTACAATTCCTATATTTTTTAATATTATTGCAATAACATGTTTTGCTTGTCAAGGCGTTATCAAATAAGTGGATTATATTATTTAATGATGCTTTACAAGGCGATACATGTCTACTGCTCTATCATTTGGGACCCCAGAGAAAGAACAGTCATCTTGGAGAAACAACTAGAATGAATTCAGAAACGATTTTAAGATATTTATACCTCAGGGAGTATAACAATTATCCTATTTTGTACCCCTCACCATTTCTCTCAGGAATGTTGGATTTCAACACTCTTGAAACTCGTCGAATGATCTTTCTAGGAAAGCATTTTTTTAAAATATTATCCGGAGGTATTTATAATACAATCCAGGAATACTGAGAGAGCTAAATCTATACGTTCCCCATAGTTATAGCAGAGCATTGGGGTATATATTATTTTATGCCCCAAATTGCCGCACAGAGGCCCTTCGAAGTTCTCCTGTATTGAAAGCGATTCGTCTTTTAAATGAGGTTGCAAAAAAGATAGACCTCTTTGGATGCAATTATGGCGAATTCGTAAATACCCTTACGATAAAGGCAACAAGCAAATAATTGGCTTTTCATATTCATAAGGTTTTATATATATTTCCTTTGATATTCTTTTTTTCACCCTTTACATCGATTTGGCTCGCGCTGTAATGATGTAGGGAGTTTTAAAAAAATATGATAAAACGTGTATATAGACATTTTAATAATTATTTATTGGGAAGTTTTATATCATTGTTCAAAAAACAATAAACCTGTCTATGATATTATCATAGAGTTTTTTGATAAGAAAGGATCGGGGCTGAAATACATTTTGATGGGTTAAGAAATATTTAGTTAAATATCTTCTATCTGAACATTAAATTTATAAATATTTGAAATTAAATGAGCACTTTGTATTTTAAATAATTCATGTTTTTAATTTAAATTTCTTGGTAGAAATTCATTTTAAATAATGAAAACGAAAAAAAAATTATACGTAATATCTTTATTATTATTTAGTGTGCTTCCACTTGTATTTATATTCGACCGGTTTCGGCAGCTTGCTGCCATCTTCTGGTCTGCTGTCCCAGAAATCCCAGAAGTCCCCGAAGGTCCCAGAAGATGGCAGCAAGCTGCCGAAACCGGTCGTACAAAAACATAAGTGGAAGCACACTAAATACGTAATAATAAAGCAATTTTTTATCAATTTTTTTTTGTTTTCATTACTTTGTATTTTAACCACGGAATTGTAATTATATTTGAAGTCAACAAATTTCGCTTATACCCAATAGTTTACTACAAAGTAAGTGAATCATATAAAAAAAAAAGCTCCATGTTGTGAGACAGGCCAAGAAATCTATCGTCAGCTACCTGTTTTATATTCCATAGTCCCTATCTATTTCTTTTGCTATTCCTAACCTATCCTACAGCGTTAGCAGTTCCCTTCAATTGTCATATTCTTGACAATATCTGGTGGACTTATCACCAAGTATTATCAAGAACATGGGGTAAATAAGGGTATCATGACGCTTCTTCTGAACTAACAAACTAACTAACCATCACGCCGTTTCCCCAGAGGGATAGGCAGAGAGGATAGACCGCCACACTGTTCTATCCTGTCATAACTCTCACTCCTTTTCTACATTCATAGACCGTGACATTCGTCCATTTTTTCTACTTCGAATGCATCTGCCTTATTTTTAATTGAATTTTCTTGGTAGAAGTTCATTTTAAATAATGAAAACAATAAATATTATACATAAAAAGTGGAAGCACACTAAATAAATAATAATTAATAAAATTTTGTATAATTTTTTTTTTGTTTTCATTAGTAATTTATTAATTTTGCAATGCCATGTCTTCCTTAGTTTTCCATTCATACTACTTGTATATATCTTTTTAACCATTCTTCGCTCACTTATTCGTTCCATATGTCCAAACCATTTTACTGACTCTTTCTTAATTTTATTCAGAACGCATTCATCCGCCTTATATTCAATTCTTACTTCTTCATTAGGTATTCTATCATACATTGTTTTTACGCACATTCTTCTTAGTGACCTCTTGTCTACGGCATTTATCTAGCTTTCATCCTTATTCAGCCAACTCCAAGCTTCACTTCCATATTCACACTATCTATCTATCTATATAAATAAAAGGCAGTTTCCCTCTGTGTGTGGACTGATTCCGGGGTTATTCCTGGGCAGATCGTTTTCAAATTGATACACTTCCTTAATAGATAGACGGCGGTGGGCATAGGCATATTTTTGTTATTAATCGAGCTCTATGCGAACCTTCATGTTCGCATCACCTGAGTATCGATCTTTAGAGTCTTTATTCGCTTGGCGTGATAAGATGCAAATTAGTGGCTTTTTTGACTCTTTGCGTGGTCAGATATGAAATTAGTCGCTCTTTTGAACTGAAAAATATACGCACGTGGGCAAAACGACTCATCTCAGGGATCTGATCTGAACGGTTCCGCTCAGCAAAGTGAGCAGACTCTTTTTAACGATCCACGGTTCACCATTTTGAGTCGTTCAAAGTTTGAAATTATTTAAGTGACCTTTTTTTTTTTGCTCCTCGACCAAAAAAGTTGATTCCGGTAAAAAAAAAATTCACCAGGATAAATTTTTTGTCGATGAGCTAAAAAAAAATTCACAACGACAAACAACTTTTTTGACAAACGACTCGATAATTATCAAGAAGAATCGGCTCACTTTACTGAGCGGAACCATTCAGCTCAGATCCCTTAAAAATAGTCGACTCTTTTGCAATAATATACGATTCACCGGAATTTTAACAAGAGTAAACTACGAAGTTGTCTTATTGATGAGAACCTGGAATTGTGCCTAAAATTAAGAATAACAACAAACAAACATGCACCAGGCCCATAATAACATACGGAATCAAAGCAAGAGCAGACACTGTCAGAACCAGACTGCGACCTATTGTGGGGAGAACCGTTAGAGATAGGATACCCAACGAATAAATTCGCAAATCCTGCAACATTGAAGACATAGTGAGATGGAGTAGGCAGAGACATCGAGAGAATGGATCCAGCAAGAATTCCTAATATCGTGATGCAAGAGACTCCAGAGGGCCGTCGACCACCAGGATGACCACCAAAGAGATGGAGAGAAGGCTGGTCGCCTTCATCACAGGAAGAAGTATGAAATAATGTTTTATTCAGTGTACCCGTAATTGAATGAAGTGAAAAATTATAATAAAGGTTATCTAAATCAATAAACATATTTGGCTTTCAATTTTTTTTTAAATCGTTGTAAAGTACGCATTTGGCTCTTTGGCTAATAAGTTTGCCGACCCCCCTGACCTAGCGGATCATTGAGCTGCCGCTCTTTTTTTTATGGATCATCGCTCACCCGCTCACCAAAAAGATTCGAATCTTTGAGTCGACTCGTGAGCGGATTGCCCATCCCTATCTCTAATCTGTCAAAAAAATTATTTGCGTGTTACTTTTTAGTAAGTAAAATATTTATATTTCTAATTCATATATATCTTCAGTTTATTCTATTTTGCCGTTGAAATGAATACAGATTATATTTCCGCATTACATATTACAAATTATATCGAATAGAAATGAAATTATGTATCGTTTTACTTACGTATTATTTTAGGTTATGTTATGACTCTACATGGAAAAACATTAAATTCTAAGTAACAATTCTATGAATTGGTATAATCTATTTTAATAATGTTATTTTAATGTAAAATTGTTCTGGCAGGGCGATAACCTATATCTTTTGGATTAGACGATTTACTTCAGCTGTTTTAGTTTTTCTCTGAAAAAAAAAATGCTGTGATAGGTAAACATATCCTTACATACAGCATTAGCTGCCTCAGTTGGAAAAATCCACTAATATAACATTTCCAAATGGTCTGACGTTCCCACGCCAGTGTTTTTTTTTTAATATACTGCTCATTTTAATATAATTATTTGATTTTTGCAGAGATGCCGACGCTAAGGATGATACCAGGAAAGACTCTTTGAGATAGGGTGAGGAACACGGCTATCCACGATATCTCCAAGGTGGAAGATGTCGTGAGATGGGTCACGCAACGCAAGATACTGGCATAGATGGATCCCACACCTCGATATGTGCAAGACAGATTGTTATATTTATGAACTAATTTTGAAATGGTATGTACAGGTTGGATTAATTGGTTTAATTCCACTATTAGAGGCAGAACAGGAGTGTCGGACATCATCGGAAGAGTGGCAGCGCTAAAATGGCATGCCGCTCGCAGCCCTGATGATAGATGAACTGTAACCCGAAACCCAGGACGTCCCCAACTTCGATGGAGGGACGACATTGGATGCGTGTTGCCCAGGATCGACAGACATTGAATCAGATGGAGGAGGCCTACGCCCAGGAGTGAACGGATATAGACTCATGATGATAATGATACAAAACATTGAAACACCTACATTCAACATTTTAAATATTTCTGGAATGGGTAAAATTCTGCAACAATGAAATTTCATTGTATGGAATGAATGCTTTAAATTATCAACTGATTTCTGTAGAATCACACTCCAAAGGAGAATTGATTCAATGTACTCGTATATTTCCAGACATCACACAAATTTACAAATTTCGTCATTGGTTAAGTGAATGTGCATTATTAGCTTCATCTAATGGACATCAAAATCAAGAGTTTTGTTTCTCTAAACATTGTATTTCTAAGAGCATTATTATGACCTTGAATAGGTATATGTATGAATGTTTTATGCAAATGTGATATAGTATATTTATTTGTTTTTTTAATTTCACTTAAAATATTAAGGAAAAAATTAAGACTGGACGTTACAAAAATGGTTTAAAAATAAAGCTGAAAAAGATAAATATTAACTTTTTTTTGGGTGGCATCTTTAGGGTAACGTTTTAACTACACTATATTATTAAATCATAACGCGCTTTTGCACAGCTATGTTTAAGACCAATTGGCATCAAAAACTCATTTCAGACTTTTTGTAAACTTGCCACCTTGGTAATGCCCAGCCTTCAATTGTTCAATTCACATTAGTATTATTCAAGTTCACAGCAAGTTTGCTTGGATTAAACAAATGTTTTAAAGATATGAACTGAATTAGGATACACACATTCTTACACCTATACACATGTCATTTTATCCAATAAAATAATTGATATTGAACTTTAATTGTATTTCTTTAATATATATTGGGTGTATTTATATACTCTAATATAGCAATAGCGAAGCGTTGCCGGGTCAGCTAGTCCATATATAAAATGAAGCTTGGAGTTGGCAGAATTAATAATATATGATTTTTCATTATACCCGTTTTACCACAGCACCATCGAGTATATATTATAAACTGATTACTGTCATTATAATGAAAAAACAAATTTAAAAAATATATTTCGAGACAAGACCTCATATAGAAAAAAATATATATTTTGCGGTATGATTTGATGATTCCATCTAGGAAATATTTTAGTAGCACTAAAACCCCATTGTGCACTGCAATATTTGCTTCAGTAGATATATTCTATTTACAGTGATGGTTTTAAGTGCACGTTTACAAGAGATTGAAAAATGGAGAAAAATATCGAAAGAAGGGTCGGTGCCGGGAACAAAACTAATGGCGCCCTCAGAGTCATCACTGCAAATAGAAATATTTCAAATAAAGCAAAGATGGCAGTACATAATGGAGTTCTAGTGCCGACCCTTATGTATGGAAGTGAAGCTTGGAGCTGGCAAAAAAGGATGAAAGTAGATATGCCGTAGAAATAAGATCAATGAGAAGAAACTAACTAACTAACTAACTAACCATCACGCCGTTTACCCGAAGGGGTAGGCAGAAAGAATCGACTGCCACACTTTTCTTTTCTGCGCATAGCTTCCTCAAATTTATACATCGTGTCCTCTCCTCGTGTCCTCTCCGACTCCTCACGTGGCCGACATTCAATATTTGATTTATTTGATCGTGTCACATTTTCCTCGGTCTTCCTCTATTTCTAGTTCCATTTACATCGTTAACATATAATTTTGTTACCATTCTTTCTTCATTCATTCTTACCATATGTCCAAACCATCTTAATGATCCTTTCATTATTTTGTTCATAACACCATCATTCGCACCGCATTCACTTCTTATATTTTCATTCGACACTCTATCATACACAGAGTATCCACATATTCGTCTAAGAGATCTTATTTCTAATACATTTATTGTAATTTCATCCTTCTTTTGCCAGTTCCATGCTTTGCTTCCATACATAAGGGTCGGTACAAGAACACCATTGTGCACTGCCATTCTAGCTTTTTTGGATAGGTTTTTGTTTGCGATGACAACTTTAAGTGAGTAAAATGAGAAGAATGTGCGGGAAAACAATATACGAGTATGATAGAATACCGAAAGACGAAATAAGGAAGAAATGTATGGCAGATGGTTGCATAATGAATAAAATTTAAAAAAGGATCCCTGAGATGATTTGGACATATGGAACGAATGAACGAGAGAATAATGGTTAAAATGTTGTATTCAAGCAGTGTGAGTGGGAAGAGAAGTCGTGGAAGACCAAGGAAAGCCTAGCATGACCAAATACTGAAAGGCGACCACATTCGAAGTTGGAAGATTCGACGAGAATGCATGTTACGATCTATGAATGTAGAGGAATCTATGAAGGTATGTCAGGACAGAATGAAGTGGCGGTCCATCCTCTCTGCCTACCCCTCCGGAGAAACGGCGAGATGGTTAGTGAGCTATTTATTTTTGAGTGCATCTTTTATTTTGATTCCAGCATCAACCCTTATTTCTCTCTCAATTCCCCTCATATTCTTTTTTTTTCGTTTGCTCATTACTGAGGATCGTGATCTATGGATCTGCCTATGGCTTAAACAAAACGCCTTCAATCCTCTCTGTTCTCCGCAGTCCGCACCATCGAGTAGAGGTTTCCCCTGGTCTTCTCCTTAATCTGGTCCCACCAACGCGCAGGAGATCTCCGTCTACTTCTGGAACACTTCTTGTGACAATACTGTTATCCAGCTGTCTCCTGGCTATATGACCAAAGAAACTCAATACTCGCCGGCTGCATATTACAGATAGTCTTCCTGTTATTTTCATTTCATTGAGGACTGAGTCGTTCGTTCTTTTTGAAGTCCACGGTATCCTTAGCATGCGATGCCAGCACTACATTTCAAAGGCGTCGATCCTGGCGCGGTCACGGCTTTCATTGTCCAAGTTTCTTCTTTTTTCTTCTTCGATGGCCCTACAGCCCATATCGAGCTTTAGCCTCCAGTATTCTTCGCTTCCAACTCCTCCTGTCCTCCGCTTCGACCCTCCAATCTGACACTAGTAACAATTTCGCCCCTTCTCTCCGAACTTCATCCTCCCATCGCAGCCTTGGTCGTCCAATCTTCTATCACCTGGGTGCCACTCCAGCAATCTTTTTGGGGTTCGCGATGACGGCATCCTCTGCATGTGACCGGCTCATCTCAGTATATTCAGTCAGACCTGTGTGGAGAGACTGGGAGCTTTGTAAATATAGTACAGTTGTCCAAGTTTTAGCTGCATAAAGACATATTAGGAATATGAGGGTGAATATAAAAGTTACTCAGAGAGCAATGGAGAGAGCCATGTATGTATCGGTTTACGGGACAGACTCAGAAATGAGGACATAAGAGTCAGGACAAAGGTTTCCGATGTTATCAAGATGGCCGCAACCCTCAAGTGGCGATGGGCGGCCAAGGACGGCAAAGCGTGGAGTTGGGCGCCCACAGTTGCGTTGGCGCGACGATGTCCGGAGAAGTGCGGGAAGTGCCTGGATGCGGATCGCTCAGGATAGAAGAGAATGGAAAATGCGAGAGGAGGCCTACGTCCAGGAGTGGACGGTCAATACAGGCTAAAGAAGAAGAAGAAGAAGAAGAGAGTGGAATTGGAAATACCTTGACATTGTTCAAACGAGTCCTCATCTGCTAGTGTCCCGTTAATACCTGGAAGATCTTTAAGTTTTTCGTTCATTTTTAATTGGTTTGTTTACTGTGTGCAGGCGGCTTGGACATCTTTAGCTTGGACTCGGGGGACCTATGCCTGGGTACGGACCGCGTGACGCAGGGGGTGTGCTTGAACCGCCCTGAGTGCGGACGGCAGGGCGGCAAGGTGGTCGGCTACTGCGGAGTCTTCAGCACCTGTTGCGCGCGTAAGTATACACCAAAAATTCAGCATCTTCCATACTCTATACACCAATAGTCAGAAATGACTGGCTTTCTTTTCAGTTTCAATCATAGAGATTGGCTTGCAGCAAAGTTTATTTATCTTTGCTGGTTCTTGGGTGCCACTTGGCCCTTTTTAATGTGGTAGTTTTCCGTAATTTCTAAAATACATTTTTTCTGTTAAAATTTAAAACACTGTTATACTATCAAACTTTCTTTTCATTCACTGAGAGTGTCGCGACAGCTGTTTCGCCAACCTAAGTTAGCATCATCAGGTGCTACAGTAAACAATGTCACAGTTTATTGTAACTCCTGATGATGACAACATCATCGGTCAACGATCTTCGTGGCAGAATGGTTAGAGCTCTGACTTCCATACCGAAGGTTCGGGGTTCGATTCCCGGCGATGGCAGTGTGATTGTCACACTCTCTTTGGTCTGGTGTAGAATTCACGTGACAATAAAATGACGACAGATTGGCTACCTATCACATGTTACGAGAATCAATATCATAGCTAAAAAAAATTGTATACAGTAATTGGGTCAAACGACCTGTTGTATGCATAAAAAAAAACATGATTGGCGAAACAGCTGTCGCGATACTCTCAGTGAAAAAAAATTTGTGATATTATAACAGTGTGTTCAATTTTAACAGTAATAATGTTGAAGTATCATAGTGTTTCGGCCAAAACAATGGACTATTTAAAATATAATACATTAGTATATAGAAGGTTATTTGAACCCAATTACTGTGTAAAACGTTATTGGAAAACTCCAGGTGTTTATAAATAGGTGCCTTCGCTCAATATTCAAGATCTATTGGCCCCAAACAGTGTCAAATGCCGTTCTCTGGACCATGGCAGGCGAAAAGCCAATCAGAGAACAAGTCGCTAGACGCAAATGGCTGTGGATCGATCACACTCTGAGACGGAACCCAGCCTGCATCGCTCAGGGCGCACTAGACTGGTCCCCTATGAGGGGAAAGAGGAAGCGAGGCAGACCTAGAGCTACCTGGAGAAAAGCCCTACAGGACGAGGTCAAAGCAGCAGACCTGACATGGGATGTTAGGCATCAAGCATGCGATAGATTCGGGTGGAGAAGACTCCTTGAGGCTCTATGCACCACGGAGGTGTGACAGGACAAGAAAGAAGAATATGAAGACTGTGTTAAACTCTTTAGTTTTTGATTCTCATGACATGTTATTGGTAGTTAATATATCGCTATTTTATTTTCACGTGACCTTCTGTAACCCGTGAATTCTACACCAGACCAATGACAGTGCCATCGCCGGGAATCGAACCAGAATCTTCGATGTGGCACTCATAGCACTTTAAGAAGGTCGTCTATGACTAGATTAACATAATATCGGTAGCAGGCCCCTTAGTCTGAAACAATATTCCTGCAGACCTCAAGACTACCTTTGTGGCAAGGTAGCAACAACTGTGACTGCCATACCGAATGTCCTGGGTTCGATTCCCGGTGATGACAATGTGATTCTCAGTCTTTAGTATAGTGTACAAGTCACGTGACAATATAATGGCTCATTGCGTTAATTTGAACATATGGAACGCATCGATGAAGAAAGAATAGTTAAGAAAGTATACGTCAAATATGTGATTGGATTTCGTAGTCGAGGATGACAGAGGAAAATATGGCAGGGCTAAATTAATCAAATATTAAAGTCGGCCATTTAATAAGTCGGAAGAATCGATGTTGCGTATGACTCGCTGTATTAATGTATAGTATCCAGAGAGTACGCCAGGAAAGAGTAGTGTGGCGTTCCATTCTCTCTTCTCAACGGCGTGGTGGTTTGTTTGTATAAAATGGCGATAGATTTTTAACCTTTGTAAGACTTGGTGTATTAAACGTTAAAAATGGATATGTACAATCAAACTACGAGTATGTCTATCATTAAGTTAATTATTGAGGTACTCGTAAAACTCCTTATTTAATATATGGCGTGAGCTCTACGAGCTGATTATTATAGCTTAATTAATAAAAAATCGTTATTATGAAATGCCACAGTCTTAACGCTTTGAGTTTATCAAAAAGAAAAAGAAAATTGAGTGTTTTAGAAATATAAAGTATCATAATCAAATTGAATTTTGAATTAACAATACAAGATACATTTAATTATTGTAGGGTAACATACCTATATTGATTGTGAATACATATACAAATGAACAAACCTATATTTAAATAAAGACACAGAAGGTTACCCACCGCTTACCCGAAGCTGTTATAGGACGCAGCAACGCCCTTTCGTCAGCTTCGCTCATACAATCCCTAGACCCGCACCCCGTCCACGCGGGACTTACGTTAACTGGGGGATGCAACATTCCAAAAAAAAAAGCAAAAGGCAAAGAGTCTCCAGGCCATATTCAATCTAGTTTCATTTCTATTCACTTCTATGTCCTAACTAACTAACTAACTTACCATCACGCCGTCTCAGAGAGAATGGAACGCCACACTGTACTGTCCTGACATACTTCTCTCGATTCCTCTACATTCATACATCTTGTCATGCACGCACGTCAATTTTTCGACTCCTCACGTGACCGATATTCAATATTTGATTGATTTGATCGTGCCACGTTTTCCTCGGTCTTCCTCTATTCCTAGCTCCGTTCACGCCGTTAAAATATACCTTCTTTACCATTCTGTCTTCACTCATTCTTTCCATGTGTCCAAACCATCTTAATGACCCTTTCCTTATTTTGTTCCTAACACTTTCATTCGCACCACATTCACTTCTTATACTTGCATTTGTCACTCTTTCGTATACAGATTTGCTACACATTCGTCTTAAAGATCTCATTTCTACTGCATTTATTCTACTTTCATCCTTGTTTTGCCAGTTCCATGCTTCACTTCCATACATAAGGGTCGGCAAAAGAGCACCATTGTGCACTGCCATCTTAGCTTTTTTGGATAGACCTTTTTTTGCGATGACAACTTTAATTCTATGTCCTAATCTCACAAAACAAAAAAAAGTTAAATTATTACTCACAGTTACGGAAGGCATCTTATCAATTAGGTTGTTATTCCAGTGCAGACCTGTGACATCGTCACGAAGGCCAAGGACGCCATCTTCTCCAACCCTCCCCTGACGTCCAAGTCCACGGGGCTGGAGTGCTCCTACAACGTGGAGATCAACAACCCCCGCGTGTGCCAGATCAGGATCGACTTCGACATCCTCACCCTGTCACAGCCCACCCTGGTGAGTGGAGCTATCAGCTGAATAATTTAAACGATATAAGTACATTAAATGGGATAATTGCATTATTTTCGATTCCTATAACATTTTTATAAAAAAATACTTAAAATTATTTAAAAAATAATTATCTTTTTATTATATTTTGTGATTGATATTTTTTAAATTAATTTTAAAAAATCTTTTTCCAATTCGTTTATAATTACAATTTAAAATAATAAAATAACATATTTTCAATAAAGAAGAAAAAATAAACAATATAGTAAGAAAAAACAAAAGACCATTAAGAAAAGTTAACAATTAAAAATTATAAGTAAAAGAAACAATGTATTACGATTAGAAAAACAAGAAAAGTAAATACTTAATTAATATATAAGAGATAATGACCCTTATGTATGGAAGCGAAGCATGGAACTGGCAAAAGAAGGATGAAAGTAGAATAAATGCAGTAGAAATGAGATCTCTTAGACGAATGTGTGGAATCTTTTTGTATGATAAAGTGTCGAATGAAAATATAAGAAGTGAATGCGGTGCGGTTATGAACAAAATAATAAAATGATCGTTAAGATGATTTGGACAGATGGAAAGAAAGAATGGTGAAAAAACATATGTTAACGGTGTGAATGGAACTTGAAATAGAGGAAGACCGAGAAAAACGGTGGCACGATCAAATAAATCAAATAAAACCGGGTGATGGTCTAGAGGATAGAACGCTTGGCTCCTGATACAGGGGACATGGGTTCAAGCCTGGACACGACCAGATTCCTTCTTCATAATAATGAGCTATTTTCTGCTCACATTGAAGATTGTAAAATAAATTCTAATATCATTGATGTAAATCCTTGATATTAGTCTTTAAAAAAAAAATTTAAAAAAAAAAAAAAAATAAAAATATTGAATGTCGGCCACGCGAGAAATCGACGCGCGTCTATGACACAATGTATGAATGTTGAGGAAGCAAGAGAAATATGTCAGGAAAGAAAAGTGTGGCAGTCCATTCTTTCTGCCTACCCCTTCGGGGAGACGGCGTGATGGTTAGTTAGTTAGTTAATTTAAATATCTTATTTTTCTTCCTATTATAGCAGATCTTGGGATCTGTTTATGTAGGATACCAACTTTCTTCCTGTGATGAAGACGACCAGCCTTCCTTCTATTTCTTTGGTGGTCGTCTATCACGATCTTAGGAATCCTCGCTGGATCCATCCTCTCGATGTGGTCCATCCAGAATCGCCTTCTCTGCCTACTTCTCTGCGAATCTGTTCGTTCGGTAGCCTATCTTAAAGTTTTTTTCTCACGATAGGTCACAATGTTATAATTTCTGCTGCTCTTATAAGATATTTGGTTCTGACAGTGACTGCTCTTGCTTTGATTCCATAAGTCATTATGAGCCTAACATTATCTGTTATATGAAAGCATATTTTGTCTTCTCTTATTCCATAATCGGAATCTAATATTCATAAGGATATTCTGCTTGTGAAAGAAAACTTACCTGGAACAAGTAATCACGGAGAAGGCTGCTTAAGATTCAGATCATCTCTTGCAGGATACCGGAGATTCAGGTATGGCCGTCCCACGAAATGTGGCTAGCAAAGGCAAGTTCAAGGACGTGCTCACGGAATCTGGAAAGGTGATCCTCGAAGAACTGGACAGCGGGCTTGAAGTTCCGGAAGATTCCCTCGAAGATGACATCTCAGAACAGGTAAAAAAAATATTTTATCACAATTGAAGACTACAGGGGAAAAACAAGGAATGTCATTAAAAATTCAAAATAAATGTAATAATGCCATCTAGCGGCATTTGTACGTATCTATCCACAGTAAATTTTTCATATTCAAAAATCATGTGTGTCATCGACTATGGCCAGATAATCGATTGCTAATTGCTAAGAAATATATAGACTGTGATTAGCTTTATTCTCAATTTATTCTAATTAACCTTCTACTGACATTCCTTGTTTTTCCCCTGTAGTCTTAAATTATTATCAACAAATAATGTTACAGAATGAAATAGTCAGTAATATTGAACAGTATTTTTATATTTTTTTGAATGTATACATATACTTGTATACGAATACTGGATTTCACCCATTGCGGGTTATCAATTCATGATTTAATTGTATCTCAATAGAGACGACTTTGTAACACAAAAATGTATTTAAAATAGAAATATTATAACAGTGTTATAAATTTTAACAGTAATAATGTTGAGGTATCATGGTGTTTCGGTCAAAACAGTGGACTATTTAAAATGTTAATAATATTAAACGTGGCACGATCAAATAAATCAAATATTAAATATTGGCCACTTGAGAAGTCGGAGAAATCGACGTGCGTGCACGATAGGAAGCGAGAGAAGTATGTCAGGAAAGAAAAGTGTGGCAGTCCATTATTTCTGCCTACCCCTTCGGAGAGAAGGCTTGATAGCTAGTTAGTTTATAAAATCAAAAATTAAAACAAGCATGATTCGGCGACCTACCATGACGTATGCTGTAGAGACGCGGGCCGACACTACGAACTAAGGGTCTGGTAAGAACATCGGAGATGAAAGTCCTAAAAATTCTCTCCGAAATCGTGTCCGTAACGCAGACATATTAAAAACTTTCAAAATAGAGCAAATTGTTCGGAGAAGTAGATCCAGAAGAAGATACTGAAGGGACCGTGTCGCCAGAATGGATAGTGGATATATAAGCGCTTACGAAATCCCTTGCGGACAACGTCCTCCTGGAAGACCATCCTATGCCACTGGTTGTCAGATCTATTAAAACAAGAAGTGGAAGAATTACCATCAAGAGATTTGAGTAAAATCATTAGATTATCTAAAAAATAGACATCACGGAGACTTCCCTTATGCTCAATGAATCCTTAACAGCATTCATTAGGAAAGAATTCTTATTGACATTATTGTCACATATAGAACAAGCTACATAAATCTAGTATAAGCAATATATAAATGTCAAATTGTTTAGGTAATGCGCTTGTGAAGCTAAAAAAAAACTTGAATCTGACAATCTTTGTTTGCCATCAAGGACTCTTATAGAATTATTTTCATTATTTTATTTTATTTTTTTATTGTTTTCCAGCATGGTCGACGTACTGCCCGCGAAGCTGTTCTAAAGGTGAGTTTAATATGGATTTTCATTATATCATTTTGTGGCGTCCTGCCACACTGTTTGAAACAAGCTCTCCAAAGGGGTGACCTTGGTGGAGAGCTGTGGAGCCCACGGTTGGTGTAGCGTCCACATACTGTTGTAAACAAGCTCTCCACATGTGGAATGCGTGTTTAAACGGTGGATCCACACGCATACTATGCGCATCCGTCCACAAAGTTTGTTGAAGGTCAAACGAATTTTCGTTTCAAACAAGTGTCTACACAGTTTTAAACCGCCGGTGGAGACCGATGTGGAGAGCTTGTTTAAAACAGTGTGGCACGGCTTTAAGCCTTAATTTCAATTCAAAACTTATTTATAAAAATCCTTATGTATATCGTGTAAATTGATCATTAATTGACTAATAATATCCACTGAAATAAATAGTCAAGTCCCATTAAAATAAAAAAAGTGTTATATTGAATAATAAATTACCAATTTTCTATGTTCAGGCATTCTCCTGCAGAGATGACGTCCTGCAGATCACCAACCTCCAAGCCTTCAGTGAAATTATTCCACCCATCTGCGGTGAAAACAGCGGCCAACATGGTGAGAAACATGTATACCTATAATTTATTTATTTATTTATTTAAAGCATGAACGCCACAATGGCTTTCACAAAATAAGTACAATAATATATAATTCACATTAGAACAATAGCATATAATTCATATGATTCACATAAGAACATAAGAACATAGAGAGCAGAAGGAATTACCTATGACAAGGAGAATATATAAATGAAATCATAACAATATACAAAAACACAATAATTTGATTATGATGGAACAGGTAGAATGATATACTCGTATAATAATAAAACACATAGTAATACATAGAATTAAACTCGTTAAACATACTCGTACATAATGACGAGTACATACGAGTAATAACACATAGAATTAAACACACAAAACACAGAAAATAACAGGTATACATAATAACACACAGAACACATATTGACAGGTCGCATAATAAAAAATACTTAACACTAATAATATTTATAAATACTATATCATCAATTTAAAAAACTTCTATTATAATTAGTCTATAGTGAAGAAGAATAAAACGAAGATTATTAGGGAAATTAAAACATGAAAAAATGTTCAAGATTTCGCACAAAAACATACAAATTAAAATAGCAAAAAAATATTACATCATCTGGCGCAATGTGCCGGATACGTCAGACTAGATAAATCGTGGTAATTTCAACAAAATTATTGAATATAAACAATAACAAACAACAAACCATTACGCCGTTTCTATAGGGGTAAGCGGAGAGAATGGACCGCCCCACACTGCTCGATCTCCCACATTCATACAGCGAGTCATATACGCACGTTGATTCTTCCGATTTCTAAAATGGCCGACCAACTTTGATTAATCTGATCATGCAGAGTTTTCCTCGGTCTTCCACGACTCCGTACTTCTATCACATTGTTAACGTATTCATTATTAACCATTATGCGTTTCATATGTCCATATTAAATATATGTAATAAAATAAAACTTATTAAAAAAAGGTAAGATGGCAATGAACAATGGGGTTCTTGTGCCGCCCCTTATGTATGAAAGTGAAGCATGAAGGTGGCAAAATAAGGAAGTAGAATTAATGCAAAAGAAATGAGATATCTTAGACGAATATGTGTAAAATGGGAATGTGTATTAGAGTCAAATGCAAATATAAGTAGTGAATGCAGTGCGAATGAACAAAGTAATTAAAGGATCATTAAGATGGTTTGGACACATGAAAAGAATGAATGAAGACAGAATGGTGAAGAGAGAATGGTATTTCTAGCTCCCATCACGTATGTAAACAACGAACTAGAAATAGAGAAAGACCGAAGAAAAGGTGGCACGATCAAATCAATCAAATATTAAATGTCGGCCACGTGACGAGTCGGAGAATACGACGTGCGTCCATGGCATGCAGTATGAATGTCGAGGAAGCGTGATAAGTATGGCATGAAGTGTGACCGTCCATTAATTCTGCCTACCACCCCGGGGAGATGGTTTGTTAGTTAAATAAAACTGATAGAAAACAGATATTTTCATTCGTATTAATTATTTAATATTATCATTATAAACAGAATATGCAATTAAATTTAAACTAATTTTCTTTAAATTTCTATCATTATAAATAATATTTAATAAAATTTTGATATTTATTTATTTTGATATTGAAAGAATTAATTCCATTGTATTTTTTGTTGATAAAGATAATCAAAGAACATTTTAAAAAGTAACAGTAAAAATTATGTCGAAGACTAGTTAATAATTAAATTAAATAATGAATTCTTTTTTTAAATGTTAATTATATTAAAAAACACTCTCACATAAATAACATATGTGTCGTTGTTAAAACAAATTATTTTTATCAATTCATTTGTAAACACATGCAAATGAAATAAACCAAAAAAAATATTGCATATTATGGCGCAATGTGTCGGATCGGTCAGAATAAATAAAGGTTTTAACAAAAAAATATTAAAATCCTTACATTATGTATTCTTTAAGCCAAGATAATAAATGATTTAAATGTTAATATTTCTAAAATATGTACCTTGTTAAATGTGTCGAGTTCGTGTAAGTAACTTCTGTAAATAGCATTTATAACAACTTCTCGTAATAAAGTAAAAAAACAGACTGAGTGGACGAGTTGCATTGAAAATGTCACAAGAGGGAGCTACTATGTATAGCCACCAGATGTCATTGCTGCCAAACGTATGGGAAAGTTGATGAAATTGTCTCTGTATCCATCAGGCAGATGGTATAAGTTATTAAACGCAATTAATGCTTAATCGGATGAAAGGACTCACTTGATATTATCCATATTCCTAGACACCGGTGAGCATTACCCAAAAAATATTGTATAAATAAAATAAATGTGTTTATTGACGGAAAGAAAATAAAAATGATCAGAAAAATAACCAAAATTTTTTAATGAAATCTCTTGATGGAAGTTTTTCTTTTTATGCTTTATTAAGGACTATGTCCTGTTATTTCTCGGAGCCTGTTCCTGGGATGCAGATGTCTAACTGTCTCGCCATCTTTTAGGTGGTCTTCCTGCAGGTCGAGTTCCTGTTGGTACTTTATTGTGGCTATATTTATCACTCTTTCATAACATGCTCTTTCCACATGATCTCTCCGTCTCTCAGTCTTCCCCATCGCAGGACATCTTCCACATTGAAGATCTTTCTTATTTCAGAATTTCTTATTGAAGTGTGAAAATTATTACGGAAGTTCATTTTAAATAATATATTAATAATATGTTAACACAATATCAAATGGCACAATTTTTTTAAAAGACCAAAGATTTCAATAAATGGTATTAGATTTGTATTTTTCTTTTTTTATCCTACTATGTATATACAACACTATTAAAATTACATATCAGACATGTTTTGGACAACCAGTCCTTCTTCAGTGCTACATATTATAAAGATACATATTTAAAATACGAGTATTATAAAATGTCTTCTATATTCGCCATACTTTGTGATGTAATTGCTTTATTTCTCTTTTTCTTTTTTTATATACTTTGTTTATACTACACTTACATAAGAAAAATTAAATTACATAGACATGTTTTGGACAACCAGTCCTTCTTCAGATACATATTATAAAGATACTTATTTAAAATATTATAAAATTATTTGTGAAAATGTATACTTACATCTGTATACGAATCCTGGATTTTCACCTGTGGGTGGTTAATTTAAATTTTTAATTGTATCTCAATAGAGACGAAGAAACAAACTGGAAACTGAATATGGATGATCAAGGTGTTTACAGGACTTATGACCTGTCATTGGTTGGGTTAAGCGCACGCTTTATGTAATTACAACATTCCCCATTCCACCATTGTTATTATGATCATGTATGATACATTTTTGGAAGTTGTATATATACTCCAAATTCATACTTATCTTCACGTGGCAGTTCCAGTTAGCCATCTATGTAGATTTGATTGTGCCACGTGAAGATAAGTATGAATTTGGAGTATATCATATACATGATCATAATAACAATGGTGGAATGGGGAATGTTGTAATTACATAAAGCGTGCGCTTAACCCAACCAATGACAGGTCATAAGTCCTGTAAACACCTTGATCATCCATATTCAGTTTCCAGTTTGTTTCTTCGTCTCTATTGAGATACAATTAAAAATTTATTATAAAATTGTTTACATGATCTGACAGATGTTTTTTGAAATAATTTTTTTTAATGTAAGTGTTGTACCTATAAACGAATTGTATAAAAAAGAAAAAGAGAACTATTATAAAATTGTTTACAAATATGATCAATTTTAACAGATGTTATAAAGATTTATTTAATATAAAATATAATAAATCTGCCAAAACATCTGTCAAAATTGATCATATTTGTACACAATTTTATAATATTTCTCTTTTTCTTTTTTATACAATTTGTTTATAAGTACAACACTTACATTAAAAAAAATTATTTCAAAAAACATCTGTCAGATCATGTAAACAATTTTATAATATTTTAAATAAGTATCTTTATAATATGTATCTGAAGAAGGACTGGTTGTCCAAAACATGTCTATGTAATTTAATTTTTCTTATGTAAGTGTAGTATAAACAAAGTATATAAAAAAAGAAAAAGAGAAATAAAGCAATTACAACACAAAGTATGGCGAATATAGAAGACATTTTATAATACTCGTATTTTAAATATGTATCTTTATAATATGTAGCACTGAAGAAGGACTGGTTGTCCGAAACGTGTCTGATATGTAATTTTAATAGTGTTGTATATACAATGTATATAAAAAAAATAAAAAAAGACCAATAAAACATCTACAACACAAAATATGCCGAACGTAGAAGAAATGGTATTAGAATTTATTAAACAATCTTCAATATGCGCATTAAATAGCTCAATATTATGAAGAAGGAATTAGGTCTTGTCAGGCTTGAACCCATGTCCTCTGGATCAGGTGCCAAGTATTCTATCCTCATACCAATTATTAATTATGAAGATTCTCACCATTGTTCAAGGAAGATAAATTAATGTATGAATATTAAATACATTTGCATATTTTTTCAGTTTACCTTCGTGTGAATGCTTCCCTCAACAGTCGGGCCCTCCGGATCAACCTGAAGATAGCCGACAGGACTGAAAGGACGGACCTCTCCATACCCACGTGGAGGATTAGAATACAGCAGCTGGAGTGCTACAACACCAGAGGGTAATAAATGCTACCCTTGTTTAATTCAAAATGATTCGGAACCCTCCTTTGCGTTTTATAATCATCCACTTTAATTAATACGGATGGACTTGAATATTATATTATATTTTATGGAATAAAATGTTTCTCCCTTCAAAAGCAAAATGCCATACTGTTCTTTCCTGGCATACTTCTCTCGATTCTTTGATATTCATACATCGTGTCATCCACTCAGGTCGATTTTTCTGACCCTTCACGTGGCCAAAATTTAATGCCTAGGTTCTCAAAGTGGGCGGTAACGCCCCCTTGTGGGCGTTTGAGACTTTCAGGGGGGCAGTAGAAGACCCAGAAAAAATAGAGAGCGTGGGCAGATTAAAAAATATAGTCTAAAAAGACAAAAAAACACGCTAATTATTTCTTCCTTTTTTGCGTTCGGTATTCTACGGTCGTTTTCAGATTCATAAAAGATTTAATAATATTTTAAAATTCAACTATGTGTTTCTAAATATTTGGAATAACTTTAATGGGAGCGTTGAACGTTTATTTTTCTTGTAAAGGGGGCGTTGGCCCAGAAAAGATTGGAAACCTATGATTTAATTTATGATTTATTTGATCGTGCCACGTTTTCCTCGATTCTTCTCTATTCCTAGTTATGTTTACATCGTTTACATATACTTTCTTTGCCATTCTTTCTACATTCATTATTTCCATGTATCTAAACCGTCCTAATGATCATATCATTATTTTTTTCTTTCGCACTGCATACAATTCTAACATTTGCATTTGGCACTCTATCATATACAGATTTACTACACATTCGTTTGAGATCTAATTTCAACTACATTTATTTAACTTTCATCCCTCTTTTGCCAGTTCCATGCTCCACTTCAATACATACATAAGTCTCGGTACAACACGATTTTGCACTACCACTTTAGCTTTTTTGGATAGGCTTTTGTTTGCGATAGCAACTTTAAGTGCGCCATTCAATTTGTTGCCTGTTCCAACTCTTTTTTCAATATCCCTCTCCACTCGCCCAACTTTAATATAATTATAACTCCTAATATAACTCCTTAGTCAGAAGCAGACTCGAGAGAGGTGCCGTGATATGGAGTCCTCATGAGGCTCAGTATTCTCTCATGTTGGAGAGGGTTCAAATGAAATTCTTGAGAGCCCTCTACGGGGTATATCCTTGGCTCTATCCAATTGCATTTCTCTTGGGATTGCTGGGGCAGAACTCCCTCGAACTGAGGAGGGAAGATTTAAGGTCAACGCATTTTTTTAAACTGATTCGGGGCCTGTTGAGAACCCCTATGTTCTGGAGCAAATAGGTATTTTTGTTCCTGCGACAGCGCCGACATCAATTGTTCTTAGCTCCGTCACGCAGGACCAACCTGCCTTTGGTGATGCCAGTAGGAAGAGCAATTCGGACGTTGAATCTAATCGTCTCGGATTTGGACATTTTCAGTGTCAATGAGGCAGTATTCATAAAAAAATATTACAAATTCTGGAAAGAGTACTGCTTCACTGACGTCGACATATTTGGGTTTCTTCTGATATGTAGGATTTTTTGGTTTCATGTTGTTTTATCTTTGTCTTATCTTTGTAACACCGTTTTGTGTCCAAATGAGTCGCCTAAATGTTTTTCGTTTGTTATGCCTCATTTGTATATTATGTATAAATAAATAAACTTTTGTAAGTATACTTCCAAAATATACAAAATTCTACCACTTGTTTCAGATTTTCTCCATTCACGCCAATTCTGCACTGTCACGCTTTCTTCTTTTTCGATAATCATTACTTTGGGCTTATTCACATTCATCATCAAATCATATAGCAACGACATATCGACAGTTCTTTTATGTAGTATACCTATTATTATTTTGACAGTTTCCTAAGAAGGCCAACCTACTTGGAAGTGCTGACAGGGAACTATCCGGTGAGACCATTCCTGGGATATGTGACGCAGATTGACGGGAGAACTGCAGCTGAAGAGCCAGAAACTCAACTGCAGCAGGGGAAGACGGACCTGAGGGAGGGCAGAAAGGGAAACAGCGGCAGATATGAACTGGGAGCTGCTCCGAATGACGAATACCTAATAGGTAAGTGATGCAAAAGTGGCCCTTCACAATGGGTTGTGGCTCCAATATTGGCTGTTTATACTAGAATGGAAATTATTACTAAAAGGCAAAATATTTCATTTATCACGCCATTTCCCCGAAGAGATAGGCAGAGATGATGGATCGCCTTAATGCTCTGTCCTGGCGTACCTCTCGGGCTTCCTCTACATTCATATATCGTACCATGCACGCACGTCGATTATTCCCACTTCGAATGTGACCGCCTTTTAGTAATTGATTATTTTTGTCATGCCATGTTTTCCTCAATCGTCCTTGGCTTCTTTTTCCACTCACGCTGCTTGTGTATGTATTTCTGATATAGTATTTAACACCTTCCACGAATTTTGTTTTATGGCTTCAATCGACCGGGAACAGGTTCCACGGAGCGGCAATTTAAGTTTTGGGAACAGAAGAAAGTCACATAGAGCCAAATCTAGAGAATATGGGGGTTGATCAATGGTATTTATCGCGTTTTTGGCCTTGAATTGAGTCAAAGTTGAGACTCTGTGCTATAGCGCATTATCGTCATGCAATATCCATGTATTGTTTTTTCACAATTCCGGCCGTTTCTGATGGACTTTTTTTACGAAAACACCTAATTACGACCAAATAGTATTTATTATTAGACTTTTGACCCTCTGGGACGAATTCATGATGGAACACAACGCGAATATTGAAATAAACGATGAGCATCACTTGATATTGGTGCGACTTTGGCGTGGTTTTATCGGTTTTGGTTTGTTTTTCTGCGTCTATTCCGATGATTGGTAACTTGTTTCATACTCATTAACTAATGTCTCATCACCAGTTATGATGCGTTCCATGAATTTTGAATCAGAGTTACGATCAAGCATATCCAAATAGATAGAGAATTGTTCACGGTACTGTTTTTGAAGAAAATTCAACTGCTTCCGAACGAGTCGAGCAGCGACGCGTCTTCTGCCCAAATTTTCTAGCATAATCAAACAAATGGACTCACGTGAGATTTTCAGGTCTCGTGCTACCTCTAATATTTGGTTGAAAATAGCCTGTTGTATCCAATTTTTCAAAAGCAGAGAAACTCAATAATAATAAAATAACCCTTATATATGGAAGCGAAGCATGGGACTGGCAAAAGAAGGATAATAGTAGAACAAATACAGTAGAAATGAGAAAAAGGCCATATGGAAAGAATGAATGAAGAAAGAATGGTAAAAAAAAATATATATATATGTTAACGATGAACATGGAACAGTATTTACATTTTGATTAATACGAATGAAAACGGCTGTTTTCAAGATACTTAATAATATTTTATGTGACTGGCGTGTTTCGCCTGTCTAAGGCATTATGAAAAAGGATTATTAATAAGCCATGCCTTCGACAAAACAAGACATCTACATTTTTGTATCCTCTATTTTATTACCATTTCATATTACCAGCTCCACCTGGCTGTCTCCAGTACTACCCTGACAGAGCTGGCACCTTCGAATCCTTCAACTACAACCAAGGAAGAGGGCCCTACTTGGCCAATCTTCGGTACGCCACCTGCTTCAGGAGATCTGTGGACGTCTGCGGTATCAAGTGAGTCAACACTTAAATATTCGGTGAATCTTGGCTGCATACCCGCTTCCTCTAGCATTGCAGGTCTTATATCCGCTACATTACTGCTCTACCCAATCACCCTCAGAAAGGATGTTTTATCTCGTCACGTTCAACTAGTTCTTCTTATTATTACTATTCCTTGGTCTGGTAAACAATAAAAAAATAGTTCGAAAAAAAATTCTAAATTCGAATTAAATCAAACCAAATCAAATCCTTCTATTAACTAAAAAGACATTACAAATAGCAAAATGTATAAGGCATATTTTGAGTACCGGTAAAATGTTATAATAATACAAGATAATACCAGGAACGCATTACAGAGAGGGTTCGACATTAGGAAGACAAGATACTTTCTAAAGTCAAGAGTATTTGTCCCCTGAACGTACCATCACTAATATGAAAGACGTCGATGTCCGGGGAGACCGCGTTCAGCAGACAAATTGCTCTTCTCACCGGTGTCACCATTTGGTTCTGGCGGCCGGTAGATAAAACAATCTTTGCTGTCGCTGTCGGAGAAATCTATCAGGGACAAAAAGACCAACACTCTCTAGCACGGCTGAGTTCTCGAAATATCTCTTATTAATTTAAAGAAATGAGATGCCCAACTCTTCGAAGCTGTAAAGAATTGATTCCGAGTATTCCCAGAAGAAATGCCGTGGGATAGAACCACGGATAACTACCATACTCCCTCATGTAGAGATACCTCAGAATTTCATTCTGAACCCTCTCCGAATGAATTCGAATGACCATCACTTAGATTTGAATTTTCTTTAATCTCATACTCGTGTATTTTGCTTTTCCAGATTTACACCCAGTCTATTCCAATTGGCTTTCGTAGAACCCGGCACGAACTTCTTGGACGCAGAGTGTGAGGTCACCCCTCACGTGATAAATGAAGAAAAGAGCCAGGACTACCTCTTCATCCCCGATGGGCAGACGGCTGATGGAAGACGCGCCTCCCGCTGGTGCGGCAGCAGTGCAGCCGACTCTATTGTGGCCTGTAAGTATCTTATATTCTTCTTCAGTCTATTCTCGTCCACTCCTAGGCAAAGGTCTCCTCCATTTGCTTACACGCTGTCTTGTGCATACTGCATTCAGGTTATACCGACGCACAGTGGTCCGGATTTGGGAAACAGTGGACTTAGGAACCAAAGTCATTATTTCGATTTGAAAAAAATTGCTTGCTGTAGAAAATCTAATTTGTAACAATATTTGTCATGTTCAACTTTTCGTTATTTGGAGCTTAACATGGTTTAAAAAATACAAACGAAAAAAATGTATGGAGTAAAATTGAATTATATTTTTTTCTCAATATATTTTAAATTGCAAGCAACGAAACTTTTTGTATATTAACGTATGTAATTAGTACTTTATGTCCATATTTTTTTCTTTCCAATATACTTGCAACCTTGGCGTTAAATTGCAGTTGAACTTTAAAAAAAATATTTTTATTTCACAACACAACAAATGTTTCTGCCAGAAGATTTGGTTGGGTGGTTATGATGCACAATTATTTCTTTATTACAAATAAGAAAACCAAAATTGCCTATCACCTCCAGTTTTTTAAATATTCTCCAAAAACTGCATTTTAAAGTATGAAAAACCATGCTTACAAATATAATGTTATTATAATGGAGTGCTACATAATAATTTATTTTATGAATGAGTCGTTACTGCAGTTTTTAAGAATTATACGAAACAAATAAATAATTATTAATACTTTCTTTATGGTAATAATTCACCGTTATGACTTATTTGATGAATCATTAAAGGAATTTCCTGCACTTTCTGAGAATTATATGGAATAAATAATATAAAATTAGAATATTATTAATACCATGTTATTTATATTATTTATATTATTTATTTATAAACATACAATAGTTACATTGTATTCCCATGAGTAGAAAACTCATTATGGAACAGAAGGGATAAGTTACATATAAAATAATTATGGACATTCAGAAAACAGAAAAAGAAATTGACTTAAAACTAAAACATTATACAAAATGAACATTTTGTTGCTTTATAAAATTATTTTACATAATATTTTATCATTTTAATACATCATAAATTGCACTATAAAAAGGAAATATAAGAACATATTTAAATAGTGAATTCCATTAACTTAATAGTATTCACCTTATGAAAATGAAAAACAAAAACCATATAAAAATAATAATTTTACGCAATTGCACGTTAATAAAATTGATGTTAAAAGTGCAACTATATTTCTAATATCATTTAGGTATATGAAATTTCTACTCAACTTCCATTAAATTAACTAAATCATCATATCATACAGTTTTTAATTTTACACAATTGCGGATGGTATGAAATATGAACACAGTTCGAATACATGTTAAATAGAAAATCCAAATAATATCACTGTTTTTCTAGTAGCATTCATATTCAATATCTATCCAAAATATTCCTATACTTATTCTCACATACACATTCATAATAAAACACAGAGACGTACATACACTTACATTTAAATGCATGATAATGCACTTACACACAAGTACATATCACGAAATTTCGTCAAATCACACCAAAATTACATTACAGAGAGATACCTAAGAGCATTACACTACAGAGAAATACACTACAGTGAAGTACATTACAAATAAGTACAACACTACAACACAGAAAAGTATATTACAGAGAAATACCTGAAAGCATTAAATTACAGAGATATACATTACAGTGAAATATATTACAAAGAAGTACATTACAGAAATAAATATATTATAGAGAAATTACATTACAGAAAAGCGCATTACGGGGAAATATTACTTATTACAGAGAGATTTATATTGCAGACATACTCGTATGTCTGCAATATAAATTACTCATTAGCATTACAGCGAAAATATGTGCATATAAACAAAATTAGAAACTTTAGATTAAACACTTTACACCCATTGAACTTACATATTTTACTCCTATCTGTACATTCACAATAAGAAGAGAGAGAAGGACAGAGTGACGGTACATAAGAGCGAAATGTCTCTATATTCTGTACCTGCGTAGACATATCTACTTTCATATATACCTTCATAGACATATCTACTTTCATATATTATTCCAAAGGATCTGGAATGTTTTCTGGAACTATATAGACCTCGATCTCTTCTTCATCCACTACTTCTACTGATGCTAGCAGTTCCATAGCTTCTGGATATAAATTTAATTGTTTGAATTTATTATATTTAGGTCTAATGTGAGATATATAAGGATCTGAAGATATCAAAAAATTATTTAGAATATCTTGATTAGTTTGTATTCTTCCTATTTTCCTCGTGTGATACTCTCTGGTATTCCTAAAGTCCTTGTTTCTTGCTTCTGCGGCTTCTTCTGACAATATTCCGATAGGAAGACTCGAGAAATGCTTGCAAATTTCACCACCATGAATCAGCATCTTATGTATGCTGGCTGGCATATTGTACCAGGGGTAAAGACGCACATAAAGCTCAGCTGTCTCCCTGCAGTATGCCTGGAATTTTTCGATGTTTATATCATTACCAGACGATATCACTTGCAAAATTACTGCGAAACGTTTAATTAAACTTTCGTCTATCTTCGTGATTTTCGCAGTCTTTTCGTACTCCCTGAAGAACTTCCTCGCGGTGTTTCCGTCATTGGTAGTTCCATACCCCTGTTTGACAATGTCTATCAGCAGTCCCATCTGTTTCTTGAATTCACATTGTGTCATGTTCTTCCTTGACTCCTTCAGATTCTTGTTCTCACCTCTTGCAGACCACATCTTGAAATCTAAATTATAAGATATGTGTAGCAAACACTCCATGCTTCGGATCCACATATGAAGTGACGAGAGTCCATATTGGTAGACATCATCTCGAACAGGTTTTGAAAACATTTGTGGCAGGTCATTCATCTCACTCGGTTTAGCAAGACATACATTGCAGATAGCTGCGGATGAAGTATCTGTAATAATAGTAGCTACTTTGCCATCTATCATTGTCATGTGCAGCTCATGAGTAATTTCGTAATTACCGCATTTTGATGCAACCAAATTACGTATTTCTTCCTTCATTGCCGCATTTTCTTGGTTGACAAAGTCAATGGTTTCTTTTGCGAACTGGAATTTGACAGGCCTACAGTAAAACGTCGAAGATGGCTTCGGATTTTCCCAAATGATCACATTGTTCGACTCCAGCTTCAAAGGAACAAGGCTCGTCATGAACACCGAAGACTCATCAAATTCTGTCAGTTCACTTTTCTGCCTATAAATGCTTTGTGATGAAGATCCGTCGAATCCCCATTTGCTTGTTAGCTTCAGATTCCCACTCGAAATAGCTAGTTTGTCTCCCACAATTTGCAGGATCTTCTGAATAGTCAAATCCAAAAGTGCTTGCAAATTCACTTTTGCTCCGTGTTCAGATATTTCAACGTCTTTGGCATCCGGATAGCACCTCTTCTTAGCTTCTAATAATTTGTGGTAGGAAGGAAGCTGCAGAGAATTCTTCCAATCTGACATTGCAGCCCTTAACGTCAGATATTTCCACTTTGACAGATCTAATGAAGTAGTAAGAGCCAAAGCTTGGTCTTCCTGATTTGTTTTCTTCTTTTCCTTATCGAATAAATGCGATTTGACATCTGGGGCTTTGTCAGGGTTCTTCAAGAGGTGATCAATAATGCGAGCAAGGATCTCTTTTCCATTCGATTTTAGCCTAGTGACCAAAGCAAAAGATAACTCCTCTTCCGAATAGTCACTCAATGTACCCGACCGCCTTTTCTTCTGCTTGTTCCCCAGGTCTGCAAATGGTTTTCTTGTTTGAACTTCTGTAGAAGTGCCCATATCTTTAGTGGCCATAGATGTAGATGCTATGATGATTTCATTAGATTCCACTAAATATTGATCCTCTTGCTCTAAATTTTCGGTTTCTGCAATATTTTCGGTTTCTTTAAAAATCTCGGCGAGATTTACGGAATTGCAGGAAGGCCACTGGATTCTTGCTTTCAACCAGTTCAAATTCTTATTTATAAATTTGTTTTGAATTCTGTGGGCCGCGGTCCATCTGCTCTTCAAGTTGACAGTGAGATATCTTGCAAATTTCAATATCACTTCAGAATCTTCTGGTGAGATTTCAAGCGAAATGGAGTTCAAAATTGCTCGGTGGAGTCGCTTGTAGTCCTTGAGGTCTCCTTCTCGTAGAAATGTGTAAATGTCCATATGAGTGCCAAATCGAGTCATGATTTTCAGGCCCTTTTCTGGTCGCGGTCAAGTTCAAGGTATGTTGCTTCTTCAAAAATTCAGTAGCTAGTAACCCAAAAATGCGCTCCTGCGTGTTTTATATACGGAAAGAAGTAGGTGAATTGATATGGTGATACATAAAATGAGTCATGAAGGTACCATTACAATTAAACGGGTATTCATGAGTCTATTTTTATATTTGTTGCATATAATCCTTAGCAACTGCAGGAAATTGCCATAATGATTCATCAAATAAGCCGCGCTACCATTACCACGAAACAGGTAAAAATAGTGTTTTTGTATATTATTTGTTCCATATAATTCTCAGAAAGTGCAGGAAATTCCTTTAATGATTCATCAAGTAAGTCATAACGGTGAATTATTACCATAAAGAAAGTATTAATAATTATTTATTTGTTTCGTAAAATTCTTAAAAACTGCAGTAACGACTCATTCATAAAATAAATTATTATGTAGCACTCCATTATATTTGTAAGCATGGGTTTTCATACTTTAAAATGCAGTTTTTGGAGAATATTTAAAAAACTGGAGGTGATAGGCAATTTTGGTTTTCTTATTTGTAATAAAGAAATAATTGTGCATCATAACCACCCAACCAAATCTTCTGGCAGAAACATTTGTTGTGTTGTGAAATAAAAATATTTTTTTTAAAGTTCAACTGCAATTTAACGCCAAGGTTGCAAGTATATTGGAAAGAAAAAAATATGGACATAAAGTACTAATTACATACGTTAATATACAAAAAGTTTCGTTGCTTGCAATTTAAAATATATTGAGAAAAAAATATAATTCAATTTTACTCCATACATTTTTTTCGTTTGTATTTTTTTAAACCATGTTAAGCTCCAAATAACGAAAAGTTGAACATGACAAATATTGTTACAAATTAGATTTTCTACAGCAAGCAATTTTTTTCAAATCGAAATAATGACTTTGGTTCCTAAGTCCACTGTTTCCCAAATCCGGACCACTGTGCGACGTGTCGGTTCAGGTCATCCTTCCACCGTAGTTACGGTCACCCTGTACTTTTCCTTGTGGTCCATGGTTCATGTGACCACCCCATTGCCATTTTAAAGTAGCTACGCGGTAGATGATGTCAATGGCCGTATCTCGTTTGACTGTAAGGATTATTCCTAACATGGATATTTGGCTCACTTGTAGTTTTCGGCACTTTGTTATGATAATGTTACAGTTTCTAGACCATAAATGGAAATTGAATAGGTTTAGAATAGGTTTGAATATGAACCTGTCAAAGACCAAGGTGATTGGCATGGTAAGGCTTGAAATTAACGTGGACTTAATGAATAAACTTTGTTTTTTGTATCACAATTGTATTTTATTTAATGCGACAGCTGTTTCATCAACCAATTTCACTTAATTGTGTTTCTTCTTATTGCAGCATCGCCTCCTGGACCTCTCTACGTCTTCTTCAACAGTGACAATATCGCGCCAGCGGAAGATAACGAGGTCGGCTACAGAATCAACTACAATGTCCTCAACAACTGTTGAGGAAGGCGCACTATCTGCAACAACAACCAAAATCTTCAGTGTAATATTAGGAAATAAGCTACATAGCTAAGCGTACTGGTTAATCCAATTGGCTCAATATAATAACAGTTGTTGGCTACAAAGCAAACTTCTAAGCAACTTATTGAACGCTAAGGCATTAACACTGTGGAGTTCCATTGTAATATACCTAGGAAATTGAAAATCGTCTCTATTGAGATAAAATTAATCTTGAATTGATAACCCGCAATGGGTAAATAAAATCCAGTACTCGTCTACAAGTATTTGTATACATTCAAAATGTTGTATAAAACAAAAACTGGTCCAAGTTAGCATATAGATTGGAGTGACATTTCCAGGCGTTATCTAGCAGTGCGTTAATGGCGGTAGCCTTTCACATTGCGTTATAAAGATCTTCTGCTTAATACTTAAAAAATAATCTTCATAGATGGCACTGGTCTATAAATTGAAACTGACATGTGAATTGTGGTGTTGGATATTAACATATATACAACTTCCAAAAATTTGTCAGACATGGTGGTCGTAAGAAGGGTGGAATGGGGAATGTTGTAATTACATAAAGCGTGCGCCTGACCCAACCAGTGACAGGTCATAGGTCCTGTAAACACCTCGATCACCATATTCAGTTTCCAGTTTGCATCTTCGTCTCTATTGAGATAAAATTAATCCTTTAATCCACTAATTATTTTTAAAAAAACACGACATGTTTCGGAAGATACCTCCATCTTCAGGTGTAAGAATATAATTAAAACTAAACAAAGAAAGACTAAAATAAAATCGCATTTAAAATTAGATAAAATAATTCAAATTTAAAAATTAACCTGGGCTATTTGTTATCAGTACTAATGTATATTTTTAACAATAAGAACTGATAAATAATAATTATACATGTTGATAATATAAAAAATATTTAAAATTGTAATTTAGAAAAAACTTACTTTTGAAAAGACATAATTTATATACGATTAGATATTAATAAATGATTAATTTGCATTTTATTGGGATTGGGAGCTTAGGAGATTAAACGTAGACAAAGTATTAAGGGAGAAAATTTCTCTATATCAAATATGTCTTTTCAAAAGTATGTTTTTTCTAAATTACACTTTTTTATATTTTATATTTTATCATCATGTATTATTATTATTTAATATTATTTATCGGTTTTTACTGTTAAAAAATATATATTCGTACTTATAACAAATAGCCCAGGTTAATTTATAAATTTGAATTATTGTGTCTAATTTTGAATGCGTTTTTATATTAGCCTTTCTTTGTTTAGTTTTTATTATATTTTTACATCTGAAGATGGAGGTATCCTCCGAAACATATCGTGTTTTTTAAATATTTTTTTAATAATACTGGATTAAACAAAGTTATTTTCAATTTCCTAAGTATAAACTTCCAAGCGATGAAAGAGACGCACACCAGTCCACACAGTGGGACAAGAAGTATTGTAAGATAGGTGAAATAAAATATTGTACTAAAATGGGATCCCTTTCTATTCCTTTTTTTGCATTTGTCTTACGTTGGACGAATACAAACTATTGAAAGAAAGTTATTTTTTTATTTAAGAACTTGCATTTTATGGATTAAATTGTGTGTTTGATGCTATGCTGTAACTATTTTTAGTTTTATCTGTTTTACCATCGGTTACTTTTACGACGATTTTTGATAATGCGCGGAATTCTTCATCAGGACTATTATCAAAGATATTTTTATTCTCTTATTCATCCTGGTGAGTAGTGCAATAAGATTTCTATGATATTGCCTCATATGATTCTTCTCGAAGATAGGATACCACACATAGCTCTCCGTGGAACGCCAAACGGACAACGCCGACCAGGAAGACCCCCGAAACGGTGGAGAGAAAGCTGGAGTTCAGCGTCTCAAGAGGACCCACCTGAAATAACAGACTCCTGAGTCTACTAAAAGTGAAGAAGAAGAAAAAGAAGATTCTTCTCGGGTCTGCTCCTGCCGCAACATACAACACGATCTGTATCCAGCATCTCAAATCCGTTTTTCGTGGATGAGATTGAAAAATCTTGGATAGATAGTCGATCAGACTATGGTTAACATCGTCTGATTTATCGTATAAATTACCAACCTTCATGAGGAAACAGAAGTCACAATATTTGATATATTTCTCATTACCTTCTGTAGAGGACTTTAATCTTGATTCAACCCTAATTGTATCAAACTTTGCTATAAGCATCAGCGTTTTTTGCTATTGCATGGACCAGATTGGCGTTAGATGTCATCTAAAACACTTATCCAATATGCCCAATTCAAATTAATGTCTTGATGAACAGTCTAACAAGTATAAAGCTTAAGCCATATTCTGTTCCCAGAAAACAATTTACATATTCGTCTCTATTGAGACACAATTAATTCTTATAAAAAAGTATTAAGCTGTTATGTAGTTGAAAACATGAATAGTTACTTAGCATTACGATTGAAGTAAAAAGCAATAAAATACTGTTAATTATTATGATAAATATTGTCTTTGATTCATGTATGAAACTAATTATTATATTATTAATTTAAGTTTTTGATTAATTTTAAGTGTCATTGATAAATGATTTGCTCGTTTTAAGTAGTTTAAAAATGATTATAAAAAATGGTCCCTTTTGATAACCTTGAGGTACACCGGTGTAAGATGATACAAAAATATTTATAAAATGTGTTTTATATTCAATATGTGGTAATACAAGCAATGTACTTAAATAAACGCGGAAAAACTTTTATACTGATTTTAAATAAATATTATATTCAAGAGATTTTTATAAAGGTGTTTATAAATAGGTTGTCTTCGCTCAATATTCAAAATCTATTGCCCCCAAACAGTGCCAAATGTCGTTCTCTGGACCATGGCAGGCGAAAAGCCAATTAAGTCGCTAGACGCAAATGGTAGTGGATCGGTCACACTCTGAGACGAAACCCAGCCTGCGTCGCTCAGGGCGCACTAGACTGGTCCCCTATGGAGGGAAAGAGAAAGCGAGGCAGACCTAGAGCCACCTGGAGAAGAGCCTTGCAGGACGAGGTTAAGTCAGTGGGCCTCACTTGGGATGATGTTAGGCATCAGGCATACGATAGGGTCGGGTGGAGAAGGTTCCTTGAGGCCCTATGCACCACGGAGGTGTGACAGGACAAAAAGAAGAAGAAGATATTCAAGAGATATCTGGTGTTTAAGGAATTCTTATCTTCTTCTCCCTAGCCATCTCTACACTGCTGAATGCATGCCTCTTCAAACAGTGTCTATTTTCCTATTTTCTGTTTGACTCTTATCCATATTATTTCCCGTCTTCTTTTTTGGGGTTGACCATGCCTCTTTTTCCTTTCCATGGTCTCCACGACAAGAGTCTGTTTAAGGAATTAGATTGGAGATTCAAGATTTTTCCTGGAACCGAGTTTTATTCCTTTTAAAAGACTGACCATATTATACGATATAACTTGGAGCTGGCAAAAGAAGGATAAAAGCAGGATGAATGCCGTTAAAAAGGGAGATCACTAAGAAGAATGTGCGGGAAAACATTGTATGATAGAATACCGAGCGATGAAATAAGAAGAAAATATAAAGCAGATGACTGCATCATGGATAAAATTAAAAAAGGATCCCTGAGATGGTTTGGACATATGGAACGAATGGATGAGAGTAGAATGGTTAAAAAGTTGTGCACAAGCAGCGTGAGTGGGAAAAGAAGCCGAGGACGACTGAGGAAAACATGGCATGACCAAATTAATCAATTACTAAAAGGCGGCCACATTCGAAGTCGGAATAATCGACGTGCGTGCATGGTACGATGTATGAATGTAGAGGAAGCCCGAGAGATATGCCAGGACAGAGCATTGTGGCGATCAATCCTCTCTACCTACCCCTCCGGGGAAATGACGTGATGGTTAGTTAGTTAGTTAGTTACCATATTATAGTTTTCTCATTGAAGATGCCTGCACGGCGAAATAATAATAAAAATTGTAAAAACGTATTTTGAAATGGCAGTGGATTCTTACAATGTAAATAATGTCAAGGATTAATTTTATCTCAATAGAGACGAAGATGCAAACTGGAAACTGAATATAGTGATCGAGATGTTTACAGGACTTATGACCTGTCATTGGTTGGGTTAAGTGCACGCTTTATGTAATTACAACATTCTCCATTCAACCTTTCTTAGGACCACCATGTATGACAAATTTTTGGAAGTTGTATATATGTTAATATCCAACACCACAATTCACATGTCAGTTTCAATTTACAGACCAGCGCCATCTATGAAGATTAGATTTAAGCATTAAGCAGAAGATCTTTATAACGCAATGTGAAAGGCTACCGCCATTAACGCACTGCTAGATAACGCCTGGAAATGTCACTCCAATTTATATGCTAACTTGGACCAGTTTTTGTTTTATCATAACAATGACAGGTCATAAGTTCTGTAAACACCTCGATCACCATATTCAGTTTCCAGATTGCATCTTTGTCTCTATTGAGTTACAATTAATCCTTGAAAAGATAACCCGCAATGGGTAAATAAAATCCATTATTCGTCTACAAGTATTTGTATACATTCAAAATGTTGTGTAAATAATGTCATTTCTTCTCTCTCTTCCTACGTTCCTGATACAGTAATAATAATAAAAATATATTATTATTAGTCTGTCGAACTCCTGCCGTTCATTACGATGTCCACATTGACTATCCATTGAAGCTGCCATAGAATTGTCAATAAAAAAAAGAGGCGCTATCTAAAAGATTACGGAAATAATAATATTCATTTTAATAAAACAAAAAATTGTATTTATTTATTGTTACAACGCAAAAAAAATATTTATTTATTGTTAGTTGAACAACGTTGCGAAACTCTCAATTGCATTCCACCGGCAACACTACTGACTAGTCCAACTCGTTAGCGTCCCTGTCGCGAACCTCGGGCAATGGGGTCACACTCATAACCGTGTGATCACAGCAGATAACGAGGGGATGAAAGGCGAGTTTCTGGCGCCTTCAAACTAGATCCAACCAGCTAAGGGAAGGTAACCCCGACAGAAAAATCCACCAGAGAAGGCAACGGGAAACCACTCTGGTCCCCTTTTCCCAGGAATCACTATGGCGAATTTTGCTGTAGTGATCGCCAACGTTGGGGGGACCCGACACGGCACCGAAAGAAAAAGAAGTTGAACAATTATGTAAAACTCTTTATTTAATCATAATACGAACGAACATCTATTTTATAGATGTTTAATTGTCCAAAGAGCTATGGAAAGGTATAATATTAAAAATATTAAAGCTTATTTTTTAAGGGTGTTAAGCAGGGCTTCGTGATGTCCCCTTGGTTGTTCAATCTGTATATGGACAAGTGTATGAAAGAACTTAAAGGTATAAATGCTGGTGCTAAGATGAGTGATCTGTCTGTAAACTGTCTGCTTTACGCGGACGACGCCGTTCTCGTTGCGGATAGTGCGGATGAATTACAAGTCTTGGTGTCGAGAATGTATGAGGTATGCAAGTCGAACGATTTAATGATGAATGTCGGAAAGTCAAAGGTGTTAGTTTTTGAAAGGGAAGAGCAAATGACAGTTTGTAATATAAGTGTAAATGAAGAGAACTTGGAACAGGTGAGCGAATTTGTGTATTTAGGTAGCATGTTCACAGCGGATGGCCGAACGGACAGTGATATTGAAAGAAGGGTTGGTGCGGGTAACAAAGTGAATGGAGCTTTAAAAGTAGTTATTGGAAACAAGAATTTATCAATGAAAGCGAAAATGGCCGTTCACAATGGAGTTCTGGTTCCAACCCTTATGTATGGAAGCGAAGCATGGAACTGGCAGAAGAAAGATGAGAGCAGAATAAATGCGGTAGAGATGAGGTCCCTAAGACGTATGTGCGGTAGAACGATGTACGACAGAATCTCAAATGCTGATATTAGGAAGGAGTGTAGAGCGAAAGAAGGTATTATGAACAAAATTATGAAAGGTTCGCTTCGTTGGTTCGGACATATGGAGCGCATGGGTGAAGAAAGAATGGTTAAAAAAGTATACGTTAACAATGTAAATGGAGTAAGGAGTCGAGGTAGACCGAGGAAAACATGGCATGACCAAATTAATCAAATATTAAAAGTTGGTCATGTCAGAAGCCGGAAGAATCGACGTGCGTGTATGACTCGATGTATGAATGTAGAGGAAGCTAGAGAGGTGTGCCAGGATAGAGTAGTGTGGCGGTCCATTCTTTCTGCCTACCCCTGCGGGGAAACGGCGTGATGGTTTTGTTGTTGTTGTTGTTATTTTTTAAGAATGAATGAATCTTTGATGTCAAAGATCGAACCCACGTTTCTTGAACCAGATATCAACCATTCTGACCCTTGGGCAACGAACACCTGTAGTTAATTATTCATGTTTGAGTGTCTGAACTTTTTTGGTAACACCTCGTACCGCAATGGCGATAAACGTCTGAATTACCATCGGATTCCCATGGCGGTGTCTTTCCGGAGCCATACGGCACATGTGCCACACAATTATTATGCCATAAAGATAAAACCAGAGGAAATATCCATTTTATTATAAAATGCAGTATTATAATTTAAGCACATTGAACATTTTAAAAATCAACCCGTTCACCGCCAATTGTGATACACAAATTACATTTTAAAAAATTATACGAGTATATTTCATATTATTAGGAGAAGATACTGGATCGAGCATGTCTCCCTTATGCCAGAAAATACGATCCTAAAGATAGCCCGAGACAGTCTACCTGAACTTTCCCGACCACGTGGCCGACCAGGGAGGTGATGAGATACTTGGCAGTCTAAGACCTGACGGCCAGCAGACATAACTTTGCTTGTGAGAGGGAGTTCGTGAGAGCGTGGACTCGTGCATTTGCCGAGGCTGCCACTTAGCCTGTCCGTCCTCCTGTGAGCTACTTGTGCCCCTTAACTCATAAGTCTCTGGGCTGGTGCTCCTATTTTATACTTCTATTTGGTGTACGGTCGGCTGTCTCAATAGTGTCTAATAGTGCCGTCTCTGACCCCTCTGAGGGTGTACTGATTGCCTCGCTAGGGGTGGGGGCTGCTTACAAAGCTGGGCCTCACCCTCCCCATCGCGGCGATTCCTTAATATATGTATATTTTTTTGAGATGTTTCTAATGTTCTGTTCCCTTGACCTGTCCCGTGTCCGCTATATAATAACTTTATGCGTACTCATGCCATTCTGCTTTTGTCTCGTCTGTTCCTCATTTCATTTCCGGCTGTCATATGTCCATGAGTCCGCTTCCCATATAATCCCGTGTCTTTTTTTACCTTTTATATATTTTGTTTAGAAATATTTTAAGTGTTTTTAGTGTTATCTGCATATTAGGCGGGACATATAGGAAAATAGCAGTAGATTAAATGTGGTATGGTCTCTCTTGCTTTCTTTTATACATTTTCTTTTCTAACTAGAGTCCCGCATGGACGAGCGGCGGGCCTAGGGATTGAATGAGCGAAACTGACGAAAGACACCGTTCGCTTTGGGTAAGCGGTGGGAATCCTCTATGTCTTATGTCCTATGTTTATTGGGGAATTCGAGTTTCAAGAATATTGTGTTGGTTTTCGTAAGCAAGTGCTATTTTACCATTCAGAGTGACAATGGACACTCCTCTTTTATCCGGGTTTGGGACCGGTAGCAGAGTAGAAACCACATTATATTATAACTAACTAACTAACCATCACGCCGTCTCTCCGAAAGGCTAGGCAGAAAGAACGGAGTGTCACACTTTAACCGATGCGGCACTCCATACTTCTCTTTTCGCCCCGCGGGAGACGCGGTGTGATGGGTTACGAACCTCATCGCCACCAATAGGCATCTCCCGCGCACACTTCGATCGTCCAACACCCACAAAATAAATCTAAAACAAATAATATAAAATACAATGATATAAAATAAAATAATTTAACACAAAATGATCTTTTTAGATGGTGCACATATTGTTTATTTATGTTCCACGTATCCACCGTTTTTTTAATTGAGCACATAATGTTATTTTTTTCGATGTTGCACATGTTGTCATGGACGATCCGGAATTTTGTTATTATCCACCGTTTTTTTTTTTTAATCAATTATATTTTTTTAAATTATATTATTATAGTATTATTGTTTTGTTGAATCGCTCTTTACATCATGACAGGATGAGCCAAATCGATGTAAAGGGTATTATAGCTATCATAGTGATTCTCGTGACAATTAATAGGTAGCTAATCTATTGCCAATTTATTGTCACGTGAATTCTACACCAGACCATAGAGAGTATGACGATCACACTGCCCTCACCGGGAATCGAACCCGGAACCTTCGGGGTGAAAGTCAATGCAGTTACCACTCGGCCACGAAGGTCGTCGTTGGCACTTGTTATAATTATATTGTATGTTTTTTTATTTGTATCCTCGGCAAGTGAAGGGTAAAGGGCCATGTTTGATCTGAAGGGACAGATTTCAACTCGGAAAATTATTGTCTAATTATTTTAAGCTTAGATGTTTAAGATGTACTGTTTTACCAGAAAAGATTGACACTTCGATTCTGGTCGTACTATTAGAATTGCAACGATTTACAACGATAGAAATAGGAACTCAAGGATAATAGGTATATTGGTCGAGGATGTCGTTAGGTGGAGGAGGCAAAGGATTCATCCAGACTCCCTCGCTGTTGGTTCCTCAACCGCTTGCTGGGAGCAAAGACGCGGTCTTTCGTTCACCCGCTCCGGAATTGGATAGCATTGAAAAATGCTTAAGACAAAAAAATAAAGCGACTCACTGACCGGGCTATCTGCTATGTCGAGGGCCATGGGTGTACCCGACCTCTTCTTCACTTCCACAGCACTGAACCTTCGCGATCTTTTCCCGCAATTTCTTCGCTCATAGCTGATATAGCTAGGCAGCGGTTGACGGTTGATTTGATACTGGTGTGAATAATTATCGACACGACTAGAGTCCCGCGTAGATCGGTGGGGAACAATAATTCGTGTGACAATTTTTTCGGGACGAGTGTAGGTGGGAAGCGAAAGGATGTCGCAACACTCTCATTGTGTTGCATAGCTAACCTTAAGATAGACGACCCCCGGGCAGACCACCAAAGAGATGGATCAAAAGCTAGGAATCGACCTCGCGGAAGGCCAATTCCTCTTGAGAAATAGGCCACAAGGCCTAGGAAGAACATGAACGAATTATTTGATAATAAGGTTACGAGGATGATCATAAAACACAGATTTGGTACAGCCGCCGAAACTTGGAATCTCACGAGTAATCAAGAGACAAGTTTATAAACATGTCATTCCCATAAAATATAATAAAACTTCTGAAAAACAGACGTTTTCATTCATATTAATGATTTGTATAATTGTTCAAGAAACACTAAATATATAGTTATACCCTTTATGTACCTACATCGATTTATCTCGCGCTATTATAATTCAAAGAGCTATTATTTATTAACTGTTAAAATTTAGAACACTTTTATAATGTATAGGGTATACAATACATATTCAAAATGAAAAAAAAAACACAAAAACATTACAAATCAACTGTCAACTGTCAAATTGACATTCTATAGAAACAATTTTGCCAGTTTAAAAACAAAACCTCTAAAAAAAACACAATATTAATAGAATTTGTTTTTTTGTATACAAATACTTGTAGACAAATACTGGATTTTTACCCATTGCGGGTTAATCATCTTTTTGAGGATTAATAGTATCTCAATAGAGACGAAGATATTTTTGTGAATGTATACTTATACTTGTATACGAAATCCTGGATTTTTACCAAAGGGTGGTTAGTGAACCCAAACAGTGTCAAATGTCGTTCTCTGGACCATGGCAGGCGAAAAGCCAATTAAGTCGCTAGACGCAAATGGCAGTGGATCGGTCACACTCTGAGACGGAACCCAGCCTGCATCGCTCAGGGCGCACTAGACTGGTCCCCTATGGGGGGAAAGAGAAAGCGAGGCAGACCTAGAGCCACCTGGAGAAGAACCCTGCAGGACGAGGTTAAGACAGCAGACCTCACTTGGGATGATGTTAAGCATCAGGCATGCGATAGAGTCAGGTGGAGAAGATTCCTTGAAGCCCTATGCACCACGGAGGTGTGACAGGACAAAAAGAAGAATAATAGTATATCACTGAAGAAGGACTGGTTGTCCGAAATTTTATATTTTTTAAATATAAGTGTTGTATACACAAAGTATATAAAAAGAAAAAGAGAAATAAATATAGTATAACAGGTTAAAAACAAATTACGAGTATATTCAGTACTTGGTACAGGGTTAAAACCTCCATACAAAAAAAAAACATATGAAAAGGTCGTGGAAATACCAGTGTTCACGTGTAGAACAGTGGTACGCGAGATGATTGACATTTTCGAAACTAGTTGACAAAACATTTATATATTTCTGAATTCTTGAACCGGATCCACCAGGGGTCAAGTTGCTTCATAATTAACTCAAATGGCTGGCAAACCCATAAGGTTCCTATATAAACCTCAGCTGACCAAAACACACGCATCTAGTGTGGACAGATCTAAGTCGGAGAGTGCCGCTTGAATCGCACTAATTATAAGACGGTTTCCAATTTCAGTGGGCTTTACAAAACGTGCAAAGCTTAGTTCGTTGGGGGGTGTATTAAGATGGCCATACTGAGATGTTTGGTAGTGTCTATTTGCGTGTATCTTGGACTTAACGGTGCCTCTGCTACGCGCCCAGAAAGAGGTATATCTTCTACTTTTTATTTTTATTGAAGGTACATAGAAGTTCCCGCCACATGCCCGAAGCTGTTATAGGGCGTAGCGGCGCCCTTTTATCAACCTCGCTCGTACACTCCCTGGGCCTGTCCCCGGTCCATCCGGGACATACATTTAAAGACGGCAACAGCAAGGGGGTGCCAGACCACATTTAATCTACTCCATTTATGCTCCGCTGTACTTTATTGAATAAATAAACATAATATATAATACATGAACACTTTAGGAACATTATATAAAAGATAAAAATAATGATACACCACAGGAATACAGCGGGAACAACAGGAGAGGCAGAGGAGACAAATGCGGGATGGAAAAAAAAATTTGGAGTACGAGGTTTAGGAAGCATTTCATAATATTAAATAAATAAATAAAACCATTGCACAAATTATTAGTATACCTTCTACTAATTAACTAACTAGCTAGCTAACCATCACGCCATTTCTCCGGAGGGGTAGGCAGAGAGGATGGATCGCCACAATGCATATCTCTCGAGCTTTCTCTACATTCATACATCGTACTATGCACGCACGTCGATTATTCCGACTTCGAATGTGACCGCCTTTTAGTAATTGATTAATTTGGTATTATATTAAAAAAATATTTTTATTTTGTTATTTTATTTTATATTAATATTATTTGTTTTAGGTTTATTTTGTGGGTGTTGGACGATCAAAGTGTGCGCGGGAGATGCCTATTGGTGGCGATGAGGTTCGCAACCCATCACACCGCGTCTCCCGCGGAGCGAAAAGCGAAGGATGGAGTGCCGCATCATTAAAAGTGTGACAGTTCATTCTTTCTGCCTACCCTTTCGGGGAGACGGCGTGATGGTTAGTTAGTTAGTTAGTTATTAATTTGGTCATGCCATGTTTTCCTCGGTCGTCCTCGGCTTCTTTTTCCACTCACGATGCTTATGTACAACTTTTTAACCATTCTACTCTCATCCATTCGTTACATATGTCCAAACTATCTCAGGGATCCTTTTTTAATTTTATCCATGATGCAGTCTCTTATTTCATCGTTCGGTATTCTATCAATCAACGTTTTCCTGCACATTCGTCTAAGTGATCTCATTTCTACGGCGTTTATCCTGCTTCCATCCTGCTTTTGCCAGCTCCAAGCTTTACTTCCATACATGAGGGTTGGCACTAGAACTCCATTGTGTACTGCCATCTTTGCTTCTGTGGATATATTTCTATTTGCAGTAATGACTTTGAGTGCGCCATTTCTTTTATTCCCAGCACCAACCCTTCTTTCGATGTCTTTCACCATTTTTCCGTCTGTTGTAAACATGCTTCCCAGATACGTAAATTCGGTAACTTGATCCGATTTCTCGCCCATCGCACTTATATCACAAATTGTCATACATTATTCTTTCTCGAAAACCATCACATTAAATTTAGACACATTCATCACCAGGTCACTCTTTTTGCATACCTCATACATCCTTGAGACTAAGACTTGCAAATTTTCATCTAACTACTAACTAAACAACCATCACGCCGTTTCACCGAAGGGGTAGACGGACAGGATGGATGGACACACTGCTCTATCCTGACATAATTCTCGAGCTTCCTCTATATTCACAACTCATAACATGCACCTGCGTCGATTTTTAGAACTCAGAATCAATTTAATATTATTATACAATACCTTTTAAGCGATCCTTTTTAAAGACCTTCGTGGCCGAGTGGTGATTGACTGCCACCCCGAAGGTTCCGGGTTCGATTCCCGCAGTGTGATTGTTACATTATCTTTGGTCTGGTGTAGAATTCACGTGACAATAAAATGGCAATAGATTAGCTACCGATTAGCTACATATTACGAGAATCACTATGATAGCTATAATACCCTTTACATCGATTTGGCTCATGCTGTCATGATGCATAGAGCGATTCAACAAAATAATAATAATAATATAAACGATGTAAACGGAAAAAGAAATAGAGGAAGACTGAGAAAAAAGTAACACGATCAAATGGTCAGCTACGTGAGGAGCCAGAGAAATCGATGCGCGTGCATGATAGGATGTATGAATGTTAAGGAAGAGAGAACTAAAGAAGTAAAAAATAACAGTGTGACAGTCTTTTAATAATGCCTTCCCTTCGGCATATTTTTTTTATACTAACACTTAGGATTTTTTTTATATTCGCCATACTTTGTGTTATAATTGCATCATTTCTTTTTTTCTTTTTTAATACACTTACATTTAAAAAATTTAAATTACATAGACATGTTTCGGACAACCAGTCCTTCTTCAGTGATACATATTATAAAGATACTCGTATATACAGATTTATAATATTATACAATTTTTAAATCTGTATGTATCTTTATAATACGTATCAATGAAGAAGTACTGGTTGTCCGAAACATGTCTGATATGTAATTTTAATATTTTTAATGTAAGGGTTGTATAAATAAAGTGTATAAAAAAAGAGAAATAACACTTATGATTTTAATCAATGATATTAGAATTTATTATGTAATCTCCAATTTGAGCCGAAAATAGCTCATTATTAAGAAGTAGGAATCTGGTCGTCTCCAGGCTTGAACCCTATCACCCTGGATCAGGAGCCAAGCGTTCTGTTCCCTAGATCACCACCCGTTTGTTTGGTTAGTTAGTCAGTTTAACATATTGCATGCGCGTAACTTTTCATCGCTGTCAGCTTCTTATTGTTGTTCCTCTTCTATCGGAGGTGGAGCATCATCATGGGTATTATTCCTTTTGAAACAGCAACTCTAAACAGGGATATTGCGCTGCAACTGAACCTTTCTCGAAGGTTACCTAGCCAGGATTTCTTCCTATCCCGACACTTCTTTTTCCGTTAATTTTACCATGGATAATTTTCATTGGCTGCAATACATGGTGCCTAACCGAAATAGATTAAATTTGGAAGCCTTTTGAGATGTGGTGAATTTTAAGAATTTTTTAGAGACATCACATCACAACGACGAGGTTCTGGGCAAATCAAATCAAATCAGTTTATATCATCAATAGACATTATAAAATTAATTTTTAAGGCATCTATTAAGAACAGGTAAAATAATATATTGTGTATAGTATACTCCCAGAAACGCATGAGAGATGGTTCAACATTAGGAAGACAGGATACTCTCCAGAATTAAGAGTATTTGCCTTCTGAACGTACTTTCAATAATATTAAAGACATCGATCTCCGAGGAGACCACGTTCAGCAGATTAATTGCTATGTGACACCACACCGGTGTCACCAGAGGCAGGTTGGTTCTGGCGGCCAATAGTTAAAACAATCTATGCTGTCGCTGTCGGAGATATCTATCAGAAACAAAAAGCTGAATACCCTCCAGCACGGCCGAGTTCTCGAAATATCCCCTGAGTAATCTAAAGAAATGGGTTATGAGATGCCCATCTCTTCGAAGCTGCAGAGAATTGGTTCCGAGCATTCCCAAAAGAAATGCCGTGATCAAAATCGATAGAGGGAGGCAACTTGTCAAATCCATTTCAGAAAGGGGTGTCCAATAGATCGGCCATATAATGTGTCATGAGGGTCTCCTGCATGACATAATTGAGGGGATGGTTCAGGAGACAAAATATATAGAGAGCGCCCCGGACGGGTAAATCTGAAAAAGGTGTGCGGGTGGCATGAACTTCTCATATGTTGAGTTAGTAAGACTTTGGAACAAACCAATCCCTAGGATTGAATCTGCAAACATGAATCTTTGTTATGACACACTCTTATCCTCACTCAATGTCCTCGAGTCCTCACGAGGCGAGATATTCCGTTATGCTGGAGAGGGTTCAGGAAAAAATTCTGAGGTATCTCTACATGAGGGAGTATTGTAGTTATCCGTGGCTCTATCCCACGACATTTCTTTTAGAAATTCTCGGAACCAATTCTTTACAGCTTCAAAGAGATGGATATCTAATAACCCCTTTCTTTAAATTAATCAGGAGATATTTCGAGAACTCGGCCGTGCTAGAGGGTTTTGGTATTTTTGTCCCTGACAGATTTCTCCATCAGCGACAGCACAGATTGTTTTACCTACCGGCCACCAGAAACAAGCTGCCTCTGGTGACACCGGTGCAAAGAGCTATTAGTCTGCTGAACGCGGTCTTTCATATTAGTGAAGGTAGGTTCAGGGGACAAATACTCTTGAAGAATTAATTGTATCTCAATAGAGACGAAGATGCTAATTGGAAACAGAATATGGTTGATCGAGGTGTTTACAGGACTTATGACTAGTCATTGGTTGGGTTAAGCGCACGCTTTATGTAATACAACATTCCCCATTCTACCTTTTTTTTTTATGACCACCATGTCTGACAAAAATTTTGGAAGTTGTATATATGTTAATCTGTAACACCACTCTTTACATGACTCTTGACTTTAGAAAGAATGTTGTCTTCCTAATGTCGAACCATCTCTAATGCGTTCCTGGTATTATGTTATATTTTTATAATATTTGACCTGTTTGTAATGTCTTTTGAGTTAATAAACTGATTTGATTTGATTTATAATGATGAATCTGTGTGTTTTCTAGGAATTTTCGATCTGAACTCTGGCGCTCCGTGCTTGGGACAGGACCAGTCCACCCATGGCATATGCATTGCGCGGCCGGAGTGCGGACGGCAGGGAGGCAGGGTGGTCGGATACTGTGGGGTCTTCAGCACCTGCTGCGCACGTGAGTATCACCAATATTCCTCCATACCTTCACCAGCGAGAGATAACTCTTCTGGTGTATGTCCAACGTGCTTCAACTTCGGATGCCCTTATGCTCCTGGTCTAATGTATTGTTCTCAATTTATAATTTAATATAATAATAAAATAAAAATTCAGTGAAGGATTTTCAGGTGGTTCAGGTTTCAGGTGGTCAGGTGGTTCTTGCATGGCTTTGCGAACTCCTTAACCAACTCCGCTGGACTGGAGGAGAGCAGTTATCATGCCTCTCTACAAGGGAAAGGGAGCCCGTGTGGACTGTGGGAGCCACAGGGCCATCAGTCTGTTGAGCTTCGTTGGCAAACTATATGGCAGGAAACTGATAGACAGATTGAGGAAAGTGACATCTGGAAAGATTTGGGATGTACAAGGAGCATTCGTGAGTGGATGTGTAATGTGAGTGGATGTGTAAGGCAGATGACTGCATCATGGATAAAATTAAAAAAGGATCCCTGAGATGGTTTGGACATATGGAACGAATGGATGAGAGAAGAATGGTTAAAAAGTTGTACACAAGCAGCGTGAGTGGAAAAAGAAGCCGAGGACGACCGAGAAAAACATGACATGACCAAATTAATCAATTACTAAAAGGCGGCTACGTGCGTGTCGTGCGTGCGCTAATCGACGTGCGTGCATGGTACGATGTATGAATGTAGAGGAAGCCCGATAGGTGTGTTACCCTCTCTGCCTTCCCCTCCGGGGAAATTGCGTGATGGTTAGTTTTTACTTTAAAAAGTATATACTGGTCGGATGCCGCTAGGGTCTGTTTATGCAGAATTTGCGGCCTCTTACGATCTGGACTCCCAGCTGTCTTTCCATCTTTTGGGAGGTGTTCCAGGGATTCTTCTTTTCTCTAGTTTCTCATGTAAAGCAAAGTGTGGTAGTCTTTGAACGTCCATTCTTTCCACATAGTCTCTCCAATAAATTGTTCTTTGTCTCCCCCATCTAACAACATCCAGGATATCACAAATTTCTCTGATCATGGTGTTTCTTATTTTGTCGCGTAAGGCCCTACCTGTTATTTTTCTACGGGTTTTCATATCTGTGGTTCTGAGAAGTGATTTAGTGCGAACTGTGTCAGCAGTTGTTTCAATGGCATTATCTGTCTGACACGGGTTTTGTATATTCGGACTTTATTCTTCAATTGCATGTCATTGCTTTTAATTTTATTCAAGCATTCTGATAGCCAAAACTTTCGTCACGTGGTTTTCACCTCTTCAAGAATCATCAATATGGCTCAATACATTAACACCAAGATATTTAAATGCTGCATCATAATTTCAATTGCTTGGATAATTGACTGCATAATTATTACATTTGATTTTTATTGGTATCATAGTTATCAGCCATTTGTTGTCTAGTGTTGCACATACGCCCTTCCCGACTTCCACAACTCTTTATCCCTCACCTCTCTCTGCCATTGTCACCCTGTCCATAGGCGGTACTCCCATAGAAGCCCCCAATTAACATAAGAAATTTTGATTAAAAACCTCTTCTGGCTTACAGAAGTTCAGCTCTTGTAGCAATTCCTCTTACGTCTGATGGGAACATTGTTGGAAAGTGATTTGGTGGGTTGTGGGTTTTTTGCGGGGGCATAATTACTTAGATTTGGAGGGTTCTATGGGAGTACCGCCACTGATCTTGTCAACACTTTGATGTCATCAGATCATCTTGCGGATCTCCGGATTTTTGCGGCCGATTCTCGGTCGTCACTCCGGGGTGCGATTTGTTTATTGGTGTGAAATATGATCACGGTTCTATTAAGTCCTGTGAAACCTCTTCAAATACTTGCAATGTTGGAGAATTAGGCAAATAAATAAATTAGACTGTAACCAATCCAGAAAATTATTATAATAAAAATATATTTTAATTTTTTATGTTTACTACACCTTTTTTAGTCTGAAAATAAACATTGTCCATTGCGAATTAATAATTTAATATGGGAATATAATATAAGAATATTTTGTTGTCTTTGGAGTCTAGCAATGTCCTTTAGATTTCCTGTCTCCCAGAAGGGAATCATTTATGTCAGTCAGCTTTTAACATGTGGCCGACATCGTCCACTACTGGACATAGGCCTGCCCCATTCTTCTCCACATATTCCTATGTAGGTACCTTCGCATCCAGTCACCAGCATTTTTTTCTAATGTCATCAGACCGTCGTGTGTGGACTCTTCCTCTGCTTCTTTTATCTTCACAAGGTTTCCACTACACCACCAGGTGATATCACATCATTTGCTGGTTCTTGATCATCCATGTGTCTAATGAGTAATACCTTCGTGGATCAGCCCAAAAATAAATCCACTGATTGGGTGTCTGATTATATTTTTAACTGTTTTTCCAGTACAGTCATGTGACGTTGTAACGGACGCCAAAATTGCGCAATTCACCAACCCAATCCTGAACGCGCGCTCCACAGGCCTGGAGTGTTCTTACAACGTGGAGATCAACAACCCCCGCGTGTGCCAGATCAGGATCGACTTTGACATTCTCACCCTGTCGCAGCCTTCTCTTGTAAGTATATAAACAATAAATGAAGTCATCAGTTTCGTGTAATCTTTTTAGTGTATCATAGATTATTCTTCTAGAGAGGGCAAGAGGAAACTATCCTTAACTCTCTCTCTCTCTCTCTCTACGGTCTCAATCTAGCGATTGGTCTGCAGCAAGGCGACGCATCTCCTCTTCCACTCCGCTCGATCCTCGGCAACTCTTTTCAACTCCGCATAAGCGGTGCAGCCCATATCTCAGTAAATCTGGTCTAGGTACTCTTGGCGAGGTCGTCCTCTGCCAATCGATCCCTCGACCATTCCCTCCAACACATTATGCAGGAAACATTCTTCAACTCTCCTGAGAACTTCTTCATTTGTAATGTGGTCGCTCCATGAAACATGGGCAACTAGTAGCAACCTGACATGACACCGAGAGAAGAAGAACTAACTAACTAACTAACTCACCATTACGGCGTCTCCTCGGAGGGGTGAGCAGAAAAAACTTCTGGCATACTTATCTTGTGTCATGCACGCGCGTCGATTTCTCTGACTCCTCACATGGCCGACATTCAATTTTTGATTTATTAAATCGTGCCACGTTTTCCTCGGTCTCCCTTTATTTCTGGTCCCATTTACATCGTGAACAGATATATTTTTTACCATTCTTTTTTCGTTCGTTCTTTCCATATATCCAAACAATGTATGAATTAACAAATGAGGCCGCCAGGGCAAGAGTGGTCGAACCCCAAATTTAGACAATGGAGATAAATGCGATTGAATATTTGACGTTTATTCCCCATTTTTTTTAAAACTATAGGTTAGGGTCTTCTTTAGTGATAAACCTTGTTTGTTTGGTGAATGTCTTAAGAATAGTATTTTGGAATATTGGGAAATATAAAGTTTAAGGATATTTTTTGATGGTTACTTATAATAGACCACATTTGACTCCATATATTTTGATTTTTTGTCAGAGCAAAAGAAGTATTTATGGCGATATCTAAGTTTCCACTTGGAAATGGTGGTAAGATTAATTTTTATTTTATAGTAGGTCACAAATAGGTGTGGGTTAGACCAGTAACTCAATTTTTCAAAAAATGTTGGTTAGACCACTCTTGTCCTAGTGGCCTCAAATAATGTAAATTTATTAATTCTAAAAAATCTTTTATTTTAATAATGCTTTTTATTTTACCTAAATAGGATGTTAATTTATTTTCATAACAGCTACGCGTACGTTGCAAGTCGCACGATAATTGCTTAGGCATTGGGCTACCTTTATGCAAACTAGTTATTCCTTATTAATCGAAATTGTATCAATCGCATTATTTTAGGATCCTGGATACGATTCAAGCGATAGGAAGCCAAATGATCCTTCAAAAAAGAAACCGAGTCAACCATCGACAGTCAACTTCAACAACCATACGTTCAGTGCAGAAAATACATCAACTGAAGCACCATGGAAGCCCGGGAAGATCACTTTGGAATCTTTAGAAGAGGAGGTAAGTCACAATTATTTTTTGATGCACCATGTAGAATAAACAATTCGTCTCATACGGAATTTTTCAATCGGAACCTTTTCTTGTAAATTCAGGGGTGCCACAAGGTTCAAACTTAGGGCCACTCCTATTCACCATCTTCATAAATGATATCACAAAGGTGATTTATTTTATTTGCCGATGATTTGAAATTATTCCTATAAATGAACAATCCTGAAGACTGTCTTCGCCTCCAGTCGGACATCAATAATATTGTTAACTGGAGTCACAGTAATCAAATGCAAATCAATGTCTCTAAGTGCGTTATGCTATTTTTTACTAGAGCATTGAGAACTGTATATCATAGATACACAATGAACAACCAGCAACTAGCACTGTATCTACGAAGAGAGATCTCGGGATCATTAATGAGAGGAGACTTTTCATGCACATATCGAGAGCATTTGTGACATTGCACTGAGGATGGTGGGCTTCATCATTCGGACCGAAAGAGTTTTCAGAGATCCCAATGTGCTCAGAGATACAACGCGTTGGTTCGGAGCAGACTCGAATGTGGTTCTGTGATATGGAGTCCTCACGAGGCGAGATATTCCGTTATGCTGGAGAGGGTTCAAAAAAAATTCTGAGATATCTCTACATGTGGGAGTATGATAGTTATCCGTGGCTCTATATGATAATTCTCTACAGCTTCGAAGGGATGGGCATATCATTACCCATTGCATTAAATTAATCAGGAGATATTTCGAGAACTTGGCCGCGCTAGAGTGTGTTGGTCTTTTTGTCCCTGATAGATATTTCCGACAGCGACAGCACAGATTGTTTTACCTACCGGCCACCAGAACCAATCTACCTCTGGTGACATTGGTGGGGAGAGCAATTAGGCTGCTGAACGCGGTCTCCTCGGAGATCGACGTCTTTCATATAAGCGACGTTCAGAAGACAAATACTCTTGACTTTAGAAAGTATCTTGTCTTCCTTATGTCGAACCATCTCTAATGCGTTCCTGGTATTATGTTGTATTTTTATAATATTTGACCTGTACTCAATAGATGTCTTAAACATTTTGCATTTTGTAATGTCTTTTGAGTAAATAAACTGATTTCATTTCATTTCATTTCATTTGATGTATAATAATAAAATATTTTATATTTATTTCAGAATCATCGTCGACCCAAACGAGAAGTGGAGGGGATTTACGTAAGATAATAAAAATAACTTTTTTATGACGTGCAATTAAGTGAAGCTTGGAGCTGGCAAAAGAGGATGAAAGTAGGATAAATGCCGTAGAAATGGGATCACTGAGAAGAATGTGCGGGAAAACGATATATGATAAAATACCTAACGACGAAATAATGAAGAAATGTAAGGCAGATGATTGCATCATAAGTAAAATTAAAAAAGAATCCCTCAGATGGTTTGGACATATAGAACGAATGGCGAGAGAAAAATGTTTAAAATGTTTGTATAAAATCAGTGTGAGTGGGAAGAGAAGTCGTGGAAGACCAAGGAAAGCATGGCATGACCAAATTAATCAAATATTGAAATGCGGCCACATTCAAAGTCGAAAAAATCGACTAACGTGTTACGATATATGAATGTTGAGGAAGCAAGATAAGTATGTCAGGATAAAACCCCCTCCGGGGAGACGGCGTGATGGGTAATTAATTAGCTAGATTTGATTAAACAACTATTTCATTTCACGGGGAAACTTGTATGGGTTGAAAGAGATAGATTTTCCTTTTTAAAAACTTAACTAACTATTCGATAAGTCTCATTGAAGTATTTCGTAGAATTGGATTCTGTTGACAGGTTAGTTTAGACCAAATCGTGCAAAGGTTTTGAGCTCTTAATTTAGTACTCCAATACTGGCTTGTCTCTAGTGTACGGTGTATTTCAACCTTGATAACAATATTCCAGGGATTCGCATGCAGAGATGATGTGCTCCAAATAACCAACCTCCAAGCCTTCAGCGAAATCATTCCACCGTTATGTGGAGAAAACAGCGGGCAACACGGTAAGGAACTGAAGCTTGAGGATGACATCAACATACCTAGATAATCAAATGATTTTACTGAAATCTCTTGATGGAAGTTCATTTTAAATAATAATTAAATAAAACGATGTTTTTTAACTACTTCCACTTTTGTCTTTATTTAGACAGCGACCGGTTTCGCCAGGCTCGCTGGCATCGACAGACTGGTAACACTATTGTAAACTTAGTCCTTTATATACATACAGATCAGGGGTGGTAAACATGATTCTATACAAAAATAATCTTCAAATATTTATGTAAATTTTTTCTGAATAACTATTGGTATTACAGGTATTCTTGGAGGTTCGTGTTAAATACAATGGGTAATAAATTAATAAAAATTAAAACCCATTGTATTAAACACGAACCTCCAAGAATACCTGTAATACCAATAGTTAAATTCAGAAAAATTTTACATAAATATTTGAAGATTATTTTTGTATAGAATCATGTTTACCACCCCTGATCTGTATGTATATAAAGGACTAAGTTTACAATAGTGTTACCAGTCTGTCGATGCCAGCGAGCCTGGCGAAACCGGTCGCTGTCTAAATAAAGACAAAAGTGGAAGTAGTTGAAAAACATCGTTTTATTTAACATACCTAGAATCTATCCCTATTATCCATCCACTAAGACCGCTTCTACGGCTGGTAGACCACTTCCAGGAAAACAACATCCTTGGAAATTCCAACAATAGAGCTAACAGCAATCAACAATTCTTCTTCTTCCTCTTTTTGTAGATCTTGCGATCTGTTTATACGGGATATCGAATTTCTTCCTGTGATGAAGACGTATCGTCAGTAAGTACATATGGTCTTGAAACTGCCACTCTGACAAAGCACAGTGCAGAGAGACTAAGAGTCATGCAGCGAGCGATGGAGAGAACCATGCTAGGCCTGAACCTTAGAGATAGAGTCAGGAACGAACGAGTCACAGACGTGATCTACCGGGTGACGACTTTAAAATGGAAATGGGCAGGGCATGTCGCTAGAGCTGCAGACGAAAGATGGACCAAAATACTGCTGAATTGGACCGAGAGACACAAGAAGAAGAGTAGGAAGACCACAAATGAGGTGAGCGATGACCTAGAACGATACGCTGGGGTGCTATGGATGCAGACTGCGCAGGAGAGATCGACATGGAGGGACATGGAGGAGGCCTACGTCCAGGAGTGGACGGCGATAAGCTGAAGAAGAAGAATAAGAAGATGAAGACGACCTGCTCAATCTTAGAAATCCTCGCTGGATCCATCCTCTCGATGTGGTCTCTCCAGTATCATATTCTCTGCCTGCTTCTTCTCACAATGTCATCAATTTTGAAGGATCTGCGAAACTCTTCGTTGGGTAATCTCTAAGATGGATGGAACCCATGATGGATCGCAATGTTTTCATTTTGATGTTTTTGGTTCTAACAGTGTCTGTTATTGCTTTGATTCCAAAGGTCATTATGGGCCTGATACATATTTTATAAAATTTAATTTGCTTTCCACTATCGTATTGTCCCAAACAGTGTCCCTCAGGCATCCGGAGATAACTGCTGCTTTATTAGTCTGCCATTTAACCTCATTATACAGATCCCTGCAACTAGATATCTCCACATCCAAATATCTGGACTTCATGACCTGTTCTATGGGTCAACAATTCCTTAACATAAAATTCCTTCAATACGGTGATACCAATTACTACAAAATTCTATGATTTTTTCTTTTCAGTATACCTCCGAGTCAATGCTTCCGTGAATAGCCGAGCTCTCAGGATCAATCTGAAGATTGCCGACAGGAATGACAGAACCGACCTGTCCATACCCACGTGGAGGATAAGGATACAGCAGCTGGAGTGCTACAACACTAATGGGTATCATATAATATCATTTCAGTGCTTTAGCCTTTGTAGTCCTTTTTGATTTCCAGCTTCTTGATCAACGGAAGAAGTTTATATTGGCATGAAGAATCAATTGTTTGTCGAAATTTACTATTTGTCTTCTCTTTCTTCTTCTTCTCCTCATAGACCTTTGGTCTGTTTCTGAAATCAGACCTTTCTTGGGAGGTTGACTCCCAACTCCATCTCTTCGGCGGTCTTCCGGGGGGACGGCAACCGGCAGGAATCTGATGCGCCACAGCGTGTGGGATTCTGGTGGGATCCATCCTCTGCACGTGCACATTTCAGTATCTTCTGCGTTGTCTGCATCATCTCACGACATCCTCCACCTTGCAGATCTCGCGGATATCCGTGTTACTGTTTACTGTTTGTCAATTTCAAATATCTGAATTTCAACTTCTTTTAATTTACATTGGGTAAACCCCTACCGCAAAACCTCTCAGTCACTACAACAAATAGTCCAAGCTCTCTTGTGTTATACATATCATCATCATTGACTATCCTTCGTATCCAAGGAATACTGTCTTTCACGGTCGTAGGTCCCTATGTGGCTAAAAAGTCCAATCCTGGGCCCACACACTCTGGGGCATCTAGAGCAGGGGAAGACATTGGCAGTGGAACTGCCACCGTCTCCTGGTGATCTCTCTTTTCGTCACCTCCTCCTCTCTGTGGGTTCGTCTCTACACTGTGATTCAAAGTCCTGTATTCCTTCATATATTATCTCCCTGTATCATACATACATGTTTATAGTTCAACTATCCACGTTTGGTATAATATTATGAACTAAATACTATCCAATAAGTCACGCATTTTCATTAAGCGTTCTTAAAATCAATGTTTCGCTTTTTTCTTTCACCCTTTAGTATTTTATAAGGCCTTTACATCTATAAATAATAAGAATAATTACATATCTTGCAGAGGTCATTTTGAAGCCAAGACTTTATTCTATTATTAGTTCATCTTTTTTGTTTCAGAATGACCAAGCCACCCACATACCTGGAATCTCTCTCAGCCAACCATCCACTAAGACCGCTGCTAGGGCTGGTGGACCACTTCCAGGGAAACAACATTCTAGGAAGTTCTAACAACGCGGCTAGCAGCAACCTACTGGAGATTGGAACGGCTGATATTGATGAGTATCTCATAGGTAAAAAATACAGTTTCCAAGAATACGAATTGTAAAAGACTCTTCCTAACTTCAAGTCTGTATCTTAGCCTGAGGACTTTGCTAATGGAAAAGAAATCTTAAGCTCGGTTCCCGCCTTGATAGTAAAGTGACACAATTTCAAGTTCTGTTGATAGGAACTTCAGATATAAATGTATTTTTCATCCACTTGTCCCTCGTCTTCACCTGACAATTCAAATTAAGTTTATTTATCAATAGACATTTAGATCATGTTCAGCAGACAGATTGCTCTTCCCACAGGGATTACCAGAGGCAAGTTGGTTCTGGTAAAATAATCTATGCTGGCGCTGTCGGAGATATCTATAGACTGTCGTTCTAGGTTATGGGGTCTAGATTTGACGAAAGAGCCCAAATGCTGGATTCACACACTCTGGAGCATCTAGGGCAAAGGAAAGCGTTGGCAAAGGAACAGCAACCTCCTCCGATGGTATCTCCTCCTCATCCTTTTTATGGCGTCTCTGCGCTATGCTTCAAAGTCCTGCATGCCTATATGTACTGTTATTCTCCACCTAGGTCTGTCTTCAGCAGTATTTTTTTAGAGACATAAAAACCAGCATCCTTTAGCACCCCTAAGTTCTCGAAATATTCCCTGATTAAATAAGCTACAGAGAATTCGACCCCAACACTCCCAAAAGAGAAGCCGTGTGATAAGGCCACTAACATTACCCCCAGTGTAGCCTGCACATTTAGACTCATTTGATGAATTCTTCTCGAGGTTGCTCTAGGTCTGGTTTCCAATTAGAGCCGTTAGCTCTGATGGCCAACTATTTATTTGGCTTTAATAGCCGAGTTGTAAGGGCTTTGACTGCCACCCCAAAGGTCCCGGGATCGATTCCCGGCGATGGCAGTGTGATTGTTACAAAGAGAATATACTCGTATATGATAACTATACCCTTTACATCGCTTTTGGCTCGTGCTGTAGTAATATAAAGAGCGATTATAGTGATATAATAATTTATAGATCTATTTCAGTTAATTCTTATACAAGTTTAATAATTTGATTCAGCTCCTCCCGGCTGTCTCCAGTACTACCCTGACAGGGCTGGCACCTTCGAAACCTTCAACTACAACCACGGAAACGGGCCCTACCTAGCCAACATGCGCTACGCCACCTGCTTCAGAAGGTCTCCTGACGTCTGTGGTATCAAGTAAGTGAAATCAATCACAGTTCTCTAAAGCAACGGGACATTTGGTGGATTATACTCGTTTATCAAGCAGTTCTCGGGCTGTCCAATCACCTGCACCAAAAAATGACTTTTGTATCCAATTGAATCCTTGTTTTTTGGGATCTTGAAATATCCGTGTAAATGTCCATTTACACTGGACAGTCATCAGCCGATACCGACACGTCACGCGTTTGCGTTGAACGAATAATCGTTTTGTGTGTTTCGATTGTGTTGTTACTTTTAATTAATGCCGATTCCGTTCATATTATAAAGGGTGTTTTTATTAGAGGTATACAATACATATTCAAAATGAAAAAAAAACACATTAAAATTATGATATTGGCTTTATTGAATAGATAATTTCATGCCATTATTGTTTAAATATGATTTCGGGCATATGAGCGCCACGGCTAGCTCGAATGAAGCGCAATCGTGAAGTCCAATTTTCGACCATTGTCGTCTTTGTGGATGCGTATTATCCACTAGAGTGTACGTGGTGCGAAAACGATCCATGGTCTTCCGAATAACTTTCTCGGATGGACGATTATGTCGACCGTAAAATGGACGTAGTGCACGATAAGTTTGGCTTACGTGTGGAAGTGAAGGATGAAACTGACAAAAGAAGGTGAAAGTAAAATAAATGCAGTAGAAATTAGATCTCTAAGACGAATGTGTGGTAAATCTGAAATTGATAGAGTTTCAAATGCAATTATAAGAAGTGAATGCGTTGCGAAGAAGTGGTATGAACAAAATAATGAAAGGGTCGTTAAGATCGTTTAAACACTTGGAAAGAATGAGTGAAGAAAGAATGGTGAAGAAAGTAGGTAAACTAAACGACGTGAACGGAGCTAGAAATAGAGGAAGGCTGAGGAAAACGTGGCACGATCAAACCCATCAAATATTGAATGTCGGTCACGTGAGGTGTCGGAGATATCGAATCGTATGAATGTAAAGGGATCGAGAGAAGTATGTCAGGACAGAACAGTGTGGCGGTCCATTGTTTCTGCCTACCGGCGAAAGAATGGGCACGGCGTGATGGTTAGATTAGTTAGTTAATTAATCAGAAGGGCATCATATACTCGTATGTGAGTCGACTGTAAATACATTGTTTACGGCGTGCACTTATTTGTGCGATTCACAAAGGGTATATTGTGGCAGTGTGCACATTTTTGTGCATTTCGATTATCTTCAACGTCATAATTATACAAAAAACACGTCTAAACTTCTAATTTCTTCCGTCATGTTTGCTATACTGTGTGGCGGATAGATGTCACTATAATACAATAATTCTTTTATGGTTCAAAACATGACTAAAAGTCATTACATTTAAGAAATTATTATGAATGAAATAAAACGATGTTTTTTTATAACTACTTCCACATTTGTCTTTATTTCGACAGCGACCAGTTTCGACAGGCTTACTGGCATCGACAGACAGATTATGAATTAATAATAAGGGGGATAGCCACTGTGACGACCGAAAAAACAAGTGTATTTCGGGATTTTTTGGACCGGGATAATTAAGGAATATAGTGAACGCGTTTTTTTTTGCATTTAATATATTAAAAAAATTAATTGAATAGAAACAAAGTTATCAGCATTGCTGTAAGTCTTAAAAAAAATCTCTCTCCAAAGTCGCATCGATTTCTCAAAAAGCTGAGTAGCTGATTTTTTTTATTTATATTTTTCACAAAATGACGACCGATTGAAAAATTTTCTCTTTTTTTGTCCACTCGTTCTCCAAGTAAGATTGAATTTCTTCAGTCGAGAGTTCAGCGCGACACACCTTCCAACTTACTAACTAACCCGCCGTTTCTCCGGAGAAGTAGGCAGAGAGGATGGATCGCCACACTGTTCTATCCTGGCATGATTCTCGAGCCTCTTCCACATTCACACATCGTGAAAATGGCTGCCTTTCAGAAATTGATTAATTTGGTCATGCCATGTACTCGTATTCCTTGGCATTCCTCGACTATTTTTTTCATTCACTTTACTTGTATATATCTTTTTAACCATTCTTACCTCATCCATTAGTTCTTTCTTAATTTTATTTATCACGCATTCATCCGCCTTACATTCCTTTCTTACTACATCATTTATCGTACATTGTTTTCTCACACATTCTTCTTAGTGACCTCATTTCTACTGCATTTATCCTACTTTCATTCTTCTGAAAACTCCAAGTTTCACATCCATACATAAAGTTCGGCACTAAAACTTCATTGTGCGCTGCAATAATATTTGCTTCAGTCAGTATATATATATATATATATATATATATATATATATATATATATATATATATATATATACTAATATATATATATATATATATATATATATATATATATATATATATATATATATATATATATATATATATATACTATATATATATATTTATATATATATATATATATATATATATATATATATATATATTTTAAGGAGATGTATGGCGGTGATACAAGTGTGATCGAAAATATGACAGCTAGTGCGAGTGCAGGACCTATGAATGATAATATTGAAAAAATAAGTACGAATGAGATGAAAAGATCCGTGAGTGCAATGAAAAGTGGAAAAGCTGTTGGGTTTGATTGTATTGCCATAGACTTTATTAAAAGCGGTGGCGAAGTGGTTTCTACATGGCTATGTAAGTTATTTAACCAGTGCTTGGAGGAGGGATATACGCCGCTAGACTGGAGGAGAGCAGTAATTATGCCCCTGTACAAAGGAAAAGGATCGCGTATGGAATGTGGAAACCACAGAGCTATTAGTCTTTTGAGTGTCGTTGGTAAAGTCTATGGCAGAATTTTAATAGAAAGAGTAAGAAAATTGACGAGTGACAAAGTTTGGGATGTGCAAGGTGCCTTTATGAATGGCAGAGGATGTATGGATCAAATTTTTGGACTTCGTACATTGACAGAGAAGTTTCTGGCCAAAAATCGCAAACTTTTCTGTGCATTTGTCGACTTACAAAAAGCATATGATTACGTTAATAGAGAAAAGTTGTGGAAAATATTGTCTGAATATGGAATAAGTACAAAACTGATCACGGCCATTAAGTCGATATACACGGAAAGCACTGCTAGTGTCAGAGTAAATGGAGATCTTACAGCCTGGTTTGATATCAATAAAGGTGTCAAACAAGGTTGCGTAATGTCCCCGTGGTTATTTAATCTGTATATGGACAATTGTATGAGAGAGCTGAAAGGGTTGGATGTAGGTGCCAAAATGAGCGGAGTGTCAGTAAGCTGTCTCTTGTATGCGGATGACGCTGTCCTACTTGCTGACAACGAGCATGAACTACAAGTCCTGGTGAATTGTATGTATGAGGTATGCATGCGAAATGATCTGATGATGAATGTTAATAAGTCCAAGGTAATGATTTTTGAAAAGGAAGAAACCACGACAGTCTGCAACATTAGCGTGAATGGTGAAAACTTGGAGCAAGTAGTTGAGTTTGTGTATTTAGGTAGTATGTTTACAAGAGATGGGAGAGTGGAGAGGGATATTGAAAGAAGGGTTGGGGCAGGCAACAAAGTGAATGGTGCACTTAAAGTTGTCATCGCAAACAAAAACCTATCCAAAAAAGCTAGAATGGCAGTGCACAATGGTGTTCTTCTACCGACCCTTATGTATGGAAGCGAAGCATGGAACTGGCAAAGGAAGGATGAAAGTAGAATAAATGCAGTAGAAATGAGATCTCTTAGACGAATGTGTGGATATTCTGTGTATGATAGAGTGTCGAATGAAAATATAAGAAGTGAATGCGGTGCGAATGATGGTGTCATGAACAAAATAATGAAAGGATCATTAAGATGGTTTGGACATATGGAAAGAATGAATGAAGAAAGAATGGTAAAAAAATTATATGTTAATGATGTAAATGGAACCAGAAATAGAGGAAGACCGAGGAAAACGTGGCACGATCAAATAAATCAAATATTGAATGTCGGCCATGTGAGGAGTCAGAGAAATCGACGCGCGTGCATGACACGATGTATGAATGAATGTTGAGGAAGCGAGAGAAATATGTCAGGAAAGAAAGGTGTGGCAGTCCATTCTTTCTGCCTACCCCTTCGGGGAGACGGCGTGATGGTTAGTTAGTTAGTTAGTTATGTTTACAAGAGATGGGAGAGTGGAGAGGGATATTGAAAGAAGGGTTGGGGCAGGCAACAAAGTGAATGGTGCACTTAAAGTTGTCATCGCAAACAAAAACCTATCCAAAAAAGCTAGAATGGCAGTGCACTATGGTGTTCTTCTACCGACCCTTATGTATGGAAGCGAAGCATGGAACTGGCAAAGGAAGGATGAAAGTAGAATAAATGCAGTAGAAATGAGATCTCTTAGACGAATGTGTGAATATTCTGTGTATGATAGAGTGTCGAATGAAAATATAAGAAGTGAATGCGGTGCGAATGATGGTATCATGAACAAAATAATGAAAGGATCATTAAGATGGTTTGGACATATGGAAAGAATGAATGAAGAAGAATGGTAAAAAAATTATATGTTAATGATGTAAATGGTACCAGAAATAGAGGAAGACCGAGGAAAACGTGGCACGATCAAATAAATCAAATATTGAATGTCTGCCATGTGAGGAGTCAGAGAAATCGACGCGCGTGCATGACACGATGTATGAATGTTGAGGAAGCGAGAGAAATATGTCAGGAAAGAAAGGTGTGGCAATCCATTCTTTCTGCCTACCCCTTCGGGGAGACGGCGTGATGGTTAGTTAGTTAGTTAGTTATATATATATATATATATATATATATATATATATCTATATATATATATATATATATATATATATATATATATATATATATATATATATATATATATATATATAATATATATATATATATATATATATATATATATATATATATATATATATATATATATATATATATATATATATATATATATATATATATATATATATATATATATATATATATATATATATATATATATATATATATATATATATATATATATATATATTATATATATATTTGCGGTAATGACTTTGAGTGCACCATTTATTTTGTTTTCAGCACCAACCCTTCTTACGATATCTTTCTCAATTTTTTCATCTCTTGTAAACATGCTTCCAAGATAACTAAATTGGGTGACTTTCTCTAATTTCTCACCAGCAACACAGCTTCCAGATTTTTCTTAACAAGGCTCTTGGCCACGTCAACGATATTTTGTAGTTACTGAACAATCTTCAAAATAGACACACAGCCGACGCGACGCACACTTGTACACAGTCACACACACACTTATATTAATCTTCTCTTGTGATTAACTTTATCAAGTGTTTGTTGCTATGGTCAATATGGTTATCCTGCAGGTACACGCCCAGCCAGTTCGAGATGTCTTACGAGGACAACGACTTCTTATCGATGGACACGGACTGCGAGTATCCTTTCCACCAGTCGGGCATGTACTACAGCAACGACTATCTCTTCATCCCTGATGGCCAGTCTACGGACGGGAGGAGGGGATCCAAATGGTGCGACGAGAGCGCGGCGGACTCCATAATAGCCTGTAAGTATAGACATATACAGGTATATTTAGATATATTCAATACTCTGGACTGGTTTGAAGGTGGCCTTAACATAAATGGCGAGTCCATTTCCTACCTTCGCTTTGCAGATGACATTGTCATTCTGGCGGAATCTGTGAGGGAACTCAAAAACATGCTCAATGAACTGAACACTGCATCCAGACGAGTGGGTCTCGGGATGAATTTGGACAAGACGAAAGTCATGTATAATGAACATATTATCCCGAAATCAGTAACCGTCGATGGGTCGGCTATCGAAGTGGTACCAGAATACACATACCTTGACCAAATCATTCAATCAGGTAGTAACAATTTCGAGGAAGCCGACCGAAGAATTCAGTTGAGTTAGGCGGCCTTTGGAAAATTACGTCATTTTCTCACCTCTAAAATACCACAATGCCTCAAGTCTTTAACCAGTGCGTCTTGCCAGTCATGACGTACGGAGCCGAGGCGTGGATACTGACAAAAGGTCTGGTCTACAGATTCAAGGTCGCCCAACGCGCCATGGAAAGAGCCATGCTTGGAATAACCTTGAAGAACAGATTTAGAAACGAATTTATTCGACAACAAACCAAGAGGACTGGGGTGGCTCTGAATATGGGCGGGCAGAAGTGGCGATGGGCTGGCCATGGCTGTCGAAAAACCGACGGTTGATGGGAGAGACGGGTTCTGGAGTGGAGACCGCGTACAAGATTCCGCAGAGTTGGACGTCCCACTGCCCGCTGGACCGACGATCTGAAGGGGATTGCTGGACATGAATAGATGAAAACGGCAATGGATAGGGGGCGGTGGCGTGCTTTGGGAGAGGCATTCAGCAGTGGATGACGGACGGCTGACGATGATGATGATGATGAATAAAATGGCGTGATTGTAGCCATAAGTGATAAGTGAAGCTTGGAGCTGGCAAAATAAGTTAGAAAGTAGGATAAATGGCGTAAAAATTAGATCACTGAGAATAATGTGCGGAAAAACGATATATAATAGAATAATAAAAGACGGAATCTGGACGAAATGTAAGGCAGATGATTGCGTCATAAGTAATATATAAAAAGGATCCCTAAGTTGGTTTAGACATATGAAACGAATGGACGAAATAAGAATGGTTAAAATGTTGTATACAAGCAGTTTGACTGGAAAGAGAATCGTGGAAGACCAAGGAAAGCATGGCATGACAAAATTAATCAAATTTCAAAGATTGGTCATGTCAGAAGCCGGAAGAATTGACGTGCGTGTATGACTTGCTGTATGAATGTGGAGGAAGCTAGAGAGATGTGTCAGAATAGAGTAGTGTGGCGGTGCATTCTCTCTGCCTACCCCTGCTGTTTGTTGTTGTTGTTGTATATGGAGTTTTACATCATTGTTCAAGAAACAATAAATTACTTTAAGTTTACATTATAGTTTCTGAATTAGGCAGCGATTCTCACTGGACCACAAATACACTTGTCCAAGTCATAGTTCATGATTTACCTTGATTATCCGTGGTATTTCTTCCAGCCTCCCCACCTGGACCCCTGTACGTGTACTTCAACAGCGACAACATCATCGGGCAGGACGTGGACGACGAGATCGGATACAGGATCAACTACAATGTCCTCAACAACTGCTGATGTTCGCGAAATAAGAACGGGTGCTGACCAAAAATTAATACAATATTTCAAGGATTAATTTTATCTCAATAGAGGCGAAGATGCAAATTGGAAACTGAATATGGTGATCGAGGTGTTTACAGGACTTATGACCTGTCGTTGGTTGGGTTAATTCCACCTTTCTTATGACCACCATGTCTGACAAATTTTTGGAAGCTGTATATATGTTAATATCCAACACCACAATTCACATGTCAGTTTCAACTTACAGACCAGGGCCATCTATGAATAATAGATTTAAGCATTAAGCAGAAGATCTTTTTATAACGCAATGTGAAAGGTTACCGCCATTAACGCACTGCTAGATAACGCCTGGATGACTGGATGACTAAATGACAGGTCATAAGTCCTGTAAACACCTCGATCACCATATTCAGTTTCCAATTTGCATCTTCGTCTCTATTGAGACAAAATTAATCCTTGAATTGATAACCCGCAATGGGTAAATAAAATCCAGTATTCTTCTAAGAGTATTTGTATACATTCAAAATGTTGTATAATACAATATTTGTTAATGTTGTATCATTGCATTGCATTGTCTTCAAAGCGCTACATGGAGTTGCTCCAAATTAAATATCCGAACTCTGTATAACGGACAGCCTAAATACAAGGAAATCCACACTTCGCTCGGCGAACTTCTCGGCAATAGGAAGATTAAGTTGAGCCAAAGCGTTGCCCCAGTACATATTTCGGGGATCGAGCGTTTGCGGTAACCGGTCCATCTGCTTGGAACAATCTCCCTTCACACCTCAGATGCATAAATGATTCGACAGACTTCAGATCTAAGCTGAAAACCAATCTTTTTCATATTTCATACCCAATTTAAAACTTGCATATTTTGTTCTATTAACTTTTATAATCGATTGCGAATATCGATCAGATGCAGCGTTCACATTTAGATTTAAAACACGTCTTAATGAGGTGATTACATCACAAAAACGGCGCTTTAAATGTTAGCATATTATTATTATTATTATTATTATCGCAAACAAAAACCTATCAAAAAAAGCTAGAATGGCAGTGCACAATGGTGTTCTTCTACCGACCCTTATGTATGGAAGCGAAGCATGGAACTGGCAAAAGAAGGATGAAAGTAGAATAAATGCAGTTGAAATGAGATCTCTTAGAAGAATGTGGGGATACTCTGTGTATGATAGATTGCCGAATGAAAATATAAGAAGTGAATGCGGTGCGAATGATGGTATCATGAACAAAACAATGAAAGGATCATTAAGATGGTTTGGACATACTGAAAGAATGGTAAAAATATTATATGTTAATGATGTAAATGGAACCAGAAATAGAGGAAGACCGAGGAAAACGTGGCACGATCAAATAAATCAAATATTGAATGTCGGCCATGTGAGGAGTCAGAGAAATCGACGCGCGTGCATGACACGATGTATGAATGTTGAGGAAGCGAGAGAAATATGTCAGGAAAGAAAAGTGTGGCAGTCCATTCTCTCTGCCTACCCCTTCGGAGAGACGGCGTGATGGTTAGTTAGTTAGTTAGTTTATTATTATTATTATTATTATTATTATTATTATTATTATTATTATTATTGCGTTATAAAATAGCCTTATATTATATGTTAATGTCCTAACAAGGTGAGACATGTTACTACCATAAAATATTGTAAAACAAATTGTAGACTGAAATAATATAAAATAAGAATATATATATTTTTTATACATTTTTTACCAAGTCTTTTATTTTTTAAATATTATTATAAGTTTAGTTTTCTCTGTGTAATTTTTCGCCGGGAGAGATGAAAACATTCTGTATCATTCTCCAACAGTGTTTCAGTACAATGAAATTGATAATAATTCCACTGTGTTAACACCTTAATATAAATATTGTGTTTCTATGTTATGGTAAATTTGTATGAATTAAAGTGCATATAGTTTGCTTGCTTAGATACTAACATGTACGAGTACATGTCATTAATGACGACCTTCGTGGCCGAGTGGTAAGTGCATCGATTGTCACCCCGAAGGTCCCGGGTTCGATGGCAGTGTGATTATCACACTGTCTTTGGTCTGGTGCAGAATTTAGAAAATAAAATGGCAATAGGCTAGCTACCTATCCCATGTCACGAGAATTAATAAGATAGCTTTACCCTTTACATGGATTTGGCTCGCGCTATAATGATGTAAAGAGCTTTTCAACAAAATAATAATAAAGAGTTTATTTTAAGTTTTTTAAATATAAATCTTCTTATTCTTCTTACTCAGCCTATCCCGTCCACTCCTGGACAAAGGCCTTCTCCATTAGCTTCCATGTCACTCTGTATTGTGCAGACTGCATCCAGGTTATTTCGACATGATCCTATATGTCATGATCGATTGTGGTGTCCGCCCTGCATTTCATCCTATATGTCATGATCGATTGTGCTCGAATCCTTACTTTGCTGGTGATTTTCATGTCAGGGTTTATCCATATTAAAATTTTTAAAGATCCTGAGATGACCGCAACCTTCAACAAAACAATAATAATAATTATTATTATTATATAATTACAAGTAAGATTTAAAAAATGGTTAAAAAGTTGTACAGAAGCAGCGTGAGTGGGAAAAGAAGCCGAGGACGACCGAGGAAAACATGGCATGACCAAATTAATCAATTACTAAAAGGCGGCCACATTCGAAGTCGGAACAATCGATATGCGTGCATGGTAAGATGTATGGATGTAGAGGAAGCTCGAGAGGTATGCCAGGACAGACCAGTGTGGCGATCCATCCTCTCTGCCTACCCCTCCGGATAAATGGCGTGATGGTTAGTTAGTTAGTTAGTATCTAAAAATGTATCCATATATCCCAATTGGGTTTTTTAAACAAATAATCAAATAAATAAAAAATTAAAACAGACAAATACTCTAGACTTTAGAGAGTATCTTGTATTCCTAAAGTCGAAACATCTCTCATGCGTTCCTGGTATTATATTATATGTTTACCTGTTCTCATAATTTATGATTTTCGTTTGTAATATCTTTTGAGGACATAAAGTGATTTGATAATTTATTCAATTGATCAAAATTTATGTGTGAATGCAATAAAAATGTAATTGATACCTGATACGAGTATTGGACGGCATGCAGCGCCGCCGGTAGCGGTAGTGGCCCCCCTACCTCCTAATGTAGAATTATAATAATACTCCGATTAAAGTGCAGAGTGGCCTCACTGCTTGCCCTGGAACATGGAACATGGAACATCTCTTCGCTCATTAGATAATTACAAGTTCTTAGCCTGCCGCGCGGTAATACTGGGCCCACGGGAAATCTTGCCACTTTGAAATTTGTATCTCTTCAAATATATTTACTTACGAATAACGCCAAAGTTGAGTGACATGAGTGAGTGAAAACAAGAGTGATGTAGGTCGATTTGTCCCTGATAATTACCTTCGTCAAAGACAGCGCAGATTGTTTTATTTGCCGCGCTGCAGAACCAACCTGCCAATGGTTATGCCAATCTTATTGCTTAATCGGATCGCCTCGGAGGTCGACATATTTCGCGATAGTGTGAGTTGCCTCAGGGATGCAATATCAGTGTTATGATTTTTTCTTATTCTTAATCTTAATTTTTTTAATGCTTCTCTTTTTAAAATGTAATTGCAAACGATCAGGAATTGTATGTCTGTAATGTTTGTGATTTTTATCAAAATAAATGAAAATGTAAATTGTTAATAATGTTGCCAGAATGCAGTTGTCCTGGCTGCGAAATATAGGGGAATAGACAGGAACGAACAGAGATGCTTTTACTGCAGAGATCGCCAATGTTGGACCTGTCACGGCACCAAGAGAAGATGAAATTAATAATGGAAAAAAAAAATATTATACAAACAATTTGTTATTCTACATGTAGAGAAATGCAGAATTAGGGCAGCAAGAGCTACGTTTGATAAAATGTAACCAGTCTTCTGCAATGATAACATAAATTTGAAACTCCGCCAGAGAATGATTAAATGCTATGTGTGGTCTGTTTTATTGTGTGGATGTGAAACGAGAACCCTGAATGTCAATTCAATGAACAGACTGAAAGCATTTGAAATGTGGCTCCATTGTCGAATGCTCAGAATTCCCTGGACAGACATGGTTACCGAAGTCCTGAGGCGAGCTAGAGTTGACAGGGAACTGTTATCAACTATCAAGGTTCGAAAGATCTCACATCTGGGTCATATACTGCGTGAGGAAAAGTACCACCTTCTCCAACTGATATTGAAGGGGAAAATTGAGGAACGCCGAGGGTCCGGTAGGAGACAAATATCCTGGCTGCGAAATGTGAGGGAGTGGACCGGCATCCGAAGTGTGGAGGAGCTGTTCGGAGCGGCGCAGGACACGGACAGGTTGGCCGAGGTGATCGCCAACGTTGGGGGTACCCGACAATAATGTCGAAATAAAGACAAAAACATCGTTTTATTTAATTATTATATAAAATGAACTTCCATAAAGAGATTTCAGTAAAATTATTTGATTATATTTATATTATAAAGGATTTTTTTTTTGTACACAATATAATGTTTTTTTTTTTCATTAATCGAATTGAGTATTTAATTATTTGAAGTTTTTTCTGGAAGTGCCAAGTTTCCATGGGCGAGCAGTGCTTGCCCAATTGATTGACATATCGTAAACTAGTTTAAAAAATGTTCGAAGTTTAGTAAATGAGGAACCGGATTTAATAAGGGACAGACATTTCATCACAGAGCTCCCTGCAGGGCTCTATATAACCTCCGCGGCCTGGCCCCGCGCTCTGTATAGTCAGAGGGCCGTCCATGTCGGAGGGACCACCGCACGATCGCTCCTACACTCCCGCCAGGAGTTCCACGGCCAGCTCCACGATCAGCATGCGTGCCTGGGGCTGTCTGCTGGTGGCCGTCTGCGCCGGGCTGGGAGCTCGAGGAACCGCGGCGCAGCGTCAGGGAAAGGGTAACTCTTCAACCTATTAAAGTGTCATTTAACATGATAAGCAAGCGGTGAAGTTACTAACTAACCATCACGCCATTTCCCGGAGGGGTAGGAAGAGAGGATGGATCGCCACAATGCTCTGTTCTTACATACTCTCGGGCTTCCTCTACATTCATACATCGTACCACGCACGCACGTCGATTATTCCGACTTCTAATGTGATCGATTTTTAGTAATTCATTCATTTGGCCATGCCATGTTTTCCTCGGTCGTCCCCTATTTCTGGTTCCATTTACATCGTTAGCATATAATTTTTTTACCATTCTTTCTTCATTAATTCTTTCCATATGTCCAAACCATCTTAATGATCCTTTCATTATTTTGTTCATAACACTATCATTCGCACAGCATTCACTTCTTATATTTTCATTCGACATTCTATCATACACAGAGTATCTATACATTCGTCTAAGAGATCTCATTTCTACTGCATTTATTCTACTTTCATCCTTCTTTTGCCAGTTCCATGCTTCGCTTCTATACATAAGGGTCGGTAGAAGAACACCATTGGCATAAAATTATCTATTAAATAATGCCAATATCATAGACATTAACATTATTTTAATGTGTTTTTTTTTTCATTTTGAATATGTATTATATACCTCTAAAAAAATACCCTAAAGTAATGTTTATGACCCTATCTATTTTACTGATATCCCAATTTTGCCCTTTCCATAGCTCTTTGGACAATTATCAATTTATTGGCGTATTTCATTTCATTTGTGTGAACACATCATGTAACAAACTAACCAACTAACCATCCCGCCGTCTTCCCGAAAGGGTAGGCAGAAAGAATGGACTGTCACACTTCTACAGATGCGGCACTCCATCCTTCTCTTTTCGCTCCGCGGGAGATGCGGTGTGATGGGTTGCGAACCTCATCGCCACCAATAGGCATCTCCCGCGCACACTTCGATCGTCCAACACTCACAAAATAAATCTAAAATAAATAATAGAAAATACAATGATATAAAATAAAATAACAAAATAAAAATAATTTAACACAAAATGTTCTTTTTAGATGGTGCACATATTGTCTATGTAATTTATGTTCCACGAATCCACCGTTTTTTTAATTTAGCACATAATCATGTAACAATAACGGTTGAAAATGTGTACAGATAGCATTGTTTGCGTGTTAGTGCACTCGGCAGGTGCGGGTTATATTGTACAAGTGGTTAGCAATATCGGTTATGTCGGTTTTTTGCAGGGGGCATCTTCAGCTTGGACTCGGGGGACCTCTGCCTGGGCACGGACCGCACGACGCAGGGTGTGTGTCTCACGCGGCCCGAGTGCGGACGGCAGGGCGGCAAGGTGGTCGGCTACTGCGGGGTCTTCAGCACCTGCTGCGCGCGTGAGTACCACTGCTCCCTTCTCCCTGCTCCCTACTCCCTGCTCCTTACTCCCTCATTCAGTGCTCCCCTCCAACGTATTGTTACAATTAACGTTATAAGTTTTAATAATTAATAGTGGATATTTATCATTAAATTAAAATTGTACTTTCTTAACTTGGACTTGGACTTCGATCTTCTGGCTTACAGACGTTCAGCTCTAATGGCTATTCCTCTTACGTCTGTAGGAAACATTGTTGGAATGCGATTTGGTAGTTGTTTTATGATGTGGCTAAATGTATGGCCCGGAGTGTCTCTCCGAGAGAGGGCGAGGGGGAATTTAGGGTTTATGATAAAGTCTTACATTATTGTCAAGGAATGAAAGACCAGTTAGGGTTGGGATTGTATTTATAAAAAAGTCTGTTCCCGAGGGGAAGATAAGAGGAGCAGTGCCTGGATGGAGTTGGAGTAGGAGATAGCGTCCTGCGTGAGACCATTTTGTTTGGCGGAGTACGTAGTGGGCTATCGGGGAGGATTTTTTTGTCCGCATTGATTGCGGGAGGGGTAAGGACTGAATGATGGTGGATAACTTGATGGTAAAGGGTCATTATTGATAAGGAAGATGGTAATAATTTAGGTCGTGGTCTGGAAATGAAAGAGATGAAGTTGGAGTAGTGAAAGGAATAATAGAGCTGGAGTCGCAGTATTCTGATGTGACAAAGGAGTGTTTTTAACTGTTGTGTAGCATTATTTAACATAATTTAAAAAAAAACACTTTTACCTGAACACACATGAGATTACATAAACTTTCTAATTGATAGTCAAAACCCGGAACCTTCAGAGTGGCAGTCAATGCACTTACCACTCGGCCACGAAGGTGAAAGGTGGTGGAAAGAAAATGTGCATCCACAGCACAAAATGATTGTGAATATGGAAGAAAGTTAAGACAGATTGTATTCATATTACTATTTTGTTGAATAGCTCCATTAGTAAAGGATATAGCTATTAGATTGATTCTCATGACATGTGATAGATAGCTAATCTATCGCCATTTTATTGTCATGTGAATTCTGCAATACACTGAGAGAATCACACTATCATTGCCGGGAATCGAACTCGGGACCTTCGGTGTGTCAGTTGTAGCACTTATCTGCCACGAAGGTCGTCGATTATTGCATAAACGGTTTTTAAATTACTATTTTGTACATCCAGGAGAAACTTGCGACGTCATCACGAGGGCCAAGGACGCCATTTTCTCCAACCCTCCCCTGAACGCGCGCTCCACGGGGCTGGAGTGCTCCTACAACGTGGAGATCAACAACCCCCGCGTGTGTCAGATCAGGATCGACTACGACATCCTCACCCTGTCGCAGCCAACCCTGGTGAGCATTTCCTACTCACTTCTACAGCAAAAAGAACTTTCATATTCGAGAAGTCAAACCACTCCTCAAACTGCACACAAATTAATATCAAAGTTATTGTGTCCTACCTGGGTGATGTGGTGAACTCCAGGTGTTTATAAATAGGTGCCTTCGCTCAATATTCAAAATCTATTGGCCCCAAACAGTGTCAAATGCCGTTCTCTGGACCATGACAGGCGAAAAGCCAATTAGAGAACAAGTCGTTATACACAAATAGCAGTGGATCGGTCACACTCTGAGACGGAACCCAGCCTGCATCGCTCAGGGCGCACTAGACTGGTCCCCTATGGGGGGAAAGAGAATGCGAGGTAGACCTAGAGCCACCTGGAGAAGAACCCTGCAGGATGAGGTTAAGGCAGCAGGCCTGGGATGATGTTCAAATCAAATCAAATCAAATCAGTTTATTTACTCAAAAGACATTACAAACAGCATAAATATTTAAGGCATCTATTGAGTACAGGTAAGATATTATACACATACAACATAATACCAGGAACGCATTAGTGATGGTTCGACATTAGGAAGACAAGATACTTTCCAAAGTCAAGAGTATTTGTCCCCTGAACGCACTTTCACTAACATGAAAGACGTCGATCTCCGAGGAGGCCGCGTTCAGCAGACTAATTGCTCTTCCCACCGGTGTCACCAGAGGCAGATTGATTGTTAGGCATCAGGCATGCGAAAGAGTCGGTTGGAGAAGGTTCTTTGAGGCCATATGCACCACGGAGGTGTGACAGGACAAAAGAAGAAGAGAAGACCTGGGTGATGTGCTTAGAGGAGAAAAATACGTGCTCGAAATATGAAGACGGATCTCTGAGCGTAGTTAGTGCGATAAGCAGGTGTAAAACTTGGCTAGTAGTGTGTCTTGTGCGAGTCATAGTGGTATTGACATACATTGGGTTATACGAAAATGTTTTTAATTGTTTCATTAAAATGATTTTTAATTTATTTTAGGATCCCGGATGGGAAGGTGGTGACAGGAAAAATAAAGATAAAAACAAAAAAAGCAGTACTCTAAGGCCATTCAAGTTAAATTTCACAAATAGTCAGTCAAATGAGAACTCCTCTGGCGTTCCTCAAGAGAGCGGAAGGATCACCCTAGAAAATTTGGAAGAAGAGGTTAGACTTGGTTTTTAATTATTATTTTTTTGAAATATACGAGTATATTATAAAGTGTACAGGTAGATTGAAACATACTAATATATACTGAGTTATTTATACCTCAGGGAGTATAACTAATATCCTTTTTTGTACCCCTCACTATTTATCTCAGGAATGTTGGATTTCAACACTCTTAAAACTCGTCGAATGATCTTTCTAGAAAAGCATTGTTTTAATCTATAGTACTTTCCGGAGGTATTTACAATCCAGCAATACTGAGAGAACAATATCTATACGTTCCCCATAGGTATAGCAGAGCAAGGGGGCATATATTATTTTATGCCCCAAATTGCCGCACAGAGGCCCTTCGAAGTTCTCCTGTATTGGAAGCGATTCGTCTTTTAAATGAGGTTGCAAAAGAAATAGACCGCTTTGGATGCAATCATGACGAATTCGTGAATATCCTTACGATAAGGGCAGCAAGGAAATAACTGGCATATTCCTATTCATAAGGTTCTATGTATATTTCCTTTGATATTCTTTTTTTTCCACCCTTTTTTTTATATTTACATCGATTAGGCTCGCGCTGTAATGATGTAAGGAGTTTTTTCAACAAAATAATAATAATACCTACACTTTTATGAATAAGTGCCACGATACTTGGCGACTATCATCAATCAAAAGGCATCTTTTGAAAACAGATTCAATATTATACATTATACCAGGGAAGCATGAGAGATGGTTCCACTTTAGGAATACAAAATACTCTCTAAAGTCGAGAGTATTTGTCTTTTGAACGTACTTTCACTAATATGAAGACGTCGATCTTCATGGAGATCGTGTTCAGCATATTGATTACTCTTCCCACCGGTATCACCAGAGGCAGGTTGTTTCTGGCAGCCGATAGGTAAAACAATCTATGCTGTCAATGTCGGAGATGTCCATCATGTTTCATGATGTATTTTATATGTTTCAGAGTCCCCATGTGCGCCAACGCCGTGAAGTGGAGGGTATATTTGTAAGTAATTGAAGAAGTTCACATTTTAAGTTGATAATTAACTTGTTCAGTATAGACTTTTTTTAAACTCAACAAAATAAAAAGAATAACAATATAAAAAAATCAATATGAACGATTTAGATTAATGGAAAAAATGTTATATAAGGTTTTTTATAAATAGTCAAACTATCGTTCTGTCAAAACATATTATTAATTTATTTAACCAATTAAACAATCGTGTTTCTTCCTCAGCCTATTCCCGTCTACTTCTGGACAAAGGCCTCCTCTGTCTGCTTCCATGTCATTCTGTCCTGTGCAGACTGCACACAGGTTATTCCGATGTGTCTGTTTAGATCATCCTTCCACCGTAGTTGCGGTCGCCCTGCACTTCTCTTTGCGTCTACGGTCTCCAAGTCAGCAGTCTTCTTGTCCATTTTTCATCTGAGCTTCTGGCTACGTGACCCGCCCATTGCCATTTTAGAGTCGTTACCCGGTGGATGATGTTAGTGACCTTTGTTTTTTCTCTCACCGTATCGTTTCTGACTATGTCTCTTAGGCTTATTCCTAACATGGCTCTTTCCAAGGCTCTTGGGGTCACTCGTAGTTTCTTGGCACGTTTTTGGACAATGTAACAGTTTCAAGACCATAAGTACCAACTGGCAGAACGCAGGCAGATCAATCGTGTTTACTATTATAAATTAAATATGGAGTTTTAAAAAACAAGTACTTCAACCAACAATAAACGGGAAATACAAATCATCTTTTTCGTTATTTTTATTGTTAAATTACACTTAAATCGCTGCCTGACATTCAAAGGTTGACAAGCAACAGGGGAGTGATGACGTCACACAATATTTAAAATGTGAATTACTCCATCGGTATTATAGTTAACATTGCTTTAAACTTGTAACGTTTGTGACAAATGGTTCACAGATGCCAGTATCGTTCGGTGTTCGGGAAAAAATTGAGTAAAAAAATATTTGTAGGGGCAACCGTACCGGTACGGTCATATCACAGGAGGCTAATATTCAACATTCACTTTGGACTAATGACCCATTCTTCATACAATATTTTGATTCGTTTTTCTATATTATTATATGATATCATTAACCCGGTGATCGCCGTAAGCACACATGTGCGCTCTACGTAGACGATCGCCATAAGCGCAGCTGTGCGCGCTTCGCAATATTCGAAAGATGTATTTCAAAATTAATTACTATTTTCTCACAACGACATCTATGAATATTTTAAAATATTAACAAACCAAAAAGGATCGATATTTTTCGATAGTTTGGGAGAAAATACGTGGCGTACCGGCGCGCTGTTTCTACAAACATGTGGCGATGAATGGGTTAAAGACAATAAATTGTTATATGGATTGTATTACTAAACACATTGTTATATATTTAAAGGGTTTCGCGTGCAGAGATGACGTGCTCCAAGTTACTAACCTCCAAGCCTTCAGTGAAATCATCCCTCCATTGTGTGGAGAGAACAGTGGTCAACACGGTAAGGAACTTCATCTATCAATAGAATATATCTTCCATCAGGCTTGTGCTAGAATGCCTTAGAATGCTGAAATCTTCTTCTTTGGTCTCAATCTAATGATTGGTCTGCAGCAAGGCAACGCATCTCCTCTTCCACTCCGCTCGGTCCTCGGCAACTCTCTTCAACTCCGCATTAGAGGTGCAGCCGCGCAAATCTCGGCATATCTGGTCTAGGTACTCCTAGCGAGGTCTTCGACCATTCCCTCCAATACATCATGCAGGGAACATTCGCGGTCATCCAATCCATCTTGCGCGCCTCTTCGCTATGGAGTTCAACATGTGCCTGTTCTCTTTAACCCTGCTGTGAACCTCCTCATTTGTAATGTGGTCCCTCCATGAAATATGAGAAATTCGTCGGTAGGTCCACATCTCAAATGCCTCCAGCCTTTTGCGTTCTCTTTCACCCAGGCACCAAGTCTCGCAGCCGTACAGTAAAACACTTCACACCAATGTTTTAATAAGTTGTTTTCGGAGGTTTAGGCCTATGTTGTTGGAATCTAATATTTTAGATTTTTTGTTGAAGGCAAGTTCAGCCCGGTGGATACGACTATCGACGTCTTTCTTTCTTTCAAATAATTGTTTTTTTTTTGTTTGTATATTTTAGTTTACCTTCGTGTGAATGCTTCCGTTAACAGCCGGGCTCTCAGGATCAACCTGAAGATAGCCGACAGGACCGAGAGGACGGACCTGTCCATACCCACGTGGAGGATAAGGATACAGCAGCTGGAGTGCTATAACACCAGAGGGTAATATTATATTATATATTATTCTCTTCTGTCCAATTTGTAGACACTAAGTGAAATGCGTGTGTACTGTGGCAATTCTTATTTTCTATGGTATAGCAGCTACTTTGCTACTCTTGAGATCACCGTCGTATTCGTGAAAGTAAGTGCAAGAGATAAATAGGTACTCTTGAAATTATACAGTATCTTGTATTCCCAGAGTCGAACCATCTCTCATGCGTTCCTGGTTATCAAATAGTTACTTCAAACTGTCAATATGTTTGTAATGCCTTTTGAGTTGATAAAATCATGTTGAATTTGAATAAAATCGCTAAATAATCTAGTTATGTACTTGTATACATCTTCTTCAGCATATTCCCGTCCACTATTGGAGAAAGGCTTCCTCCATTAGCTTCCACCACTCTCTTACTCTCTTACGTCTCTTACAGACTGCATCCAAGTTATAAACGTGTCGGTTCAGTTCATTCTTCCACCATCATTCAGGTCATTTGTTGTTGCGGTCGTCCTGCACTTCTCTTTGCGGTGCATGGTTTCCAAGTCAGTAGTCTTTTTATCCATGTTTCGTTCGAACTTCTGGCTCCGTGACCAGCCCATTGCTATTTTATAGTCACTACGGGGTGGATGATATCTCACCGTATCGTTTCTGACTCTATCTCTAAGGCTTATTCTTAACATGGCTCTTTGGTTCACTCAGTTTTTTGTCATTTCATCCATATTCCAGAATATTTTCATCTGCTATATTACATTTAGCCTGACTCAATGCTGGCATAGACCAAAGTAAGTCTCCTATCACCCAATACTACCAACAGAGAATTTTGATTTGACTGAATTAACATTGAAAACACTTCTTTAAGATAGTTAAGCCAGTCGAAAAAAAATATCTGCTTCACTGTTCTCAACATTCAAAGCATCCGACCAAGTTTGGAAGCAAAACCCTTTCATAAGAGTCAAGTTAGTCCACTTCCCGAGATATCAAAGCCGTGAAAATTGCCATTTACGACTATGACTAACTCTGCTTATGCCTTTATTAATTAAATTTTTTTAGGTTGACAAGGCCACCTACTTACTTAGAAGTACTCTCGGCCAACTACCCAGTAAAACCGTTCCTCGGATTTGTAAGTCATATCGCTGGAAAAACTGCTCAAGACGCCGACAATAGAGGTCAAGACGATAGAGGGCTGGATAGGCAAGGAAAGGATGCAGGCACGGCCGCTTTTGACGAATACCTGATAGGTAAGCCTTACAAATCTCTTAAAAGGAAATCAAATAGTTTCAATTTATTATATTATTTTTCTACTTCTTCTTCCTCAGCCTATTCCCGTCCACTCCTGGATAAAGGCCTCCTCTATTCGATTCCATGTTACTCTGTCTTGTGCAGTCTGCATCCAGGTTATCCTGGCGTGTCATCCTTCCTTCCACCGTAGTTGCGGTCACCCTGCACTTCTCTTTGCGTCCACTGTCTCCAATTCAGCAGTCTTCTTGTCCATTTTTCATCTGAACTTCTGGCTACGTGACTTCCCCATTGCCATTTTAGGGTCGCCACCCGGTGGATGATGTCGGTGACCTTTGTTTTTTTTTTCACCGTATCGTTTCTGACTCTGTCTCTTAGGCTTAGTCCTAACATGGCTCTTTCCATGGCTCTTTAGGTCACTTGTAGTTTCTCGGCACTTTGCTTGGACAATGTTACAGTTTCAAGATTAAAAGTACCAACTGGCAGAACGCAGGATTTATAGACTTTTCGTTTCAGGTTGATCGGTATTTTCCGGTTTTGAAGGATGTAACCCATGTTTCCAAAAGCTGCCCAGTCCAATTCTTCTTATTTTATTCTTTATTATATTATGCATACAATAATCATCATTTATTTTTACTCAGCTCCACCAGGCTGTCTCCAATACTACCCTGACAGGGCCGGAACCTTCGAGACCTTCAACTACAATCATGGAAATGGTCCCTACCTTGCCAACATGCGTTACGCCACTTGCTTCAGAAGATCTCCAGACGTCTGTGGTATCAAGTAAGTGCAATAAATAATATTCTTCTTCAAGTGCCATATCAGTTCACCTCGACGTTATCTATCACCCTGTTGTAGGCTTTTCTGTCTTATCTTAGCCGTAACAACTCCCCTGCCCTCGGAATTTTAGTCTATTATTTGATATTTCTCAGCTAGGAAATCTACCGTCTTCCTGCACCGCGACTATCATCAACCTTTCCCTTCATGATGAGGTGCAGCAAACCATATTTTAGCTGCGGAGAATATGTCCCAAATATGCCATTTATCTATTCGGCTCTAGCTGTTTACAACACTTCAGTTGTAGTGAACATATCAGTCCATGGGATGTGCAACATTCTGTGATGGAGACACATTTTAATTTCTTTTATATGGTTGGTGTGCCAGTACACGTACTGTTCTCTTCTTCTTCCTCAGCCTATTACAATATATTCTCTTAATACTAGACTAAAGGGGGTCTGTAGATCTAGAAAAATATACTATTTATGTCAATATCTTACTTACTTCCTATGGCCATAAAACTCTTGAAGAGTTTTAGCCTCCTTGATGATTTTTTGCCAAGCTCCTCGATACTGCACCTTTTGCTCCCAGCAGTCTACTCCAGTCGGTCTAGACGCGTACAGGGTCTTGATTGCTCTAATCTCTTTGGCTCGGCATACGTGCCCAATCCATACTAGGCGACCGGCTCTCACGGTGCTCGTTATAAGGGGCTGCTGGGACATCGTACGGATCTCTTGGTTGGTCCTATGCTTCCAAGTTCCCGCTGCAACACCGGGTCTGGGTCCCAGGATCATTCTAAGTATTCTATTCTTAAACCAGTAGATTCTTTGTTGTTCTTTTAGAGTCATTGTCCACGACTCAGAAACATAAATGTCACCGCTGGCTTGATGATGGTGTTTTAAATAAGCAGCTTGGTGTTTCTGGATAGAAGTTTGGACTTTAGGAACGTTCTCAAGGAGGTTGCAGCTCATAAGCCTTTTAGAGTTCCAACTCCGCGTGCATATCGTTGACTTTCGTCATGACCGTACCGAGATAAGTGAACTCTCGAGTCTCGAAATATGTCAATATCGAGCTCTAAAAATCAATCTTCTCTTGTGATTAACTTTATCAAGTGTTTGTTGATATGGTCAATATGGTTATCCTGCAGGTACACGCCCAGCCAGTTCGAGATGTCTTACGAGGACAACGACTTCTTATCGATGGACACGGACTGCGAGTATCCTTTCCACCAGTCGGGCATGTACTACAGCAACGACTATCTCTTCATCCCTGATGGCCAGTCTACGGACGGGAGGAGGGGATCCAAATGGTGCGACGAGAGCGCGGCGGACTCCATAATCGCTTGTGAGTAAACAATTTCTGACATTTTGTATATACAAAAATAACAAAACACTGATGAAGGGCTTCTGTGTCGGAAACATGTTTGTATTTTAATTTTTAATAACGTTTCTGTTAGACAGTCTATTGCTTTGGCCGAAACACTATGATACTTCAACATAATCAACTATTAAAATATAAAACCATTCCCGACTTTCCGAGGTCGGGTTATCCGGGAAGCGGATTATCCAGGACACTTGAGTCTTTGAAAAAAAAAATTAAAAACAAAAATTTAATTAAATTTTACAATAGTAGTTATCTTCTTCTTCTTCTTCTTTATTGTAGACCTACGGAGTCTGTTCTCCAGAGTGTTGCTCCTCCTGTGAGGTAGATTCCCAGGTGTCCTTCCATCTTTAAGGAGGTCTTCCACGAGGACGAGTCAGAAAGTGCACTCCCTAGATCCGTCCATGCGGGACTTACGTTAAAAAAAAGAAATAATAATATATGTATATTTGCAACCAAGGGGGACCCAGACCACATTTAAGCTACGCTACTCTGCCTCGATGTCCCGCCGTACACACATAGCCTTGCGGACTGCGCCATTATTTGGGCTCGCTCCAAGCTACTCTCTTGAATGGTCTTCCTCTCTCTTCTGATATTTACATTCCTGGAATTTATTCTAGCCTCTCCCCCTGGACCCTTGTTCGTGTACTTCAACAGCGACAACATCATCGCACAAGACATAGATGACGAAGTCGGATACAGGATCAACTACAATGTCCTCAACAACTGCTGATTTGAATTTAGAACGCTGCTGGTGAGTGACGTCGAAGATTACCTGTTAAATAGTGTTGACTATGACGGACATTGTAATATAACTAGTGCTTAAACATAAGTAGCAATTTTACCCCATTTCGATGTAATTTTTCCCTAGAATATAATATTTTTCCCTAAAATTTCAAAGTACCCATTCAATTAATTCATATAAATTATTTAATATATTTTTTGCAGAATTGCTCAAGAAACAATAAATTAGAAAAAAAAATTGTGTACTCCTTAGAAAATTACATAAACAATTTTAATTATTAATTAATTTGTGATTTTTTTTTAAGTATATTTTTTATCAAATAATCGAATGATTTTACTGAAATCTCTTGATGGAAGTTCATTTTAAATAATAATTAAATAAAACGATATTTTTTAACTACTTCCACTTTTGTCTTTATTTCAAGAGTGACCGTTTTTGCCAGGCTCGCTGGCATCGACAGACTCGGCGTGAGACCAGTCTGTCGATGCCAGCGAGCCTGCCGAAACCGATCCCTGTCGAAATAAAGACAAAAGTGTAAGTAGTTAAAAAAACATCGTTTTATTTCATAATTATTTTTTAACAAATCAAAACATAGACTTTCTTTTAATGATTTTGTGCTATAATTATTTTTCATTAAAAAACACCGAAAATAGGTTGTATCGTCGCATCTACGGATGGCCAGTTAGTGTATATGGTACCAATTATCAACGTGATTCCCTGTCACATACACATTTATACAGCATAATTACATCTAGCACTCACGTCAAATTTTTCAACTTCCACTTATTATTATTATTATTATTCTGATGACTTGTATTTTAAGTGCGCCGTTTTGTAAAATCAATTCCTCCAATGGCGCACTAGGAAATGACTGACCCAACAGTGCAGTCTTTAGAAGTTCCTTAAATTTAATGTTACTATCCTCATACTTAATACTAACATGGAGGCTATTCCACGCCAACGGACTCGCAACGCTGAAAGCACGATCATAGAAACCTGCTTTATTGGCTCTGACTGGAATTGTTTTGTTGTTTGCACTTGTTTATAATAATCGGAGTGAACGTTGCCTTTCCGTTGGCATGGCTGTCACGCAGAGGTCCGATATATACGCTGGCGCTCTCTGGTGTCGAGCCTTAAACACTGTCAAACACAATTTATTATATATATTTTTTTAAGTTTGTTTTCGAATAACTTAAGGCTTGAATACTGTGAAATTCTCATAATAACGATTTTATTATTAATTTAAACACCGTTTTTTTTAAACTGCTTTTGAGTTAATTTTGACGACATGTTTCGCCTTTACACCTTTATCATCTGGAGACGATGTAAAGATGTAAAGATGTTCAATATTTATATGATTATGAAAGAACATGACGAATATGAAAGAAAATATATATTCAAGATGAATATGTAAGAATGAAGCCTTTGAAATAATGTCGAAAAAATAAACTCAAAGGTTAAAAAAACAGTGTTTTAATTCATAAAAAAATCGTTTAATAAGTTGGTTAAAAATAAAATATTTCGCTATTATTTTGCGATTGTTTCGCATCTCTCACGTAAACTTTCATTGCTTTTCTTTATTTATTTGTTTATTTACACATGGCGTGAGACCAATAAATTAAATATTTATTAATTATTACCTGTAATGATAAGTATTGTTTTAAATAAATGTTTGTATTATGAATGAAAAATCAAATAAATACATTGGAAATGCAACTATTCGGTTTTTATTGTCTTTCCTTACAAACCCGATGACGAAGACTTTCGTGAAAGTGTGGTAAGAGCCTTGAATGCCACACCGAACATCCCTGGTTCGATTGCAATATGATTTTCACACTGTCTTTGGTCTGGTGTAGAATTCACGTGTCAATAAAATGGCGATAGATTAGATACATATCACTCGTCATGAGAATCAATAGATAAAAATGTTATATATAGTAATAGGGTTCAAATAACCTTCTCTATACAAATATGGAAAGCAACGGGAATCTACAACATTAAAGGCCTGATTGGCATCTTAAGAATCAGCAAAAATGTACATCCCAAGAACCAGCATTAGGTTTGAAACCAGAACTCCATTGTGAACGGTCAACGACAATATCAAAAAATAATTAAAACGATGTATGATAGAATATTACTTTGGGAATGCTTGGGAATGAATGAACTCTCTGCAGCTTCGAAAAGATGGGCATCTCATTACCCATTTCTTTAGATTACTCAGGGGATATTTCGAGAACTCGGCCGTGCTGGAGGGTGTTCGGCTTTTTGTCCCTGATAGATATCTCCGACAGCGACAGCAAAGATTGTTTTACCTACCGGACGCCAGAACCAACCTACATCTGGTGACGCCGGTGGAAAGAGCAATTAATCTGCTGAACGCGGTCTCCTCGGAGATCGGATTAGTTATTAATTCTGGAGAGTATCCTGTCTTCCTAATGTTGAACCATCTCTCACGCGTTTCTGGTAGTATACTATACACAATATATTATTTTATCTGTTCTCAAAAGATGCCTTAAAAAATATTTTTTTAATGTCTGTTGATGAAATAAACTGATTTGATTTTATTATGAATGTTTCTTTTCTATCTCATGTACGTAATTTATATTTTCTATTATGTTATCCTTATTCTTGTGCTTGTGTTTTGCCGTTATATGTTAGTTGTCTGTTTATGTGATCATTTTTGTAAAAGCCCTTGCGGCGTTTATGTCAAAAATAAATAAATAAATACCGAACGACGAAATAAGAAAGAAATGTAAGGTAGATCATTGCATTATAAGTGAAATTAAAAAGGATCCCTGAGAAATCCCAAGAACTAGCTAAAATATTACACTTTGCTGTGATCCAATCCATTGGATTGAAACTAGTAAAAAGATATTACATGTGTATTGCTTAAAAACCTTAATTAATCGAAGTTTTAAGGTTCAAGTTCAATACTTTCTAATTTCTGAGGAATTGCATAACTCCGATGTGTACTTGAATTCCCTTAAGGCGGAGCAATAACCTTTGGAGAACCTTAACAATACCTGTTTTTTTTTTCTATCAGATAGTTCTATATGGGCCACACACAGGCACTCTCGCTGAGAGGAAAGTATAACTTGAAAGTATAGCAGTAAAGATAAGTATAAAGTTCGCAATGGAGTTCTGGTCCCAACACATTTTTTTTGTATAAATCGCTCTTTACATCATGACAGCATGAGCCAAATCGATGTTAAGGTTATTATAGCTATCATAGTGATTCTCGTGACATGTGATAGGTAGCTAATCTATCGCCATTTTATTGTCATGTGAATTCTACACCAGATCAAAGACAGTATGACAATCACACTGCCCTCGCCGGGAATCAAACCCGGAACCTTCGGGGTGGCAGTCAATGCACTTACCGTTCGGCCACGAAGGTCGCCGTAATGTATGGAAGCTGGTAGAATAAGGATGAGACCAGAATAAATGCGGTAGAGATGAGGTCCCTAAAACGTATGTGTGGTAGAACGATATACGACAGAATCTCAAATGCTGATATAAGAAAAGAATGTAGAGCGGAAGAAGGTATAATGAACAAAATTATGAAAGGATCGCTGCGTTGGTTCGGAGATATGTAGCGCACGGATGGAGAAATAATGGTTAAGAAAGTATATGCTAATGATGTAAATGGAGAACGGAGTCGAGGCACACATGGCATGACCAAATTAATCAATGTTTAAAGGTTGGTCATGTTAGAAGTCGGAAGAATCGACGTGCGTTTATGACTCGCTGTATGAATGTGGAGGAAGCTAGAGAGGTGTGTCAGGATAGAGTAGTGTGGCGGTCCATTCTCTCTGCCAACCCCTGCGGAGAAACGGCGTAATGGTTTGTCTGTTTGTATGTTTTGTTTTGTATTAATCCTTTGGTTCGTGAGATCCGATATATCGGCTCTCGATACACTAGCAAGAAGCGCCGAATCTGACGGATCGAAGCCATGATTTATGAAAGAATCATATACGTTTTAGACGGGGTGTGAGGGAGTGCGTCAGTGATACATTTAAAAAAGCATACTTGGAATTAAAAGATTTCATTAAATATAAAAGAAACACATACTTTCAAAGCAGCCAGATCATAGGATATGCAGACGACCTTAACATTGAAGGAAGAACCCTAGCAGCCGTACAAGAAGTATTTGAGCCTTTAGAGACAGCAGCCAAGGAGGTGGGTTTAGAGATAAACAAAGAAAAGGCAAAAATAATTAAACAAACCAGGAATGCAACCCATAACTCACAGCGAACCATGAGATTCAAGGGTAGATACAACTTTAAGATGGTGGAGGATGATGAGATGCCCTTCTCTTCGAAGCTGCAGAGAGTTGGTCCCAAGCATTCTCAAAAGAAATGCCGTAAAAAGAAATATCATCATCACAAAATAAATATCATCATCATCATCGGCTGCCCCTCGTGTCCGAGGAAGACTGTCATTCGCGGTTGTGGGTCCGCATGTAACTAAAGAGCCCGATCCTGGACCCACACATTCTGAGACATTTTGGGCAGGGGGAGGCTCTGACAGTGGAGCCGTCACCATCTCTCAGTGGTCTCTCCTTCTGCTCCTCCTCCTCTCTGCGACGTCGTCTCTGCGCTGTGCTTCAAAGTCCTGCATGCCTTTTTGTGATGTTATTCTCCAATTAGGTCTGTATTCTGTAGCTTTTCCCAGCAATCACAATCGATGTTAGTCTTTCGTAGGTTTCTTTTAAGGGAGTCCTAGATGCGTTTCCTCTGACAACCGCGTGTACGTTCATTCAAAATATATTTTACCGGTGAAGACATCTGATAATGCTTTCTTCTTGTTGTTGTTCCTTCCCTATAGGAGGTTGGACAGCATCATAACTATTTCTACTCTTGATACAGTAGTTCTAAACAGGAATGTTGTGCCGCAACTGAACCGAAGGTTTTTAAGCCATTATTTTCTTCTTCTCCTGACACTTCGTTTTCCACTACTTCGTTCTTACCTTGGATAATCAGTTGTAGCACTTTGTGTTTATCGTTTATCAAAATATACCCGAAGTATTCCAGTTTCCTGGGCTTTATGGTCTTGCAATTTATTTTTATTTCTTTATTCGGTGCAGTATTTTCTCGCCTTACCAATGGTGATGTTCAATTCCCATAAATTATAATTAAACTAACTAACCATCACGCCGTTTCCCCAGAGGGGTAGGCATAGAGGATGGACCGCCATACCGTTCTGTCCTGACATTCCTCTCTTGCTTCCTCCATATTCATTCATCGTAAAATGCATCTCGTCGATTGTTCCTACTTCGAACGTGGCCGCCTTTCAGTATTTGATTAATTTGGTCATGCCATGCTTCTCTTGGTCTTCCACAACTTCTCTTTCCACTCACACTGCTTATACACAACATTTTAACCAAAGTTCATTTTTCAATTTAACTTATGATGCAATCATCTGCCTTACATTTCTTCCTTCCGGATTCTTTGAGAATTCCGTCATCTTGGAAGGATATCTATCTTTATGTTCCAGATGGTTATCTTCGACAGCATCAGCACCTACCTCTGGTGATGCCGGTGGGGAGAGGAATCAAACTGCTGAACATGGTGGCTTCGGAGATCGACGTCTTTCATATTCGTGAAAGTGCGTTCAGAAGACAAATACTCTTAATGTCGAACCATCTCTCATGCGTTCCTGATATTATATATTTATTATATTTTACCTGTTGATAAACTATAATAATTGTTTGTTATATCTTTTGAGAAAATAAACTGAATTGATATGATTTGATTCCTTATTTCGTCGTTCGGTATTCTATCACATATCGTTTTCTCGCACATTCTTCACAGTGATCTCATTTCTACGGCTTTTATCCTAGTTTTATAATTAAATTTCCAGTTAAATCTATTGGTCACACTTTACATACTTTATGGGGATTCTTTCCATCTGGAGAGAATCAATCCTTTTGATTTGAGTGCTTCTATACGGGATGAATATTCACACAATGCATTTGTCCCAAGATATCCGAAATCTGTGCACAGTTGATTACAGTTTGGCAGCTGCATCGCGCGTTCACTCATAGGTTAGTATTGAATTAATTCCTTTTTATTTCTCTTTCCCGTCTTTCCACTCCTCGATCCTGCTCATTCAATTTCAATCATTCATTTCTTTAATTTACTTTAAAATATATTTTTGAATATACCACCATTAGTATTATATCAAAAAAAATCAAACTAACTAACTAAAACTAACCATCACGCCGTCTCCACGAAGGGGTAGACAGAAAGAATGGACTGCCACACTTTTCTTTCCTGACATATTTCTCTCGATTCCTCAACATTCATACATCGTGTCATGCACGCGCGTCGATTTCTCTGACTCCTCACATGGCCGACATTCAATATTTGATTTATTTGATCGTGCCACGTTTTCCTCGGTCTTCCTCTATTTCTGGTTCCATTTACATCATTAACAGATAATTTTTTTTTATCATTCTTTCTTCATTCATTCTTTCCATATGTCCAAACCATCTTAATGATCCTTTCATTATTTTGTTCATGACACCATCATTCGCAACGCATTCACTTCTTATATTTTCATTCGATACTCTATCATACACAGAGTATCCACACATTCGTCTAAGAGATCTCATTTCTACTGCATTTATTCTACTTTATGTTCTTATGTTTCAGATCAAGTGAAGATGTCAATAAAAACTCATCTTAAAATCTTGGCTTTTGTAGCTCTGTTTAAGCTTTGTTTTTGTTTGAACGAAACTGGCCAAACCAGAGGTAAATATGTAATCAAATTATCATTTTATTAAACTTCATCTTCAAGGAGTGTGCAGAGAAGATACTTTCCAGATTCTTCTGTATTTAAACCCTTAAACGAGAACATCTCGTCAGATAATATGTTACAGATGCTATATTATAATGTTTAATTGATTTTATCTTACACCATAACTAATCTTCCTTCATAATTGCTTCATTTAATTAATTCAAAAGAAAGCGTCTGTATGGAATGATATGTTTCGCCTTTCTAAGGCATTATCAAATGTCGTCATTAGAGAGACATTTGATAGTGTATCGATGGTAATTGTATCTTGGGTATGCTGGGGACCAATAGTTTGCAGATAAGAAGAGATGGGTGCACACTTACCCATTTCTTCAGACTAATCAGGGGATTATTTGGGAACTCCGTTATATTGTAGGCTATCCATCTTTATGATCCAGATGGTTATCTTCGACAGCGTCAGCACAGACTGTTTTATCTCCCAGCATTCAGAACCAACCTGCCTCTGGTGATGCCGGTAGGGAGAGCAATCAAACTGCTGAACATGATCGCTTCGGAGATCGACGTCTTTCATATTCGTGAAAGTACGTTCAGAAGACAAATACTCTTGACTTTGGAGAGTATCTTGCATTCCTAATGTAAAACCATCTCTCATGCGTTCCTGGTATTATATATTTTTTTATGTTTTACCTGTTCTCAATAGATGCTTTAAACTATAATTTTTGTTTGTAATATCTTTTGAGAAAATAAACTGATTTGATATATAGACATTCCGGGGTTTGAACACTTGCAGCAAGAAAAAAAAGATAAACTTATTCTTCATCGCTTTTATGTATGTTTTGGTATCGAAATCAAATTCAGTTCTGTGATGAAGACGTCCAGCTTTCTCTTAATCTTTTATATGAGCGTTCTGGTGGTCGACGGCCTTCTGAAGTCTCGTGCATCACGATCTTGAGAATCGCTGGGTTCAACCTCTCGATGTGGTCCCCCCAGAATCGCCTTCTCTGTCTACTCTATCTCACTGTGACATCAATTTTTTATATATAGAATCTGCAAATCTCTTCGTTTCGACCTACTTCTTCTTCTTCAAGTGCCCAGTCGGGTCCCCCCAACGTTGGCGATCACCTGTCCCTGTCCTGCGCCGCTCGGAACAGCTTCTCCACACTTCGGATGCCGGTCCACTCCCTCACGTTTCGCCCCCTCGGCGTCCCTCAATTTCCCCCTCCAATATCAGTTGAAGTAGGTGGTACTTTTTTCACGCAGTATGACCAGATGTGACCCAGATGTGAAATCTTCCGAACCTTGATAGTTGATAACAGTTCCCTGTCAACTCTAGCTCGCCTCAGGACTTCGATATTGGTAACCATGTCAGTCCAGGGAATTCTGAGCATTCAGCCATGGAGTCACATTTCAAATACTTTCGACCCACGATAGATCGTAATGTTTTCATTTCTGCTGTTCTCGGGAGATGTTTAGTTTTGAGAGTGTCTGATATACTGAAATATTTTTAGGTATTTTGGATTCATTCGGAGGTGCGGCTTGTGTCGGGACGGATTCCTCTCGAGGAGTGTGCCTGGGCAGGCCTGAATGCACGCGCCAAGGGGGTAAAGTCGTTGGACAGTGCGGACTATTCGGGAGCTGCTGCGCGCGTAAGTACCAGCTCTCACTCATCCTTAGTTACAATTATAATAATTGTATCTCAATAGAGACGAAGATGTAAATTGTTTTGGAAACAGAATATGGTGGTCGAGGCGTTTACAGAACTTATGACCTGTCATTGGTTCACATTACAATGTTTTTTGTTTTTTTGAATTCGCTGCAGTACTTGTTTGTGACTCTCTTTGTCCATGATATTTGAAATATTCTACGATATATCCACATTTTTAAAGCCAACCAGATTTTTAGTAATAGCTTTTGTCTAGGTCCATGTTTTCATACCGCAGAACATGACGGGTAGCATTTAACATCTAACTATTCTCATTCGCAATTCAACTTCTTAAATAATAATAATAATAATAATAATAATAAATTGGATAATTTATCGAGCGCCATTTTTATGCATTACTCATCTCAAGGGCGCTGTGGAAAATGCTCCATTTTATGAATTAGTTAAAAAATAAACATATTTAGTATGACGGATGCACCCAGCGCAGTCGGTCAACCCTTCCTATCAGGAAATGATAATTTGAAAAGGTGCATTTTGAGTCTCGATCTAAACTCTGATTCTCAATGCAATTAAGGTCTGCTGGAAGATTGTTCCAGGCTGAAGGGCCGGCTACCACGAAGGCTCGGTCGCCAAAGTTTGTGCTAGGACAGCGTTTTGGCAGTCAATCTAACGAACGCGGAAGTCTTAGCTGATTCCAATGTAGACTGTCTGGCATTCAGGTTCTCGTTGATGCAGAGATCAGATATATAAGTTGGTTCCATACCTTAAAAGACCGTCCAGCAGAGCTTGTATTGTATCCTTTCTGAACATTACAGCCAGTGGAGCTCTTTAAGATGCTGTGTTATGTGATAACTCTTCGGCACACCTTTTATCAGTCTTTCAACATTATAAACAGCTTATATCGTTCTCGCGATGATGAAGGTGTAACACCTTTGAATGTGAAAAAAGGTGTTTTAATTCAAGAATGAATTCATCATTATAGAATACCACAGTGTAAAACGACCTTCGTGGCAGAGTGGTTACGAGCTCTGACTTCCATGCCGAAGGTCCTGGGTTCGATTCCCGGCGATGGCAGTGTGATTGTCACACTGTCTTTGGTCTGGTATAGAATTCACGTGACAATAAAATGGTGATAGATTGGCTACCTATCACATGTCACGAGAATCAATATAATAGCTAAAATATAAAAATTGTATACTGTAATTGGGTCCAAACGACCTGTTGTGTACATAAAAAAAAAAAAAAAAAAAGCCCTAGTATAAAAAAAACGTAGTAGATTTAATAAGTAATCGCTCACATTAAAACATTATAATCTACAGTGAAAATACTTGTGTAATAAATTGTATACAAGAAATATGATTCAAAATAATTTATTACTCCTGTCTTCACCCTAGTGTCCGCCTGCGACTACGTCACCGAGGCTCGGGACGCACTCTTTTCGACACCAGCGCTGGGGCTCGTGTTCACGGGGGTGGAGTGCTCCTACAACGTGGAGATCAACAACCCCCGCGTGTGCCAGATCAGGGTAGACCTTGAAATCTTCTCTCTATCGCAGCCCACTCTGCAAACCACTTCTAATGTAAGTGATGCTCTAAATATTAAATAAACTCATCAGAAGAGACCACAGCAACGCGATCCAATAGCTTCTTTGTGAAATTACATTTTTTCTTATTTTGATACATAAATATTCCATATATTGCTATTAGCATATGGCTATATTTGCATAAATTGCTATTTGCTTCTCTTCTTATTGTACAACAATGTTTATTTTTACTAAATTGTTCTCGAATACTTTTTTTAATTCTCTTCTGTTTATTTTCTTATTATATTATTTGTATTTCTTTTATTTTAAATTTATATTATTATTTTGTATATTGAGGTTCAAAAGTGTAGTAGGGCTACGATGGGGTATGTTTTTTTGGAAAGTATGCCTCTACAAAATGTCGTAAGGCGCCATGTTGCATTTACAACAGCAACACTTCTATCAAGTCCAACTCTCTAGCGTCCACGACAGGTCTTTTTAAAGACCCCGTGAACCCCGGGAATCGTGGCACATATTACAATTAGTGCCGTAGCGGATACAGAGAGGACGAATGGCGAGCTAACTAAGGGAAGGTAGCCCCGACAGAAAATCCTCCAGAGAAGGTAAGGGGATACCACTCTGAATATTATTCCCCAGGTCATCACTATGACAAGACTGATAGTCAACGTTAGGGAGACCTGACAGGACACAGAAAGAAGAAGAAGATATTGAGATTATAAACGATTTGGAATTGATGTTATTCTGTTTAATTTTTTTTGAATAAATTGAAATTGAAATATGTGCCCATATATGATGGATATTTGAGGACCTTCGTTGCAGAGCGTCAAGAGCTATAACTGCCACACCAAAGATCCCAAGTTTGTTTCCCGGCGATGGCCTTGTGATTGTCACACTGTCTTTGGTCTGGTGTAGAATTCACGTAACAATAAAATGGTTTGGCGAATTTGGCATCTAGCATCCAACAACAAAAATCTCACTAATAATGAAGTTTTGAGGGTTCTGCATTTATTTTTTATGAAGCCATTTTTTTTTTATTTCATTTTTTTTTGCTATTAATAAGTACTTAATTATTTTTTCGATGTATTATATTAATGCTTTGATTATATTAAAAATCTGAATTTACACAAACATTTGATGCATTTTTATTTCCATGGCATGTGGCACGCAACATATTATATTGAAAAAAAAAATTGACACTCAGGCTCAAAAAGTTTCGCCATCCCTGTTATGTATCATCTTCTTCTTCTTCATCTTTTAATAGATCTGTGGATTTGTTTTTATGGCGTCGAGGTCTTTTGGGATACAGAACTCCAACTGTCTCGCCATCTCTTCGCAGGTCTTCCGGGTTGGCGAGATCCCATTGGCACGTTGTTTGCGGCTGCTTGGGGGAGTCTATCGTCGCTCATTCGTTCTACGTGGTCGCGCCAGAAACGTATTCTTTTCCTGCCCCATCTGACAATATCTTCGGTATCGCAGGTCTCACGTATGACTGTGTTTCTGATTCTGTCCCTCAGTATTTTGCCCAGAATAGCGCGGAGTGTCTTCATTTCGGCGGTTCGTAATAGTACTTTGGTTCTATTTGTGTCAGCCCTCGATTCTATACCATAAGTCGTTATGGGTCTGACACATGTATTATATATTCGCACTGTTATATATAATGTTTACTAACCCTGTATATTTCTGCTACCCTAGCGCGGAACTAATCCGAGGTTGAAAGAAAAGGAGATATCCTCAACCACAAGGGGGATAAGCAAAGTGAGTGATTTTTAAATATAAAAACTATCTTAGCCACTAATCATAACGAGGAAGTTTTACGCCACTAATATTCTCTACTTCTACAAATCTCTACTTTAAACTAAATATTCCCAGAAACAAAAAGATTATGCTCTCTTACGATCAGATATGAGACTATTGCGATTATCTGACTTCTTCTTCTTCTTATGTATGGAAGCGAAGCAGGGAACTGGAAAAAGAAGGATGAAAGTAGAATAAATGCAGTAGAAATGAGATCTCTTAGACGAATGTGTGGATACTCTGTATCATACACAGAGTATGCTTTCTAATCTTAATATAGATGACTCTAGTGTAGAGTGAACATAAAAATGTAAAAATAGGTGTAGAAACCTACCATATATACAAGTTCCAAAAAGTTTGTCAGACGTGGTGGTCATAACGGCGGAATGGGGAATGTTGTTAAACGTGAAGCGATCGCTCAACCCAACCAATGACAGGTCATAAGTCCTGTAAGCGCCTCGACCACCACCTTCTGTTCCCAGAAAACAATTTGCATCTTCGTCTCTATTGAGATACAATTAATCCTTGTAAACTATTATATATAAAAATCCTGATCCATTATCTTCTGGTTGGAGAAAAGCGACAGTAAAAGATTTGACATACTCGTACATAGTTGGCTGTTTTAAATATTTATTTTCCAATCCTTGAAAAGAAAATAGAATGATTTGTCATTTTTATCAGCTTGCATTTTATTCAAATGCTCTTGTAGCCTAGAAAGCTTCATATTTTTTATATGATTCGATAAATTAAACACACAAGTAAGAGATTGGTTCGTAGGAGAGAGTGTTGATCCATATTTCTATTTCTTCTTCATCCTTCTTCCTTCCACTGCTAGATATATGTATTTCAAACAATGTCATCAGTGAAACTTTTAGGTGGCCTCCCGACATTCCTTTTCTTTGTCCAGGCCTCCATTGTGTGCTTTTTAGGATTCTTGGTGTCCATCAGGTACTGCTCTGTCTGGCTATATGTCCATCCCATTGCCATTTCAATTTAGCTGTTCGATCCATGCCGTATCACATTTCCTTAATTTTAATTAGATTTAAAAAAATCATATTTAGGATCCCACGACTGCTACAACGGAACCCACAACAGTAGCTGATAGAAGATTCGAAAACACAAACTCATCTGAACGAGCCGGAAGAGATTCTTCTACATACAAGGTATAGGCGTTATTTTCACATACTCGTATATCCAATTTTTTTTTTTTGCGAATTGAATTTACTTTTGAGTTTATTCATGTTTCGAAAGTATTGCACCTTCTTCTTCTTCTACTTCTTCTCCTTCTTCTTCGTCTTTTTATTCTCTTTCGTCTTCACCTCCTTCTTCTCCTTCTTCTCCTTCTTCTTCTTCTTCTCCTTCTTCTCCTTCTTCTCCTTCTTCTCCTTCTTCTCCTTCTTCTCCTTCTTCTCCTTAATCTCCTTCTTCTTCTCTTCTTCTTCTTCTTCTTCTTCTTATTATTATTATTATTATTATTATTATTATTATTATTATAATTATTATTCTTCTTCTTCTTCTTCTTCTTCTACTTCTCCTTCTTCTTTTCCAGCTTCTCCTTCTTCTCCTTCTTCTTCTTCTTCTTCTTATTATTATTATTCTTCTTCTTCTTCTTCTCCTTCTCCTTTTTCTTTTCCATCTTTTCCTTCTTCTCCTTATTCTTCTTCTTTTTATTATCTTTCGTCTTCACCTTCTTCTTCTTCTTCCTCTTCTTCTTCTTCTTCTTTTTTCTAGCCAAGATTGTGTTCTAGCGACAACTCATTTTCCATTAATTTTACCTCGGATAATTAGTTGCAAATATTTATTCAATTTCCAATTTCAGTCCTATTGGTGCAGAAATGACGTGATGCAGATCACGAACCTCCAGGCGTACAGTGAAATCATTCCTGGACTGTGTGGGGAGAACAGTGGTCAACACGGTGAGCGAATATTCAATCTTATATTCTTGGGTGTCTTGGGCAGCATCGATTCAGTATCTAAGAATCTTGGACATGATCACTGGGAAAATATGCACATTTCAAACGACTGACGTAACTCTTATGAAGTCCTGGTCTGGTGCGTTGTCATGGAAAGTTCGGTTAAACAATCGATTTAGCTAAATATTCATACCATATTTGATCTGGTAGAATTCACGTGACAATAGTCAAATAATAATGTGGGTATTAATTATATTTTAGTATACCTGAGAGTCAATGCGTCAGTCAACAGCCGTGCAGCAAGAATCAACTTTAAGATAGCCGACAGGACCAACACTAACAACTTGGGGGTTCCTACCTGGAGAATTAGAATTAGACAACTCGAATGCTTCAATACTCTTGGGTAAGCCACTCTCATCATTTTTCTGGGTTTCATTGCGCTATCTGTGATAACTGTGGTACGTATTATCAATCGGATCTTAGTTTATTGGGAAAACTTTGTATTAATTATGTGTTTTTGTATTTGTATTTGTCAGGTTACAGAAACAGACGAGTCATTTAGAAGTATTGGCCGCCAAGAACCCGGTGCCTATTCTCCCGTTCTTCTTCGGCAGAGAGAAGGGTTTCCAATCGATTTTAAAAAAGAAGAAGGGAGAGAAGATATCAGGGAGAGACAATATTGATGGCACCGCAGCAGAAGACGCATATTTCATAGGTAACGAAATCGAAAGTATACTTTGCAAGATCTTATACCAATCTGAAAAACTTTAATGTACATTAAGAGGTCTGCGTGGTCGTTCAATTGATACTCAAGACTTATGTTGAAAGTTAATTGACAACAACAACAAACCATCACGCCGTTTCCCCGCAGAGGTAGGCAGAGAGAATGGACAGCCACACTTCTCTAGCTTCTTCCGCATTCATACAGCGAGTCATACACGCACGTCGATTCTTCCGACTTCTAACATGACTAACCTTTAAAATTTGATTAATTTGGTCGTGCCATGTTTTCCTCGGTCTGCCTCGACTCCGTACTCCATTTACATCATTAACGTATACTTTCTTAACCATTCTTTCTCCATCCATGCGCTATGTCCGAACCAACGCAGCGATCCTTTCATAATTTTGTTCATAATACCTTCTTCCGCTCTACATGCTTCAATTCAAGTCGTTTGCAACCTCACAATTACATACATGATAAGATTGTTTTTTAAATTACATTAAAAAAATAAAAACTACATAAAGACTACGCATCAGTGATCACAATCATAACATTGGTATTGCATCCCTGAGGCAACTCACATTAACACGAAATATTGCTCTACCCACAGTCATAACCATTAGCATGTTGGTTCTGCAGCGTGGCAAATAAAACAATATGTGCTGTCGTTGACGAGGGGCGAAGGAATCAGGGACAAATAGACCTACATCATTCAGGACATCCGAGTTATGTAAACTCCCGCCAATTAGCTGAAAGAAGTGAACCTCCAAATATCGACTCTGGATTATTTTGCGATAGGTCTCACGCAGGTTTTGTAGAACATCATGATGCTATGTTCATTGAGACTATTGAGGAGTGACCGTAACTTTGTGTGCCGTTCGAAAAATCTTGAATAGTATTCCTTAGAGGAGGCTTCCTTAATTTATTTCCAGCTCCTCCGGGATGTCTGCAGTACTTCCCAGATCGAGCGGGGAACTTCGAGTCATTCAACTACAACTGGGGCAAAGGACCCTATTTGGGTAACTTGAGATACACCACGTGCTTCAGAAGAGGAGACGACATCTGCGGCCTCAAGTAAGATGCTCTTTTAAGATTATATTTATTAATTACTCTTTTATTCATTTTCTCTTGGAATATTCTGGTTATCTTAATTAGAATCTTTGGTATTTCTGTGTCTTGTGGATTCCTCTTCAGCTGACGTTTTAAAGATCATTGCGATGTTCAGTATTAAACTATGGACAAGTATTTATGGTAAATTACAGTATATACATAAAACCTCCGTTATTCCCGGGTTTTTCCTGTCGGGTTATCTGAAATCTAAAGTTAACCCCAATAAACCGACTTCTCTGTCGCATTTGAAAGAAAATATTCGTCACGAAATAGCAGCCATCACGGAGTCTACCTGCCGAGCCGTCATAAGAAATTTTACTGTTCGACTAAACGAGTGCCGCGAACGCGAGGGTTTACATTTGGACGATATTATTTTTAAGAAATAAATAACCAAATTATTTAATTACTAACTAACTAACTAAACATCACGCCATTTCCCCGGAGGGGTAGGCAGAGAGGATGGATCGCCACAGTGCTCTGTCCTGGCATACCTATCGGGCTTCTTCTACATTCATACATCGTATCATGCACGCACGTCGATTATTCCGACTTTGAATGTGACCGCCTTTTAGTAATTGATTAATTTGGTCATGCCATGTTTTCCTCGGTCGTCCTCGGCTTCTTTTTCCACTCACGCTGCTTGTGTACAACTTTTTAACCATTCTACTCTCATCCATTCGTTCCATATGTCCAAACCATATCAGGGATCCTTTTTTAATTTTATCCCTGATGATTGTATCCATCATTTCTAAGAAAGAAATTGTTTACTTTAATAATTAAGTAATATTTTTTCGATAAATGGCTTATTTCTTTTAATCGATCCACGAAATATGAACCTAATTTTGACACCATGTACTTATTTTGATTCTCAATCTATATTTTCAAGACTCACAGCCTCCACCTTCTTGATGTCGTTCGTGGCGAATGGGATAGGCCACGTGGACACCGACTGCGAGGCCACTGCGAACAGAGACATAGAAGATTACCTCTTGATCCCCAACGGAGAGACTACCCTCGGACAGGTTGGATCAAAGTGGTGCGGAAGTAGCGCAGATGATAAAATAATATCTTGTGAGTAACAGAAACATTTTTTTAAACTAACTATACGAAGTAACTGACTATACGACCTATACGACCAGCTTTTAAACTAACTATACGACCAGCTTCTGCTACCTCGGTAGTATGATAGCGGGCTCGGGAGGTACGGCGGAAGATGTTGCCAGCAGACTTAACAAGGCAAGGGGAGCTTTCGCTATGCTTCGCCCTGTATGGCGCTCCGGTATCATTTTGAGAAAGCTCAAGCTCAAAATATTCAGCAGTAGCGTTAAAAGCGTACTGCTGTACGGATGTGAGACTTGGAAGTCTACCGCGGACGTAATTGGTGAACTCCAGGTGTTTATAAATAGGTGCCTTCGCTCAATATTCAAAATCTATTGGCCCCAAACAGTGTCAAATGCCGCTCTCTGGACTATGGCAGGCGAAAAGCCAATTAGAGAACAGGTCGCTAGACGCAAATGGCAGTGGATCGGTCACACTCTGAGACGGAACCCAGCCTGCATCGCTCAGGGTGCACTAGACTGGTCCCCTATGGGGGGAAAGAGAAAGCGAGGCAGACCTAGAGCCACCTGGAGAAGAACCCTGCAGGACGAGGTTAAGGCGGCAGTCCTCACTTGGGATGATGTTAGGCATCAGGCATGCGATAGAGTCGGGTGGAGAAGGTTCCTTGAGGCCCTATGCACCACGGAGGTGTGACAGGACAAAAAAAAGAAGAAGAATATACGAATAAAATACTGACAATTTTCTATTCTTCTATCTGTGTCCTGTCAGGTCTCCCTAACGTTGACTATCACCCTTCATAGTGATGACCTGGGGAAAAATATCCAGAGTGGTATCCCCTTGCCTTCTCTGGAGGATTTTCTGTCGGGGTTACCTTCCCTTAGCTGGGTGTATCCAGTTTTATGGCGCTGGAAGCTCGCCATTCGTCCTCTCTCTATCTGCTATGGCACTAAGTAATATGTGCCACATTGCCCGGGGTTCGCGAGGTCTTTAAAAGGACCTCTCGTGGACGCTAGAGAGTTGGACTTGATAGTAGTGTTGCTGTTGTAAATGCAACATGGCGCCTTACGACATTTTGTAGAGGCATACTTTCGTAGCCCTACTACCCTTTTGAACCCAAATTATAAGGAAATAAGATTGAAACAGTGATTAGAAAGAACAATTGTACCTAATAGAAAGTTTAATCTATATTATTATTTTGTTGAATGTTTAATATCAAGAAAGAAAGGAATTTGGAACGGGAGAAGGTATTATGAACAAAATCATGCAAGGATTGCTGCGATGGTTCGGACATATGGAGCGCATGGAGAGTGAAAGAATGGTTCAGAAAGTATAAGTTAATGATATAAATGGAGTACGGAGTCGAGGTAGACCGAAGAAAAGATGGCATGACCAACTTTATCATATTTTAAAGGTTGGTCATGTTAGAAGTTGGAAGAATCGACGTGCGTGTATGACTGGTTGCAAAATGTGGAGGAAGCTAGAGAGGTGTGTCAGGATAGAGTAGTGTGGCGGTCCATTCTCTCTACCTACTCCTGCGGGGAAATGATGTTATGGCTTGTTGTTGTTGTTATGGAATGGGTCTTTACATCATTACAGCGCGAGCCTAATCGATGTAAAGGGTATAGCATTCATATTGATTCTCTTGACAAGTAATGGGTAGCAGATCTATTGCCATTTTATTGTCACGTGAATTCTAAACCAGACCAAAGACAGTGTGACAATCACACTGCCATCTAGAAGCACTTACCACTCGGCCACGAAGGTCGTCTCAGGACAAGTGCATGAAAGAAAGAACCTACACCAAACTGCACTAAACCTTAATATTTCATTATAAACAATAAATATCATTTTTTCAGCATTTCCCTTGGGTCAGTTGGCAGTATTATTCAACAGCGACAACAGTGTTGATTCTGCTAAACCCGAGATAGGATACAGGTTTCACTATAACGTCCTCAACAACTGTATCTAACTTCATCTTGGCATCATTGGAATTGGAGTATTACTTCATCATCGTCACCATAAACACTACAGACCAGGATGGGTCTTGGCTGAATCCAGAAGTCTTTTGGATTAATACTTACACATTTAGAATTAAACTATCAAATATACTGAAAAGTTGGTCTGATAGATCAACGAGATTGGTAATTTCAAATACAAAACTGGATTTACTAAAGCGTCATCCAATAAGGACGGGTCGATGTTGAAATGGAATAAAACAACTGTGTATAAGGTATTAACAAAATTCTTTTTTTATTACAATTTATCAATGAAAGCGAAAACGGCCGTTCACAATGGAGTTCTGGTCCCAACCCTAATGTATGGAACTGGCAGCAGAAGGATGAGAGCAGAATAAATGCGGTAGAGATGAGGTCCCTAAGACGTATGTGTGGTAGAACGATATACGACAGAATCTCAAATGCTGACATAAGAAAGGAATGTAGAGCGGAAGAAGGTATAATGAACAAAATTATGAAAGGATCGCTGCGTTGGTTCGGACATATGGAACGCATGGATGGAGAAAGAATGGTTAAGAAAGTATACATTAATGATGTAAATGGGGTACGAAGTCGAGGCAGACCGAGGAAAACATGGCATAACCAAGTTAATCAAATTTTAAAGGTTGGTCATGTTAGAAGTCGGAGGAATCGACGTGCGTGTATGACTCGTTGTATGAATGTGGAGGAAGCTAGAGAGGTTTGCCAGGATAGAATAGTGTGGCGGTTCATTCTCTCTGCCTACCCCTGCGGGGAAACGGCGTGATGGTTTGTTTGTTTGCCTTTTTTATTTGAAAGGCCCGTGTATGCCATTACGTACAAAATATGACATCGTTTAAATGTCAACCCCTCCGGGGAAATGGCGTGATGGTTAGTTAGTTAGTTAGATTTGACAGACGCTGCTAAAACAACATGGCCGCCACAGCCTATCAACATCGACCCGTTCTTATTGGATAACCCTTTATATGTAGGTTTGACTCTAAGATTTGAATTTATGACAAACTTACGTTGACGCAATATTTGAACTAAAGGTCAAACACTAAAACCTACGATAATTTGCGAATCAGAAGTATAGGTCAAATGACCCTGATTCTTCCCTACACATCTGTTTTTTTATATTTTAAAATATTTATTTTCAATTTTCTAAGTACTCGTATTTAAATTATTTAGTGTAAGATATTTTAAAAATCCCATTTGGAAAGAATGCATAAATTTAATGTTATTTAACTTATTTTTTTTATAATTATTATTTAAATTAACTTTAATAATGTTTAAATTAACTTTTAACTGATATTGGAGGGGAAAATTGAGGGACGCCGAGGGCCCGGAAGGAGACAAATGTCCTGGCTGCGAAACGTGAGGGAGTGGACCGGCATCCGAAGCGTGGAGGAGCTGTTCCGATCGGCGCAGGACAGAGACAAGTTCGCCGAGGTGATCGCCAACATTGGGGAGACCCGACAGGGCACTTGAAGAAGAAGAAGACAGGGCACAGAATTTGATATTTCTTCGGTCAATTTGATATTTCTTCTCAAGAACGTCAGATGGCAACCGATCGTAAAAGCAACCACCCTAAAACAATCCTAATGTGAACAGTCCAAATACTGCTGGATGGCCCAAAACCGAGAAGTCTGGCGTTGTTCAATTAAGAGAGCCGAAAACCCAAATAAATGGGAAATGGCTAGAAGGGAATAAGAAGTTTGTATAAAAATAAATATACACATTATTTATTAATACAAGACATCAATATAAAACAATACACCTCTTGTTCGTCTGGTCCTATAGATATTAACTTGTTACCTCATCATAGGGTGTCTCAGAATTTACGCAAGATTTGAATTAAATTGAAAACACAGTTTTTAGTCTTCAGATTGTTTTTTTTTAATTGAATCATAAAGTACATAGTATAGGGTTATTTATGAAATAACACATTGGGCAAATGGCCTCCACGGCTTTGCTGGCACATACGCACTCTTTTGTCGATAATTTTTATGACCGATTTGCATAAATGTGTCTGAATTTCGGTGATGCAGCGTTTAATTTCCTCCTGCAACGCACGGATGGTTGGAGGTTTGTTGATATAGACCCTTGATTTCAAATAACCCTATAAAAATAAATCTAATGGTGTTAAATCAAACGATCAAGCAGGCCAATTCTTATCACCGAAACGAGAGAGTACAGACAAACGAATTTTCACCAACACTCTCACACACTTCTTCGATATTGACATTTGAACGGCTTGTTTTTGGACGACTAGCGCGTTTAGCGTCTCCGACTGATCCAATCTTCCTGAATTTTTCAATTACTCCTTCACAGTTGACGAAGTTAAAACACTTCCGACCATAATTTGTATGAAACTGCGGCCGCCAAACATTTATTATTTTTGAGATATTGTTCAATAATGAAAACACGTTGTTGTATCGTGTAACCCTCCATTTTTACTAACCTTAAACTGTCAGCTACCAAATTGTTTTTTTTTTTCAGTGTTGCCAACAATTTACTGCACAAAAGGCGGCAAATTCAAATTTTGCATTTTTTGGGACATCCTTTATAAATATAATAACAAAACAACAAGCTACATGTAGAGAATGATCAAAATCTAAAGTTTTAGACTGTAATACGAAGAAAAGATCATTTAACAAGATGTTCCACGAAAGGGGTCCGATGACTGTACCCTGTGGGAGTCCCATCGATGACAATCTTTTTATGTGGGAATCTTCACGCTTAATATACCAATATACATTTATCTGCCCTGAAATAAGACTAATTTTATAATTATAAAAGAAATTCTATTTAAACGACAGATTACCTTATCTTCAAAACATTGTTTATGTATTTATTGTTTCTTGAACAATGGTGTAAAACTCCAAATTAAATAATTAATAGGGATAAAAATGTCTGTTTTATACATGTTTTATTATAATTCATGTTAATTATATGTTTCCTGTCTAAGGCATTATCAAATGTTTGATAATGCCTTAGACAGGTGAAGCATGCCATTCACATAAATTATAATAAAACTTCTATAAAGCAGACATTTTCATTCGTATTAATTACTGTTCATATATAGAGTGTTTTTATTAGATGTTTGGTTTTTAAACTGGCAACATTGTTTCTACAGGCTGTCAATTTTACAGTTGACAGTTGATTTGTAGTTAGTACGTTTTGCCATTTCACCCAATTGCTCAATACAGGTGTCGAAAGTTGGACTTCACGATTGCGCTTCATTCGAGCTAGCTCATAAGCCCGAAATCATATTTAAACAATAATGGCATAAAATTATCTATTAAATAAAGTATCATAGACATTAACATTATTTTAATGTGTTTTTTTTTTTCATTTTGAATTTGTATACCTCTAAAAAAACACCCTTTATATAACAATGTGCATAAGGGTGTTTTTTAGAGGTATACAAATTTAAAATAAAAAAAACACATTAAAATATGATTTTGGGCATATGAGCGCCACGGCTAGCTCGAATGAAGCGCAATCGTGAAGTCCAATTTTCGACACCTTTATTGAGCAATTAAATAAAATGGCAAAACGTATTGACTATAAATCAATTGTCAAATGTCAAATTTACCGTCTGTAGAAACAATGTTGTCAGTTCTAAAACCAAACCTCTAAAAAAACACCCTATGGTCTGATGGTTTTTTGTATTGATACATTTAAATATTTTATTGTGTATGTTTATGAAAAATAAAACAATTCGAATATTTTAAAAATCTATTTATTTTGGTTCTAATTGTAGATGTTGCCTCTTATATAGAAATTGTAAAGGTCAGTGTCTTAAGAAAAATTCTAAAATTGTTTTATAAGGATTAAATGTATTTCAAAAGAGACGAAGATTGTTTTCTGGGGACAGAATATGGTGGTCGAGGCACTTACAGGACTTATGACCTGTCATTGGTTGGGTTAATCGATCACTTTATGTTTAACAATATCCCCATTCCGCCCTTCTTATGACCACCACGTCTTAAAAAAATTTTGGAAGATGTATATATGCTACAATGTTGAGGAACACTTCACATTTTTTAGTTCAATCTACACTAGCGCTATCCATTAAGATTGAGTGTAAGCATTAAGCAGAAAATCTATATTGTTTTTGATGAATGCGACATTAGCCAAGGTATGTCTGTTAAATATACAATACTTGGACAATGAACTTTCACCTACTTGCTGTCAGTTTCTGGTACATCTTGATAACCCACCACCTACTCTTGCAAGCAGGTCCAAAGTGTGCTGTGGTCCCCTCATAAAAAATGGACTCTTTCAAATATTGGTCGGTCCTACAATGTTTCGCTTTACGTATCTTAGATTATTTATATAAATTATATTTAGTACATTCTTTTGCCGTCATTCACTCGGGTTCTAAATTCAAATCAGCAGTTGTTGAGGACATTGTAGTTGATCCTGTATCCGACTTCGTCTTCTATGTCCTGCCTGATGATGTTATCACTGTTGAAGACCACGTACAGAGGACCAGGCGGGGAGGCTGGAATAAAGTTTGTAAATTAAAAAAAAATTGTTTGGCTTCTGATTAACCTTTCCCTTACGGTCTTAAAATAAAAAACGTGCGTTCCGGTGTAGGGTAGTCAGTACGCTTTAAAAAAATTGCGATTTTAAATCGGAACATTCAAAGCTAATCCCCTTATATAATTATAATTGAAGTCAAAAATTATAATTATTGAGATTTAATTGCTGAAAACATTAAAAAAAACATCTGGCAACGCTCACGGAACGGGCATAGACCCGCTCTGGTTGCAAGCCCGAAAGCGACTGCCGCCACGGCGGGAAGGCCAGAGTGAGAACATATGCAAGAGTGAGATGCGAATATAGTGTGACGCACTGAAAGCGCTGTTTATACGCGACATTGTTTTCGATTTTCACAAAATACCTCCGATGTACCCGATGAATTCTGATTATTATTAATATTATTTTTTAAATCAATGCGTAAATATATTATGGAGGAACACCTAAAATCTTAACCTTGTATTTATTATATGTATAGAGATATTGATGGTTTTTATAATCAACGTGTAGAAGATACCCATCACAGGGAAGGGAGGGTTAAACAGAAAGCGTTGTCAGAACTCCTGTTTCCATCGTACTTTGGTATTATTTAAGCACCTGGAGATTAACAATTAAACAGTCAACGTTGTTGATCCAACCGATTCGTGGTAAACTAACTAACTTACCATCAGGCCGTCTCCCCGAAGTAGTAGGCAAAAAGAATGGACTGCCACATTTTTCTTTCCTGACATATTTTTCTCGCTTCCTTAACATTCATATATCGTGTCATAGTCATAGTATAATTTACCATAAATATATCAACTATTGAAATCATGGGTATGTCCATACTTCGATAATGAACAGCATAACGATCTTTAAAACGTCAGCTGAAGAGGAATCCACAAGACACAGAAATATCAAAGATTCTAATTAAGATAACCAGAAAATTCCAAGAGAAAATGAATAAAATAGTAAACTAACTAACTAACTAGCCATCACGCCGTCTCCCCGAAGGAGTAAGCAGAAAGAATGTACCACTAAACTTTTCTTTCCTGACATATTTCTCTCTCTTCCTCAACATTCATACATCGTGTCATGCACGCGCGTCGATTTCTTTGACTCCTCACAAGGCCGGCATTTAATATTTTATTTATACTCGGTCTTCCTCTATTTCTGGTTCCATTTACATCCTTAACATATTTTTTTTTCTATTCTTTCTTCATTCATTCTTTCAATATGTCCAAACCATCTTAATGATCCTTTCATTATTTTGTTCATGACACCATCATTCGCACCGCATTCACTTCTTATATTTTCATTCGGCACTCTATCATACACAGAGTATCCACACATTATTCTAAGAGATCTCATTTCAACTGCATTTATTCTACTTTCATCCTTCTTTTGCCAATTCCATGCTTCGCTTCCATACATAAGGGTAGGTAGAAGAACACCATTGTGCACTGCCATTCTAGCTTTTTTGAATAGGTTTATGTTTGCGATGACAACTTTAAGTGCACCATTCACTTTGTTGCCTGCCCCAACCCTTCTTTCAATATCCCTCTCCACTGTAAGCATACTACCTAAATACAGGAACTCATCTACTTGCTCCAAATTTTCACCATTCACGCTAATGTTGCAGACTGTCATGATTTCTTCTTTTTCAAAAATCATTACCTTACATACCTCATACATACAATTTCTCATATATGCCTTCCATTTTTTCCTTTCTCAAGTACCACCTTCTCCAACTGATATTGGAGGGGAAAATTGAGGGACGCCGAGGGCCCGGAAGGAGACAAATGTCCTGGCTGCGAAATGTGAGGGAGTGGACCGGCATCCGAAGTGTGGAGGAGCTGTTCCGAGCGGCGCAGGACAGGGACAGGTTCGCCGAGGTGATCGCCAACGTTGGGGGGACCCGACAGGGCAATTGAAGAAGAATTACTTGCGACAGCGCCGACATTAATTGTTCTTTGCTCCGTCACGCAGAACCAACCTGCCTTTGGTGATGCCAGTAGGAAAAGCAATTCGGATGTTGAATCTAATCGTCTCGAATTTGGACATTTTCTGTGTCAGTGAGGCAGTATTCATAAAAAAAATATTACATATTCTGGAAAGAGTACTGCCTCACTGACGTCGACATATTTGGGTTCCTTCTGATATGTGTGATTTTTTTTGGTTTCATGTTGTTTTATCTTATCTTTGTAACACCGTTTTGTGTCCAAATGAGTCGCCTAAATGGTTTTCGTTTGTTATGTCTCATTTGTGTATTATGTATAAATAAATAAATGCAACGTCGGGGGACCTGGCGTGATTACAAAATATGGAACGGAATAGCCAAAAAGCCGAGAGTTGTATGACCATCTAAAATAGTAATGATGTCCTTACAAGCGATTATGGAGTCCGCCGCGCTATCGTCACACCACTTGGTTCCTCTTCTCCCGTCCGTAGACTGCCCATCAGGGATCATGAGGTGGTCGTGGCTGTAATAACTGCCCGACAAGTGGAGAGGATACTCGCAGTCCGTGTCCATTGATAACGTATTGTCATCTTCGTAAGACATCTGGAACTGAATCGGCGTTAACCTGGAATAAAGAACAAAATCCAATGAAAAATCATTCAAGATTCATTCCGTCTGAGATGGTAAGGCAATGTCATATGGCGCCCAACAGACCATGTTACATGGAAGGTGATGGAAGCAAACCAACGACCCAGCGGACGTGGTAGACCCAATTTGACGTGAATGGGACCTATTCAATAGACTCTCAAAAGAGACTCAGTCCCACCAGACGCTACCCAAGACAGACAACTGCTTCTTTCATCTAAGGCAATTAAGATCCGTAAAAAGAAATATTCCCATTGACAGTTTTAAAACATGAATCAATTCCTTCGTCGTGTCCCGACTAGATGACTGCAACGGTGTCTACGCCAACATCCCCAAACAGCAAACAAATAAACTCCCGTCTGCATTCAATGCAAGACTGATAAGGGGTGTGCCAAAGAGTTGTCACATAACACAGCATCTTAAGGAGCTCCACTGGCTGAAATGTCCAGAAAGGATACAATACAAGCTCTGCTGGACGGTCTATAAGGCGTTGCATGGAATGGCACCAGCTTATATATCTGAACTCTGCATCAACGAGAACCTGAATGCTAGACAGTCTACATTGCGATAAGCCTTCTGCGATCGGTAGATTGACTGTGCCAAAACGCTGTCCAAGCACAAACTTTGGCGACCGAGCCTTCGCGGTAGCCGGCCCTTCAGCCTGAAACAGTCTTCCAACAGATCCTAAGTGCATTGAGAATCAATCAGAGTTTAGATCGAGACTCAAAACGCACCTTTTCAAATTATCATTTCCTGACAGGAAGGGCTGATCGACTTCGTCAGGTGCAGCCCTCATACTAAATATGTTTATTATTTTTGTTATCATTATTATTATTATTATTATCTAGTTGATAAAACGGAACATCTTCTACAGCGCCCTTGAGATGAGTAATTCATAAAAATGGCGCTCTATAAATTATCCAATTAATTATTATTATTATTATAATATAAGAAGAACCGACCGTAAATAAAAGGGACAAGGCTAGAAAGAAGAAGAAGAATAAAAGATCACTCAAGAATTTTACAGAAACAGTGTCTGGGACCCTCTGGACTCTAGCTCAGGACCATGGCAGGCGAAAACCCAATCATAGAACAAGTCGCTAGACGCAAATGGCTGTGGATCGGTCAAACCTTGAGACGGAACCCACCCTGCATTGCTCAGGGCGCACTAGACTGGTCTCCTATGGGGGGAAAGAAGAAGCGAGGCAGACCTAGAGCCACCTGGAGAAGAGCCCTGCAGGACGAGGTCAAAGCAGCAGGCCTCCCTTGGTATGATGGTAGGCATCAGGCATGCAATAGAGTCGGGTGGAGAAGGTTGCTTGAGGCCCTATGCACCACGGAGATGTGACAGGACAAGAGTAAGAAGTCTAATTTACTTGTTCTTGAACTAAATGGGCTTTCTTAACCTACATTATAATAAAAAAAATATAATAAATCTTCCGTTGCCAGTTAACATCAAATCTATAGAACATTACCATGGTCGAAACATTTCATGAATTCATCACTAACAAATACGATTATACGGAGTCAATACTCCGGAAATTTTGTGGTAAGCTTGAGAAGTGTATTGCTCAGCTTAAAATAGAGAGATACCCTTCTAAGAGTTTTCCAAGAACCTAGCAGTTATGTCGAAATCAAAAAATATGCCCATCCCAATAACAGTTTGTAATATAATTGTGAACGAAGAGAACTTGGAATAGGCGAGGGAATTTGTGTATTTAGGTAGCATGTTCACAGCAGATGGCCGAACGAATAGTGACGTCGAAAGAAGGGTTGGTGCGGGTAACAAAGTGAATGGAGCTTTAAGAATAGTTATTGGTAACAAGAATTTATCAATGAAAACGAAAACAGCCGTTCACAATGGAGTTCTGGTCTCATCCGTAATGTATGGAAGCAAAGCATGGAACTGGCAGAAGAAGGATGAAAGCAGAATAAATGCGGTAGAGATGAGGCCCTTAAGACGTATGTGTGGTAGAACGATATACGACAGAATCTCAAATGCTGATATAAGAAAGGAATGTAGAGCGGAAGACGGTATTATGAACAAAATTATGAAAGGATCGCTGCGTTGGTTCGGACATATGGACCGCATGGATGGAGAAAGAATGGTTAAGAAAGTATAGGTTAATGATGTAAATGGAGTACGGAGTCGAGGCAGACCGAGGAAAACATGGCATGACCAAATTAATCATGTTTTAAAGGTTGGTCATGTTAGAAGTCGGAGGAATCGATGTGCGTGTATGACCCGTTGTATGAATGTGGAGGTTTGCCAGGATAGAGTACCTAGTGTGGCGGTCCATTCTCTTTGCCTACCCTTGCGGGGAAACGACGTGATGGTTTGTTTGTTTGCCATTCAATTAAAATAGCGTAAAAATACATATGTATTTATTTGTTAAATATATGGTATATATAATGTGAATAATGTTAATTATATGGTACCTAAAATTGTTTAATGGAATGCAAACAACGGGCTTTACCAGCAAATATTTAACTCACTTGATGCCGCAGACATCGACCGATCTCCTGAAGCAGGTGGAATATCGCATATTGGCTAGGTAGGGCCCATTGCCATGGTTGTAGTTGAAGGTCTCGAAGGTGCCAGCCCTGTCAGGGTAGTACTGGAGGCAGCCGGGAGGAGCTAAAAAAGTCAGACATCAAAAGAATCAATAAAATTACGTTAGAAACAACAGTACATTTTTGACTCTGAGATATTACATCAACCAGCTCTAATGACCTCCCCAGAGAAGTAAGGTCACAGGTAGATAAGGCTGCAGCGGTTGCAGGCTGCATGAAAGATGTCATATGGAGAAACAAGGACATAAGGATTGACAGCAAGGTACGCATTTATAAGACCTGTGTGCGAACAATCGCGAGGGCAGACACTGTCAAGACAAAGAGCATGCTCAGGACAACTGAGATGAAAACACTCCGCGCTATAGCTGGCAAGACCCTACGTGATCGAGTTAGGAATACAGCAATCCGAGAAATCTGCGAGGTCGAAGATGTGGTCAGATGGGGACGTCAAAGACGGCGATACTGGCATCAACATGTAGAAAGAATGAGCTCAAATAGGATACCACACATAGCTCTCCATGGAACGCCAAACGGACAACGCGGACCAGGAAGACCCCCGAAACGGTGGAGAGAAAGCTGGAGTTCAGCGTCTCAAGAGGACCCGCCTGTAATAACAGACTCCTGACTCTACCAAAAGTGAAGAAGAAGATATTCCGTCTTTGGGTTCTCCCGGCGCTCGTTCTGCATCTTCAACATATCTCCAGCTCTAGCAGAGACCGTCTATTGATCTTGGCGGATATCCCCAGGTCACGGCGTTTGGAGTCTCCCGGCGCTTGGTCTGGCATCTCTCATCTTCCCTCCACTAGCGGAGCCCGCCTATTACTAGTGTTCCTAACAACGGCTGGCGGATGCCCCCAGATCACAGCGCTTGGAGTCTCCCAAAGCTTCATCTGGTATCTCTCATATCCCCTCCAGCACTAGCGAAGCCAGTCTATAGCTAATGTTTGGACAACACCTTGCGAATGTCCCCAACCATTGCGCTTGGGGTCTTCCGGAGCTTCTCTAGCACTAGCGGGACCGGTTTATTGCCTGTGTTCTTGGTAATACCTAGCTAAAGTCATTTCAGAAACCGTTGACACCACCTTAAATACAACCGGAGCAGAGTTTTGAAACTTACCAATCAGATATTCGTCAAAAGCAGCTGTTCCTAGATCCTTTCCTTTCCTATCATGTCCCCAATCATCAGAATTGTGATGAATTTGTCCAGCGATCTCATTCACAAATCCTAGGAATGGTTTAACAGGGTAGTTGGCTGAAATTACCTGCAGGTAACTTGGTCGCTTGGTCAACCTAAAAATATAATGATTCTTCAACATGTAGGCAGATTGGCTAGTTGTCCACATTGTAGAAGCAATAAATTGCAATGTGTATTTCGTTCAGCATATTTTGACTATTAGATAAGAACTCTGCAATCTCATGTTGATGTGATTACGACAACAGCGATTTCAAAGTCCACGGTATCAAAGAGTTGTTAAAGGCACGGTATCGCACCACTCGCTTAAAAATTTTAACTTGCAATTATCCAAAACAATGTTTTTCTTTAATTATTGAGGGTTAATAACTTTTATTTGATGTTTGAGGATTAATAATTTGTGTTCAGTTGGGGATTAATAACTTGTGTTTAATGATTGAGGCTTAATAAATGTTTAATGGTTGAGGATTAATAACATTTGTTTAATGGTTGACGATTAGTAAATATTTAATGGTTGAGGATTTATAACTTTTGTTTAATGGTTGAGGATTTATAACATTTGTTTCATTGTGGAGGATTAATAAATGTTTAATGGTTGAGGATTAATAAATGTTCTTTAATGTTTGAGGATTAATAAATGTTTAATGGTTGAGGATTTATAATTTTAGTTTAATGGTTGAGGATTAATAAATTTGGTTTAATGGTTGAGAATTAGTAAATGTTGGTTTGGTATTAATAACTTTTGTTTAATGGTTGAGGATTAGTAAATGTTCAATGGTTGAGGATTAATAACTTTTGATTAATGGTTGAGGATTAATAACTTTTGTTTAATGGTTGAGGATTAGTAAATGTTTAATGGTTGAGGATTAATAGCTTTTGTTTAATGATTGAGGATTGGTAAATGTTTAATGGTTGAGGATTAATAACTTTTGTTTAATGGTTGAGAATTAGTAAATTATTAATGGTTGAGGATTAATAGGGTTTTGGTTCGCAAAAAATAACTATAGGTTTACCCTCCGGTGTTGTAGCACTCCAGCTGCTGTATCCTTATCCTCCACGTGGGTATGGACAGGTCCGTCCTCTCGGTCCTGTCGGCTATCTTCAGGTTGATCCTAAGAGCCCGGCTGTTGACGGAAGCATTTACACGAAGATAAACTGTAAGACAAAATAAGTTTAAACGAATTTTAAAAAACTTGCATTTCAATTTCAACTTTACTGTTTCAAGAGCTTTAAAAACGGTTAATGGAAACAAGAATTTATCAATAAAAACAAAAATAGCCGTTCACAGTGAACTTATAGTTTCAACCCTTATGTATGGAATTAGCATGAGATGTTTGAGAGGAGAATAAAAGTAGCAGAGATCAAACAGAATTTCGAATGGTAATTGATATATGTATTATAAACAAAACAAAGTATTATAAACAAAATTATGAAAGGATTACTGCGTTGGTTTGGACACATGCGACGCATGGATGAAGAAAGAATTGTTAAAAAAGTATACGTTAACGATGTAAATGGATTACGGAGTCGAGTTAGACTAATAAGAACATGGTATGACCAAATTGAATAAATATTAAAGGTCGGTCATGTTGGTAGTCGGAAGAATTGACGTAGGTGTATGACTCGCTGTATGAAAGTGGAGGAAGCGTGAGAAGTATGTCAGGATAGATTAGTGTGGCGTTCTATTCTCTTGCCTATATTTTTGGGGAAACAGCGTCATGGTTTATTATTGTACGTTTTAACAACTAAAATATGCTATTGTGATCACGTCTTAAAGAAAGTCCTTGTTATGTCCGACATAGGGTGTTCACAGGTAATGTGGTGATTTGGTAATGTGGTGAAACGATGAAGCATGAATTCAGCCAGAAGAAGTGGCGTCTGCGCACAAGCGGTGGACATGTAAAAGGAGAAGACAAATATATGTTTGCTTACTGTGCTGTCCACTGTTCTCTCCGCACAATGGTGGAATGATTTCACTGAAGGCTTGTAGGTTGGTCACTTGGAGAACGTCGTCTCTGCACGCAAAACCCTATAGAATACATTAAGGTATTAATATACTAGTTATAACTGTAAACAAATTTAGAAAAAGAGAAATATATAGCAATGAAAAAAGTGAGTACCAAAAGCTATGGTCAAAAGCTAACGATTCCCAGAGAAGACAGTGTGAAAAAAGATCGCTCTGTCATTGGTCTGGTAGACTAGCTACCTATCACATTTCACGTGAATCAACAGCTAAAAAGTTGTTTACAATAAATGGGTTCAAATAACCCGTTGTGTACAAAAATGTGGAAAGAAATGGGACATTACCAGAATAAAATCCCAATTGGCATCTTAAGAACCAGCAAATCCCTAGGATTTAAATTTAAAGAATAATGAAAAATGAAATATTGAACTCCATCCTTGGGTTGTTGTGCGTAACCAAAATACAGACTAATTAACAATTTAAAGTTTTAACTGCCATGACAAAGCTCGCCATAATTCGGCAAGACAAAAATATCTCTAATAAGAACAAAATGTGACTGGTTCAAACCCTCGTTTTCTCCATATTCCTTTATGGTTGCGAGTCTTCGACTATGCGAACATCGGAAAGGTCCAAAATTGATTGTTGTTGATGGTTGAGGTATTAGTTATGTAAAACTCCATTATTATTATAATTTATAATAGTAAACAGGTGTTTAGTGGTTTTACTTCTTAATTTGTCACAATTTAAATAAATTAAATCCAAGTAAAACCACTAAACAATCGTGTTTACTATTATAAATCTTCTTCTTCCTAGCCTTCCCTCCACTGCTGAATATAGGCCTCTTCCATCTGTCTCCATTTTTCTCTATCCTGTGCCGCTTCAATCCATTTTTTCCCGGCGACCACAACAATATCGTCGGCCCATCTCTTCTGTGGCCGACCGACATCCCCATTGTTTTCCCATGGCCTCCACTTTAAGACTTTGGGATTCCATCTTGAACTTGGCTGTCTGGCTACATGTCCTGCCCATTGCCATTGCAATTTTGCGATCCGATCCATGATATCGGCGACCTCTATTCGGCGTTTGATTTCTGTATTCGTAATTCCATCACTCAGACCTATGCCCAACATTTGCCGCTCCATGGATCGTTGCGCGCATTTCAACTATACTATATAAATTTAAATCCCAAATTGATGCTGCGTATACCCTGGACGGCAAGAAGAACAAACCAGTCGGTCATTGACCAGCTGGGCACACAGCCCGAAGAGATCAGGACAACCTTGAAAAGGTCATCATCATGGGCAAAGTGGAGGGAAATCGACCACAAGGACGACCACCGAGCCCCTGGTCCGATTTATTTAGGGCTTTGACTGGTCTCTCATAAGCTGTAGCCTGGAGACTGACGGGTGACAGGAGCGCATGGCGTGCCACGACCAATGGTTTACAGGATGGACACGATCTATCATAAGGAATACGACTGAGAAGAAGGAGAGTTTTAAGTTAAACACAATATTGATTACTTACATAAATTCCCTCCACATCACGCTTTTGGCGTACAGAAGGACTCTAAAACATAAAATACAGTTATTATCACATTTTCTGACATGGTATTCTTTAAAGTGTGTCTGATAAACGCATGTTGTCTGCATATACAATAACAAATTAAGAATATTTATACAAAAAATGTAAATTCTTACCTCTTCTCCCAAATGTTCTAAGTGGTCCCTTCCACTCCCTTGAGGAACTCCAGAGTTAGAAGAGTTTCCATTTGGTCGATTATTTGACTCAAATTGTGTTAAATTCCATTTCAATGGTTTAGAAATACTGTCTGTATTGGGTTTTTTTCTCCTCGTAACCCACCCAGGATCCTTAAAGAGATAACATTGAATTTTAAGTAAATTAACGAATTGACTTTAAAAATAAATAAAAGAGACTAGCACCAATCTTCAATATCAGCAGAACTTAGGTAATTATTATGAAGAAGGAATCTGGTCGTGTCCAGGCAAGAAACTAAGTCCCCTGGATCAGGAGCCAGGGGTTCTGTCCCCTAGACCAGCACGCGATTTCAAGTATTTTTTAGACTGTTGACCAGGAGTATTTCTTCTTCTTCTTCAAGTGCCCTGTCGGGTCCTCCCAACGTTGGCGATCACCTCTGCGAACCTATCCCTGTCCTGCGCCGCTCGGAACAATTCCTCCACACTTCGGAGGCGTCCCTCAATTTTCCCCTCCAATATCAGTTGGAGAAGGTGGTACTTTTCCCCATGCAGTATATGACCCAGATGTGAGATCTTTCGAACCTCGATGAGTATGAGGAATATTTACACCCTGTACCCTATGAGGATAAACCAATAATATAAAACGAAATCTATACTTTCACCACAGCTATATCAGAGCAAGTGGACATATTATATTTTATGCCCCAAATTGCCGCACAAGGGCGCTTCGACGTTCTCCTGTATTGAAAGCGATTCGTCTTCGCAACGAGGTGGCATTTGAAATAAACCTCTTAAGACGCATCTAGATCTTCATAAAGAAGAAGAAAAAGGATAGCTATTACCCGGTTCGCTTTACACTTTCATCTTACGAGTACCTGCAATCTCGTATATTTGAGGCAGTCAAAGGAAAAGTGGACTAACCCCATCTACCATAGATTTGAGTAATGGCGCATTTTATAAATTATCAAATTTAATCTCTTTGTGTTACGTAAATTTTACAACAAATACTAATTGTAAAGAAAGATTCTTGGTAAAAAAGATAAGTTAATTTTAATGTAGATCCGTTTTTGGCCAAAAAATTAATAAATACCTCTTTTTTGGTGGCTTGGTCCACTGTTGCGTTGAAGTGTAATTATGTTTAGTCCATTTTTTTATTAGAATAGAAGAAAAGTAAAATGAAATTTAAGGTAAATAGTAAATAAATCTATTATAATTTTAATCCTTTTTGTAATCAGACACGTCAATTAAATCAGATCTGGCAGATTCTGCCTTTCTTAAATGAACTTCATTTTTTCGGCACTTTGGACTAATCATCATGGTCCACTTTTGCATTGAGAATATTTTTAAATATTTAAATGCAAAAACAAAAACAACACTCTCATCTAAAGAATATTGTTGGAACTAAGTTTAGTCCGTTTTTTAATCGAAGAAACACATGTTTTAGACACATTCCCATAGTTAACTCAATATTGGCCATCATGTGGGTTAGTCCACTTTTCCTTTGAATGCCTCATTTGGATTTGATCCTCTCAAACTCAATTAAAAGATTTATAGTTATTAGGTAACATAAGCACAGGTGGAAGATATTAATTTGTGTGCAGTTAGAAGTAGTGGTTTGTCTTGATAGTGTAGAACAATCCTTTGTGGTGTAGAAGTGAGTAGGAAGTGCTCACCAGGGTTGGCTGAGACAGGGTGAGGATGTCGAAGTCGATCCTGATCTGACACACGCGGGGGTTGTTGACCTCCACGTTGTAGGAGCACTCCACCCCCGTGGAGCGCGCGTTCAGGGGTGGGTTGGAGAAGATGGCGTCCTTGGTCCTCGTGATGACATCACAAGTCTCTCCTATTGTTGATCATAATCCAATTTTTTTTAAATTAGTTAGCAAAACAGGCATTCATTATCAATACAAAAACTAAAACTGTATGTCCACATTAAGAAATACCAGTAGAAATATCAAACATTTTAATTATTTTTATTGACTAACTCCAAAAGAGAGGCGATTTTAAAAATTATATGTTAACGATGTAAATGGAACTAGGAACTAACAGAGGAAGACCAAAGGAAAACGTGGCACAATCAAATAAATCAAATATTGAATGTCGGCCACGTGAGGAATCAGATACATGCATGACACGATGTATGAATGTTGAGGAAGCGAGAGAAATAAGTCAGGAAAGAAAAGTGTGGCAGTCCGTTCTTTCTGCCTACCCCTTCGGAGAGTTGGCGTGATGGTAAGTTAGTTAGTTGGCTTTCCTGTATCGTTTCTATGAGTACATATTTATGTATGTGTCCAAATCGCTCTCTGTTACCCGAAATAAAAAAACTTAACAGTGTGGTGATCCATTCTCTCTGCCTACCCTTCCGGTGAAACCGCGTGATGATTTATTGTTATTATTATAAAAAAATTATATTTTCCAAAATTATACAAAAACAAGAAATACACGTCTCCATTTATAGCTCTAGAGCAGTGTTTCCTAACCTGTGGTCCGCGAATATATGTATGGGGGTCCGCAGTCACATCCGTGGAACATTTAACAATAATAAATAAATGCCACCAAAAGTCTCGTAATCATTATCACGGTCTTCGTTTCGGGATTATTTTCCAGTACCCGACAAAAATAAAAATTGGATATCAAACCCTTTTAACACAGATGTTCCTGATATTACTGGCTTGACAACGGCACAGGAAAACCAATTAATAGAAATTTCTTGTGATTCAGCATTGAAATGTTATCTTAAAGAATCCTCTTAATCAAGCCAACTAACTAACTTACCATCACGCCAACTCTCCGAAGGGGTAGGCAGAAAGAACGGACTGCCACACTTTTCTTTCCTGACTTATTTCTCTCGCTTCCTCAACATTCATACATCGTGTCATGCATGTATCTGACTCCTCACATGGCCGACATTCAATATTTGATTTATTTTATCGTGACACGTTTTCCTCGGTCTTCCTCTATTTCTGGTTCCATTTACATCATTAACATATAATTTTTTACCATTATTTCTTGATTCATTCTTTCCATATGTCCAAATCATCTTAATGACCCTTTCATTATTTTGTTCATGACACCATCATTCGCACCGCATTCACTTCTTATATTTTCATTCGACACTCTATCATACACAGAGTATCCACACATTTGTCTAAGAGATCTCATTTCTACTGCATTTATTCTACTTTCATCCTTCTTTTTCTAGTTCCATGCTTCGCTTCCATACATAAGGGTCAGTAGAAGAACACCATTGTGCACTGCCATTCTAGCTTTTTTGGATAGGTTTTTGTTTGCGATGACAGCTTTGTGTACCATTCACTTTGTTGCCTGCCCCAACCCTTCTTTCAAAATCCCTCTCCACTCGCCCATCTCTTTTTTTTTATATGTATTATTATAAATAATAGCTATGGGTAATAATAGCGATAGGTAGCTAATATATCGCCATTTTATTGTCACGTGAATTCTAAACTAGATCAAAGACAGAGACAAACGCCGAGAATCGAACCCAGTACCTTCAGTATGGTAGTCAGAGCTTTTATCGCTATGCCACGAAGGTAAGCTATATTGATTCTATCTGCTTTATAATCTACCATTCTCATTTTATTCTCAAAAGAAGATTCATTTTTATTTCTACTGTAGATTATTCCTAAAACTTGTGACGTTATTTGTAATAATACATTGAAGGGGTGCAGGGAGTAGGGAACAAGGAGCAGGGAGCAGGGAGCAGGGAGCAGGGAGCAGGGAGCAGGGAGCAGGGAGCAGGGAGCAGGGAGCAGGGAGCAGGGAGCAGGGAGCAGGGAGCAGTGGTACTCACGCGCGCAACAGGTGCTGAAGACCCCGCAGTAGCCGACCACCTTACCGCCCTGCCGTCCGCACTCGGGTCGCGTGAGGCACACGCCCTGCGTCGTGTGGTCCGTGCCCAGGCAGAGGTCCCCCGAGTCCAGGCTGAAGATGCCCCCTGCAAACACCGACAGAACCGATACTGCTTGCCACTCGTACAATACAACCCGCACCTGCCGCGTGCACTAACACGCAAACAATTATAATTGTAGCCATATTTAAATATCATTGTTATATTATGTGTTCACACTTACCTCTCGAAGTAGACTTGCGATGTTTAAGGAATTATGCTACTCTAGAAGGGTTAGATCCACATATTAATGTATCAGTGACAAAGATCACAGATGTCGATGTAGCGTGCAAAATAAAACTTAGTTGTAGTGAAATTGGGCTGGCCATATAGCGAAGATATCAAATCAAATCAGTTTATTAACTCAAAAGACATTACAAACAGGAAAATGTTTAAGTCATCTATTGAGTACAGGTAAAATATTATAAAAATACAACATAATACCAGGAACGCATTAGAGATGGTTCGACATTAGGAAGACAATATTATTTCTAAAGTCAAGAGTATTTTTCGACTGAACGTACCTTCACTAATATGAAAGACGTCGATCTCCGAGGAGACCGCGTTCAGCAGACTAATTGCTATTCCCAACGGTGTCACCAGAGGCAGATTGGTTTTGGTGGCCGGTAGGTAATACAATCTGTGCTGTCGCTGGGATATGAATGGGATATGAATGGGTACACAGAAACCCAGGCAGATCACAAATAAAATGGTCTGATGACATCAAGTGAATGAAAGTGGCGAGGGATAGAGAGTTGTGGAAATCGTAAAGGGAGACCGAGGTATATCCACCGGACGAGTAATTGATGATGCTGAAGATTCGGACAGGTGTTGGTATACTAAATTAGTATATCTTGATGAAGTTCACCGCTTGCTAATCAAGATAAATGGCACTTTAATAGGTTGAAGAGTTACCCTTTCCCTGACGCTGCGCCGCGGCGCCTCGAGCTCCCAGCCCGGCGCAGACGGCCACCAGCAGACAGCCCCAGGCGCGCATGCTGATCGTGGAGCTGGCCGTGGAACTCCTGGCGGGAGTGTAGGAGCGAGTGTGCGGTGGTCCCTCCGACATGGACGGCCCTCTGACTATACAGAGCGCGGGGCCAGGCCGCGGAGGTTATATAGAGCCCTGCAGGGAGCCCTGTGATGAAATGTCTGTCCCTTAATGAATCCGGTTCCTCATTTACTAAACTTCCGACATTTTTTAAACTTGTTTACGGGTGTCGATCAATTGGACCAATAGTACATCCCAGAGAAGCTTGGCATTTCATCTGATTTAATTTTAATAATTCTTAAGTTAATTCAAGCTTAAAATTTCCAAATAACAATAGAAATTCAAACAATATTTTATTTTAAGGATTAATTGTATTTCAATAGAGACGAAGATGTAAATTGTGTTTTGGGAACAGAATATGGTAGTCGAGGCGCTTACAGAAATTTATGACCTGTTATTGGTTGGGTTAAACGATCGCTTTATGTTTAACAACATTCCCCATTCCGCTCTTCTTACGACCACCACCTCTGACAAATGTTTAGAATATGCTAGAATGCTGCGCAGCACTTCACATTTTTTAGTTCAATCTACACTAGCGCCATCCATTAAGATTGGGAAGCATTAAGCAGAAAATCTTTATTAATGCACTGTGAAAGGCTTTGTAATTATCATACAGTGCTAGCCTGGAGATGTCTCTCCAATTTTTATTCTTTTAACTTGGACCAGTTTTTTTTGTACAACATTTTGAAGGTATACAAATACTTGTAGACAAATACTGAATTTTACCCATTGCGGATAAATTTAATATTTTTTTATTTATAATTCTGTTGTTAATAATGAAAATAAAACGTAAGAAATCTTTTTAAAATGTATATTTAGTTAAAATCCACTAATGTTTGTGTCTTACGGTTGAAACTGGTCGAAGAATACTTCGAATACTTCGATTCTATCCGAAAATAATTCGAAATGCACACGATGAGCATGCCCGAGAACATTTCTGGAATATTTTGAATTTTGTTCCGATTATTGTTGTATGACAGTAGTGTAGAAAACAAAAAGAAAATAATTTGGTGTTGTTAATTGTGAACATTTTTACACCTGTGAAAAAAAAGGTTTATAACTAACTTACTAACCATCACGCCGTCTCCCCGAAAGGGTAGGCAGAAAGAATGGACTGTCACACTTTTACTGATGCGGCACTCCATCCTTCTCTTTTCGCTCCGCGGGAGACGCGGTGTGATGGGTTGCGAACCTCATCGCCACCAATAGGCATCTCCCGCGCACACTTCGATCGTCCAACACCCTGCAAATAAATCTAAAACAAATCATATAAATTATAATGATATAAAATAAAATAACAAAATAAAAATAATTTAACACAAAATGTTATTTTTAGATGGTGCACATATCGCACGTTGAAAACAAAAGTGACACTATACAAAAATCTAAATTTTTCAGTACGGTCATTTAAAGTTTTGCCTGCTTATTAACCTAATTAAAATCAACTAGATTCTGATAGAATAATATCTATACTAATATATAAAACAACAACATTAGATATATTTCTATTCACAGTCAAGTTATTGACCTCACAAAAACTTTAAATGACCGTACTGAAAAATTGAGATTTTTGTATAGTGTCACTTTTGTTTTCAACGTGCGATATTGTTTATTTAATTTATGTTCCACGAATCCACCGTTTTTTAATTTAGCACATAATGTAATAACACATAATGTTTTTTCGATGTTGCACATGTTGACATGGACGATCCGGACTTTTAAAAAGGTTTATATTATATTAAAAATTAATACTAATTATGTTGTGTAGTGAACCAAGTTTTTAAAGGGTGGAAAATCTTTACTTCTGTGAATATATTACTAGTTTTAAATATTCTCAACAAAAATCAACTTTTGCGCATAAATTAGGTACTGTAAAATTGTGAGTATTGTCAGGATAGAAGCTTGTGGCGGTTTCCCCTGTCTACTTTTGCGTGAAAATGGCGTGACATCTATTTGTTTTAACAATAGCGTAACGATGTCGACAAGATCATAGGGATTGCCGTATTCTAACATATCTGTTGTGGTCCGAAGTGGCAAGATCTAACGGTAGGGCAGTACCGTAAAGAACAAGAAATCAAGATGGCTAATAGGTCCAGTGCAATGACTCCACGTGTCTTTTTAAGCGTCTAATTATTATAATGCAATATCCATCACGTGGAAGGGGGAAGTAGCCTTATACTCTAATCACGAATCATGAAATATATCATTTATTGTTTCTTGAACAATAACGTAAAACTCCATATTAAATCATTAATATGAAAGAAAACGTCTGTCTTCTAGGAGTTTTCTTATATAATGAACCTCTAGAAGACAGACGTTTTCTTCTTCTTCTTCTTCACTTTTGGTAGACTAAGGAGTCTGTTATTTCAGGTGGGTCCTCTTGGGACGCTGAACTCCAGCTTTCTCTCCACCGTTTCGGGGGTCTTCCTGGTCGACGTTGTCCGTTTGGCGTTCCATGGAGAACTATGCATGGTATCCTATTTGAGCTCATTCTTTCTACATGTTGATGCCAGTATCGCCGTCTATGACGTACCCATCTGACCACATCTTCGACCTCCCAGATTTCTCGGATTGCTGTATACCTAACTCGATCACGTAGGGTCTTGCCAGCTATAGCGCGGAGTGTTTTCATCTCGGTTGTCCTGAGCATGCTCTTTGTCTTGACAGTGTCTGCCCTCGATTCAATGCCATATGTGAGGGTGTGCTGCCATATGGGAGGGTGTGTGCGGGAGTGCCATACGTTTTTATTCATTTTAATTTTGAAATGTATCATCTAAATGGTTAGGTATTATTTATCATCAGCCTTTAGTCGTCTATTGCTGGCCTCCCTTCCCGACTTCCACAACTCTCTATCCCTCGCCACTCTGTGCAATGGACCTCCTGACACTCTCTTGATGTCATTAGACCATCTTGTATGTGGTCTGCCAGGATTTCAATGGCCGGTTTTCGGTCGCCACTCCAGGGTGCTTCTGGTCCAACGATAATCCGGATAAGTATGGCCGGCCCATTTCCACTTCAACGAGGCTATTTTGCAGTTGCTTCTTTGTCTATTCATTTCGTTTCATATGAAAACATAATGCGATGTTTTTGTTAAAAATTTGACAGACAAATAATCACTTTGTTCCCCAGAAACGGTAGAGAGAAAAGACCGAACACCACATGCTGTTTCGAGATAATCGCGTTTAAAGTTTCAATACGATACAAATGTTAGATTGAGTAACTTACCGAATATTCAGTGGTCCCAAGCACATATAATAAGCTTTTAGCTTCTTCGAAAAGCTGGTTATCATCCTCTTGCCTTTAGTTTAGTACCTACTCTTCTCACCAAAACAGTATTCAGTTTAAATATATGCATATTCCTAAGAATAGGAAGCGCGTCAATTTTATCCGATTGTTGAGTATGCGTGCCCACCTAGAGTCGATCCAAATATACTGAACTGGTAGATGGAGCGCTCAACACAAGATGTCGCCTTATTACGAGCTGTTTCAAATTCATTTCTTGGAAAAGGTAGGTACTTTAGCGATATAGCTCCTTATAAAGTTAGGGGAAGCAATACCAGCAGCATAGAAAACGAAAACAACTCCCCCTTTTCAACAACGAAAGCCCAGCGCATCCGACGTGAATTGGATGGACGAATGGAAGGAAAACTATGGGTGCTTCAATTAATTGAAACTCAAGGAGGCTTCGGAGCAAAGAGACGCAATGTATAATATATGCGGCGCGAAGCAATCTATGCTGCATATAACGCAGTGTCCGAGCTTTCCAGTCACCTGCATTGAAGAGGACTTGAGGAGATCCAGAAGCTTAGCCCGGCCAGCGAACTCCTGGGCCAATGATTATTAACACCATATTTATCATTGACACGATGAAGGAGTAGATCCTGTTGTTAAATTACAAAAGTATTATGGACTTTACAAATAAACATTGAATTTGTTTTGTATAAAAATATGCATATATTTAAATATAATTATGACCGGTTCGTTAAACAACCATTCCCATTATATAGTTATATTCAATAAGATAATAATGACATATGGAATAGAAACGAGAGCTGACAACATCAGAACAAAAAGTCTCCTAAGAACCACAGAAATGAAGACTCTCCGATCCGTTGCAGGAACGACACTCCGAGACAGAATAAGAGATTCTGAAATAAGAAAGATCTGCAATGTGGAAGATGTCGTGCGATGGAGAAGACTGAGAAGACGCTACTGGAGAGATCATGTACTGAAAGAGTGATCAATATAGCCGCAAATAAAGTATCAACAGGAAATCGACCGGCAGGAAGACTACCTAAAATGGCGAGACAGTTGGACATCTGTATCCCGAGAAATAACAGGACACCTAAACACCTAAACCAGGACGTCCTAAATAAAGCAGAAGAAGAAGAAGAAGATAATAATTAACTTATTGAACGCTAAGGCATTAACACTGTGGAATTCCATAGTAATATACTTAGGAAATAGAAAATAACTTTGTTTTATCCACTAATTATTAAAAATATATTTAAAAAACACGACATGTTTTGAAGGATACCTCCATCTTCAGGTGGAGGTATCCTCCAAAACATGTCGTGTTTTATAATATTTTTTTAATGATTAGTGGATTAAACAAAGTTATTTTCTATTTCCTAAGATAATAATTGTTATTAAATATCATTTAAAATATATTGTCTTTAATTTAATATGATGATGACAATAGTTATTTCTTGCCATTTATCGTGGCTAACTTACAACTTGGGATATTTTAATCAGCGAATGTGCCAGTATTCAACTACTCGTAGTTCGTATTTCCCGCCGTGTTTTATGTAAAAATGGCTGCCTCGCGAAGTTGTCTCTGGATTCAATGCGAAAACTTGTCTATGGTTTTTAATGGTTTTATCTGTCAAGATTGGCTGTCGTTCTGTCTCGGCGGACAGCGGCAGAAAAACGTAAATAATAAGAAAGAATTTGACTACAACTCCTCCATTTTGGTTACATTCAACTGGAATTGTAAGTAAATAGACTTTCCCATTATTTTACACGTTAAATACGTATTTCTTTGTTCAGCAGCACTGTTACACTCAATAGAAATGCATTGTATTGTTTTGCGTCCTAGTTTTAGCCTTTGTATGCCAAGAAAGGGTCTTTATTATTACGTGTTACATTGGCTTTTAATAAAAGATAATGTGTAATTGGATCATTTCCTTTGCTTATCCTGCTTGTAATAATTAACAAAAACAAAAAATATTGAGATTGCAAAACAAATTAAACTGAAATGATGCCGTTGAAAATGATTAAAATCTCTCTAAATAGCTGAATAACCGCCGGGTGTACCTTAACAACGTGAATAGAGCGATAAAATATGGCACCACAATATTAATCAGATTTAATTATTAGGCCTTGTAAGAAGGAACGTAATAAATATATAAAAAAAGTCATGAAAAACATCTTGTATTCCAGTAAGTAAAACACCATTAAATATTCCAAACATCAGTAACATATTTTTAACTGTTTCTTCTATATTCGTCATTTGAATAAATATAATTGTACTTTGTATTACAACAATTTATTTCCACTGAACTCAGACATGTTTCGGTTACAAGTAACCTTTATCAAGATATACAAGTTTAAAATTAAGTTAAAATTGTATACAATTGATAAAGGTTACTTGTAACCGAAACACGTCTGAGTTCAATGAAAATAAAAAGTTGTAATACAAAGTATAATTATATTTATTCAAATATTTTAAACTGAATTACTCGCCCTATCAGTATCATGGCATGCTTATTCTATTGCCCATATCGAGGCTTATTTAATCTGGATTCTTCCAACTAAGACATTTAAAACATATAAGGATTTGTTTACCAGTGGCGATACTCCCATAGAAGCCCAGAAGTCCGGCTTGCGTAAGAAATTTTTCATCAAAACCCCCAAATCTAAGTAATCGTGCCCCCGCATAAACCAACAACCCACCAAATCACCTTCCAACAGTGTTCCCATCAGACGTAAGAGGAATAACCACAAGAGCTGAACCTCTGTAAGCCAGAAGAGGTTTTGATTCAAAATTTCTTACGCAAGCCGGGCTTCTATGGGAGTACCGCCACTGATGTTTACCTGTTGATGAAGCTAGGAACTTCTTAAATTTGTTTGATATTCTATCACAGTGTTTTAATTAAGCAGTTAGTAATGTTAAAATATCAAAGTGTTTCCCCCAAAACAATAGATAACAAAATAACAAGTCAATACCAGTTTTACTACTATCTTTTTTACAAGTCACCATTTTGTGTGTGTTTCAGTATAAACATGGAGAGCGAGGTGAGAGTGAAGCAAGAAGAGGAAGTGGATTCCGAGATGATATTCATAGAAGTCCCTCCCATTCCACAGGAGGGGCTTCTGCCCTACACTCCCCAGGTATATACTATCTTGTTGTTAATACCTTATCGCTTTAGGGAATAAGCAAAGAAAATTTAATTATCTTAACTATAAAGCACAGGAAACTGGAATACTTTGGACAGGTTAAGAAAAACGATGAGTACAATGTGCTGCAACTGATTATCCAAGCTAAAACTAATGGAAAATGAAATGTCGGGAGAAGAAGAAAATTCTGGCTAGAAAACCTTGGAGTTCAACCCTTCAGTTGCAGCACAACATCCCGGTTTAACCTTTCCCTTACGGTGCTAAAATAAAAACGCGCGTTCCAGTGTTGGGTAGTCAGTACGCGATCAAAAATTAGCGATTTTAAATCGGAAAAATAAGAACACTCATAGCTAATCCCCTTAATTAATTATAATTGGAGTAAAAAATTATAATAATTGAAATTTATTTGCTGAAAACGTTAAAAAATCATCTGGCAACACTCACGGAACGGGCATAGGTCCACTCTGGTTGCAAGCCCGAGAGCTACTGCCAGCGGCAGTGAAAACATTGAGCTCCTCGCGCTTCCACAGTGAAGTATGCAAGAGTGAGATGCGAATATAGTGTCGCACACTCGCATTCCGATGTTCACAAAATACCTCCGATGTACCTGATAAATTCTGATTATTATTAATATTATTTTTTAAATCAATGCGTAAATATATTATGGAGGGATACCTCAAATCTTAACCTTTTATTTATTTTATTTATAGAGATATTGATGGTTATTAGAAGCAACGTGTAGAAGATATTCATCATAGGAAAGAGAGGGTTAAAATTGCTGTAAAAGTAAAAACAGTGTTTGATGTTGTCCAACCTCCTTTTTTTCCACCAAGTTTTTCAAACGCGGTGCGGATTTTCAGTGTGGGGGAATATAGAGGATATTATGTAGATTTAATGTGGCCTGGTTCCCTCTTGCTTTGTTTATTTTTTTAAATACTAACATAAGTCCTGCATAAACGAGGGACAGGCCTAGCGATTCAAAGAGCAAAGCTGACGAAAGACACCGTTCGCCTATAACAGCTACTTGTAAGCATTGTGAATCCTCTATGTCCAACTCTGTTATTACTTCTGGCAACCGTTCTGTCTCTCCAAATTCTATGTGGAATTCTAAACTTTCCATAAACTGATTTTGTGATGTTTTTAAAGACTATTTTTTTATGTAGAATTTATCATCATTGTTATTCTCCTTTCTCTTTGCCATTTCCCATTTTAAGTGGTGTCGGCCCTCCTAGCATGACTCCAGAATGCTCTGTCTAGGGGCTGCTCTGTGTTGAGTTCACATTTCTTGAGAATGCCATCGATACATGACCCCTGTATTGCCAAAGGGCATCGTCCACCCCCCTGGATCCGAGCCGACTAACCATCTTAAATTGACTTCTTCAACCTTATCAATTATAGGAGCGACCTTAAAACTACCCCCGACATGTTCGTTGCGGACTTTATCCAATCTGGTTACGCCTCCAGCCTATCTGAGTCATGTGGAGCTTTTACTTGTGAGCCTTTTTAATATCCCCACAAGCATTTTTATTTCATTTTTATTTCATAGCACAAGGGTTCTTCCAGGTATCTTTCTTTCAAATGTAGTCTTTGGGCGTCTATTCTTTCCACATAGTCTCTCCAATACCTTCTTCTTTGTCTCCCCACACTTGTCTCCCAGACAACATCCTGGTTATCACAAATTTCTCTGAAAAACGTACATTTTTTCAACAAGCCTTGTGTTCTTAATATATCTGAGAGAGCAGTTATTATTGAAAAATTAAAAAATATATATATATTTACATATTTTAGTTGAATGGGAAATTTTACACTATGAAACCTTAAAATATCTAATATCATATTTATTTTACTTTTAATTGCAGATGCCAAATGAGAATTTGATTCATAATACTTTCTCTGGTGAGAAGTTTCTCCCAGAAGATCACCGACATGAATCTGACAACAAGGAAAGTGAAACACTTCAAGAGCAAAAACATCAAATTAAAGTAGAGTCGTCGGATTACAATGAATCCCAAATGGTTTGTGATTTACCGCTACCAAATTCAAACCCAACTAACACACTAGGTTTACAAAATTATTTCAATTGTGATAACGATGAAACGGGGAATCAGGATCATGCGGAGGAATCTGCTCAGAAACAAAGCAGCTTCGAAGATATGAATATACTGTTTTGTCAACTGTGTCGGTTCAGCAGCGTAGATAGATTCGAGTACAGCGACCACCTGGACGCCCACAAAGGAATCCGACTGTTTGAATGCAACGTCTGCGACTACCAAAGCAAGCGGTTCTACGATTTTAAAGCTCACATCCAAACCCATGAAAACATGCAGTACCCGTGTCAGTCGTGCCCGTACATCGGAATCACGCCCAAACACTTGAAAAAGCACGAAACTCTGCACACCACCCCTAAAAATTCCTTCTTCTGCGATGAGTGCAGCTACTCCTGCAGATATCTCAACAATTTAAAAATACATAAATTAACGCACTCCGACGATAAACCATTCACTTGTGATCTCTGCGATTATGCGTGCAGGACATCAGGTAATCTTAAGAGTCACAAAATCAAACATACGAAGCTACGCACTATATTTTGTTCTTTCTGCGATTATTCGTGCAAACAGTCGCGCACTTTGAAAATCCACATGATGATTCATACTAGTGAGAAGGAGTTCTTCTGCAAGGTGTGCGGGTATGCGTGCTATTTCCAGAGACAGCTCGACAAGCACATGAGAATACATTCTGCCGTGAAGAGTTTCGCCTGCGACGAATGCAGCTACTCTTCAAGAACGGCGGGCAATTTGAAAGTGCACAAACTAGGGCACACAGATCTGAAACCGTTTCGGTGTACGGATTGTTCTTATTCTTGCAAACTTGATTCGATTTTGAAGAAACATATGCTCTCGCACTCGGAGGAGCGCCCGTACAACTGTGACGAGTGCGACTATTCCTGCAAGCGCGCCCGGAATCTCAAGAGCCACAAGATCCGACATCTGGAGCTCAAGCTGTACGCCTGCGACCAGTGCGAGTACACCAGCAAGAGATACGAGAACCTGAGGACGCACAAGTTCACGCACACGAGAGAAAAGCCCTTTTCCTGCAATCTCTGCGGTTTCACGTGCAACAGAAACGATAATTTGAAAGTTCACATTTTGTCGCATTCGAAACGCGCCGATACTAGTAGCCAATGTACAACAGAAGAAATAGCAAATTAACTTTTTTATTGTTTCTTGAACAATCATGTAAAATTTCTTCTATATTTGCCTTCAGTTTGTGTTGTGGTATTCACATTTGAATAAATAGAAACTTCATTCAATTGTTTTATCACAACACTTTATTAATTGTTTAATTGTAGACATGTTTCAGTCCTATTTCGGTCCTTCTTCTATGCACAAAGTTTAAAAAAATTATTAAACTTAAATTTGTACATGGAAGGACCGAAACATCTGCAATTAAAAAAATAATAATTAGTTTTGATAATACGAAGCGCTTTTCTATTTACTCAAATGATGTAAAAACTCCATATTACATAATTAATATGAATGATAACATCTGTTTTATATAATTTTTCTTCACGTGTCATGTTGGGTCCTCCCGACGTCGATTGTTACTTAAGAGTGCATGTTTTATGCTAGTTTTATTATAATTTATGGGAATGACATGTTTCACCTTTATAATGCCTTATAAGAGGCGAAACATGTCATTCCCATAAATTATAATAAAACTTCTAGAAAACAGATGTTTTCATTTGTGTTAATTAGCCAATTAAAAAATTTCAGGCGTTTTTATAATGAATAATTCAAGAATAATGTCATTATGTGATTAACCACCCTACCTATTTGAACATACATGATACATTCACTTTGACTGTACCATTCTACGATATCCCGTATCACGTACGGGCTTGAGAAAAAGTAATGTACCTAAAATGTACAAAGTTTTAGGGATACGCGCGTGTGCCATCAAAACTTGAGCACAAGTCTTCATAAATATGATAGTTTTACAAGGGGCAGGCCAAGTGTGCAGCCGAGTATTTGACGTTTCGTAATTTAAAAAAATATAATTAGTATATAATTAAATTTCATTAATAAAAAACCTGCTTGTTTTTTGCACGTTTCTCAGAAAATAACCCAAAGGTAGGGCGGTTAAAAGGCATTTTGCACAATCTGGAAAATACATTTCTCCAAGTAAATAATGCATACCAATTCCCCAATGCTACAAGTATTGTAAACGCTGAATTTGTTTTAAATTTTAGAATGTAATGTGTGAAACTGTAATAAAAATGTTTTTTTTTTTTGTATTAATTTGTATTAGTTTTAAAAGATTAAGGAAATCAATGTCAAAGTTTTTACCTTTAAGAGGCTAACTCTCATTGTGTGGAAATATCGGGAATTGTTGAGTTAAATAACAGAATATTAAAAGAACATTGAAATATTGTCATCACGTTTCAGCCTGTGACATTTGGCTATACCGATAGGTGCTCTATCAGCTAAGCTGTGCGAAGTGGATATTTTTTATCTGATATTCACAGTACACCAATTATCCGTAATTTCCCATCTACCTAATCATCTTTGAAAGAATGATCTATATAAAACAAACGATTACTAACTATTTTTGTTTCTTCAACAATGATCTTAAACTCCATATTAAATAATTAATACAAATGTAACCGTGTATTTTATACAAGTTTTATTATATTTTATATGAATGAAATATAAAACATACTTAGTATAAACCACTTTATTGAGTATTATTATTATTATTATTATGATTTGTATTTTAAGTGCGCCGTTTTGTAAAATCAATTACTCCAAGGGCGCACTAGGAAATGACTGACCGAACAGTGCAGTCTTCAGAAGTTTCTTAAATTTAACGTCACTATCCTCATACTTAATACTAACATGGAGGCTATTCCACGCTAACGGACCCGCAACGCTGAAAGCACGATCATAGAAACATGCTTTATTGGCTCTGACTGGAATTGCTATGTTGTTTGCACTTGTTTCTACTGATCGGAGTGAACGTTGCCTTTCCGTTGGCATGGGTGTCACGCAGAGGTCCGATATATACGCTGGCGCTCTCTGGTGTCGAGCCTTAAACACTGTCAAACACAATATATATTTTACTCGCTCTCGGATTTTAAAGTAGCGCCATAGGTTTCGCTCTGTAGCGAGCTTCCTCGAGGCTACACATAAACTGTGTATAGCTCTGAGTAAGTTTGTGTATAGCCCTGAGGAAGCTCAGAGACCGGTTGGTGCTACTAACTCAAAATGGTTTATACTAAGTGAAAAAGTGTTTAATTTTATTTTTAAATACGTCAAACCACCAAGTTATGGCTTTGTATCAAGATTTAATATTTTATATGAATTTATAAAATAACATGTTTATGTTAATCATTGGGAAAACAATGTAAACTCATTAAAACAATATTGAATAATATTTTATCCAATGGTGAAGCTGTGCTACATTCATAGCATAACAGTTGAAATAAAACAATTTGTGTTTAACCGCGGTACGATTCTTATAATTGAAGCCAACTAATTTCACTTGGCCCAAGATTCATCAGGGCAATATAATAACAGTTATTACATTGCCTTGAATCTTGGGTCCAAGTGAAACTAGTTGACATCAATTCTTCTTCTTATTTTTGTCCTGTCACACCTCCTTGGTGCATATGGCCTCAAGAAACCTTCTCCACCCGACTCTATCGCATGCCTGATGCCCAACATCATCCCAAGTGAGGCCTGCTGCCTTAACCTCGTCCTGCAGGGCTCTTCTCCATGTGGCTCTAGGTCTGCCTCGCTTTCTCGTTCCCCTCATTTGGGACCAGTCTAGTGCGCCCTGAGCGATACAGGCTGGGTTCCATGTGACCGATCCACTGCCATTTGCGTCTAGCGACTTGTTCTCTAATTGACTTTTCGCCTGCCATGGCTCAGAGAATGGCATTTGACACTGTTTGGGGCCAATAGATCTTGAATATTGAGCGAAGGCACCTATTTATAAATACCTGGAGTTTACGAATAACGTACGCGGTAGATTTCCAAGTCTCACATCCGTACAGCAGTACGCTTTTAACGCTACTGCTGAATATTTGAAGCTTGAGCTTTCTCGAAATAATATTTCTCGAAGCATAGCGAAAGCTCCCCTTGCCTTGTTGAGTCTGCTGGCTACATATTTCTCCGTACCTCCCGAGCCTGCTATCATACTACCGAGGTAGCAGAAGCTGGTCGTGGTCACAAGGGGGACACCTTGGAGCAAGATTGTGGTGGAGTCATTTGTGGACACTCATAGGTCCATCATCAATTGGCATCAATTATAATAACCATAATGTGGTTAAACATAAATTGTGGTTAAATCTCTCTCCTCCGATATTGTGGGATATCTCACTAAACTTGAATGGATCTCAGACTCTTTGTATAATACATAGTATGAGTCTAATACTTCTCCTATTTAGATTAAGACTTATATAATTAGTGTATAAACGTTTTTACTTGTGTTCGTATAATATTTATGTATTTTTCATTTCATCTAACTCACACCACGCAGGCCTTATTTGCCCAACAGATGGCACATTATAAGCAATGTTAATTTCATTTAATCCTGTGTATAACTATGTTTCTGTCTTTACTATCTTTAAATTAAATTAAATCTCAATGTTTTGTGATTTTAAAAGTTTACTAAATTTATTTTTTGTAACTTCTGTTCTAATTTAATATTTTAATTTTTATAAACTTATAAATGACCTAATTGTGTGTATGTATGTAAGTCATTGAATTAAGCAGATTCAAACTATGTAGGCAATCCACTGTTTTGATGAAAACACTATGAAACTTCAACATTATTAACAATTATTATAGAAAATTATAATATCACAGTTTATTTATTTAATATCTATGGAATTGTCGCACCAGCTGTTTGGCCAACCAAAAGAGTGTCGAATGGAAATATAATAACCAAATGAAAGTGTTTTGAACAAAATAATGAAAGGATCATAAAGATGGTTTAGACACATGGAAAGAAAGAATGGTAAACAAAGTATATGTTAACCATCTAAACGGAACTAGAAATAGAGGAAGACCAAGGAAAATGTGGCAAGATCTTTTTCTTATTATTATTGTAGTTCTTGCGATCTGTTTATGCAGGATATCAACATTCTTCCTGTGATGAAGACGACCAGCCTTCTCTCCATCTCTTTGGTGGTCGACGGCCCTCTGGAGTCTCGTGCATCACGATCTTAGGAATTCTTGCTGGATCCATTCTCTCGATGTGGTCCCTCCAGTATCGTCTTCTCTGCCTACTCCATCTCACTATGTCTTCAATTTTTTTTGCGAATTTTTTCATTGGGTATCCTATCTCTAAGGGTTCTCCCCACAATAGGTCGCAATGTTCTCATTTCTGCTACTCTTAAGAGATGTTTGGTTCTGACAGTGTCTGCTCTTGCTTCGATTCCGTATGTCATGGGCCTGATGCAAGATCAAATTATTAAAATATTGAATGTCGGCCACATGAGTAGTCAGAGAAATTGATGTATGTGCATGACACAATGTATTGAGGAGTGGAAAGAAGTATGTCAGGAAAGAACAGTGTGGCAGTCCATTCGTTCTGCCTATCCCTTAGGGGAGACAGTATGAAGATTAGGTAGGTTATTAAATAAATAAACCGATATTATAACAATATTAAACAGTTAATTTCCCTAGACTACCTGCAGTGGCAGTGGCAACAGCTATGCAGTCATCCCAGTCCCAGGTTCAATTCCCAGCAATGTATTTGGTCTGGTGTAGAATTCACGTGACAGTAAAATGGCGATAGATTAGCTACCTATCACATGTCATGGGAATCAATATAATATCTATATCCTTTTCGTGGATTTGGCTCACGCTGTAATGATGTAAAGAGCTACTGAACAAAAAAATATAGATACAAATTAATCATGAAGAGTTGACTCTTAGTATTTTCAATCTTGAAGTTAAATTGTAGTTTACAACAGTAGTTTATACAAACCAATATCTTCGAGGATACTTATATGCCAATGCAAAGAGTATATTTATGATAAGGACATAATGTATAAATATCTAATGTCTGAATTTGATTATTTTGGAGACGGGTGAGAGTAGTTTTTAACATTGGACCACTGTTTGCGTGTTCCTGGCTAGATGTACTGTCCCGAGTTGACGTATTTGTAATGTTAGTCATATTTGACTCTAAGAATTGTATCGGAACAATTTATTTTAATGGATTAATAGCATGTTTGTAGTGATGAATAGTCTGGTGTACATATTGTAAAAGTTTATTCTTAATGCTATGTAGAAGGGAAGTGCACATTTTTAATTTCTTGGTTCTTGGGAGTAACCATATTTCATTGTTTTTTTCTATAACCGACATTTCGGATATTTTTGCATTATTCTTCTCCAGGATAACTGAAGCTGTGCAAAGAAATATCCTTCCTATGGAACATGGGCATATAACTAACCCTGTATGGAAGCGAAACATGGAACTGGAAGAAGAAGGATGAGAGCAGAATAAATGTGGTAGAGATGAGGTCCCTTAGACTTATGTGTAGTAGAATGATGTACAACAATATTTCAAATGCTGATATAAGAAAGGAATGTAGAGCGGAAGAAGGTATTATGAATAAAATTATGAAAGCATCGCTGCGTTGGTTCGGACATATAGAGCGCATGGAGGAAGAAAGTATATGTTAACGATGTAAATGGAGTACGGAATCGAGTAGACCTTAACTAACCTGTAAAATTAATCAAATTTTAAAGGTTGGTCATGTAAAAAGTCAGAAGGAATCGATGTGCGTGTATGACTCATATGAATGTGGAGGAATCTAGAGAAGTGTGGCGGTCCATTATTTCTGCCTAGCCCTGCGGAGAAACGGCATGATGGTTTGTTGTTGTTGAGTTTGTATGTTTAGATAATCCATTGTTCTGGCGGAAACACTTTGATATTTCTACATTATCAACTATTTAATTAAAACACTCTTATTATATCACATATGATTTAATTTCTTATGAAATTTTCCATTAGATTGTGACACCTGATGATGTTTAATTAAACAGTCAACATATGATGTATGGAAGGGAAGCATGGAACTGGCAAAAAAAGAATGAAAGTAAAATAAATGCAGTAGAAATGAGATCTCTTAGACTAGTAAATCTGTGTATGACAAAGATGGAAATATAAGAAGTGAATGCAGTGCGAATGAATGTGTTATGAACAAAATAATGAAAGGATCATTAAGATGGTTTGGACACAAAGAATGGTAAAGAAAGTATACGTAAACTGAACTAGAAATAGAGGAAGACCGAGGAATACATGGTACAATCAAATCAAATATTAAATGTCAGCCATGTGAGAAGTCGGAGAAATCAACTTGCGTGCATGATACGGTGTATGATGCTGAGGACGCGAAAGGAAAGAACAGTGTGGTTGTCAATTCTTTCTGCCTACCCCTTTGCAGACGGCATAATGATACTAATTATACAAAAAATTATTTATTACAGTTACATTAAAGCTTTAAAAATAACGTATAACTCTCTTTAAAAAAACATGATATGAAAAATGAATTTTAAATAAAATAAAAAATTTCAATTTTAAGTTTCAACTTCAGAATCACACTTCTTCCCCTTTTGCATAACATTCAGAATATACCTGTGTGCATACATTTGTCCTGAGTTCTAAAAATAAATTGTCATGTATTAAAAATGGACTACACAAAATATTTTATTGTTTTATTATTTTTCTACTTTACAATTTGTATTAAAATAAGATTTTACTATTCCAGATATCTTCAAACTTGATAAACACGAGAGCCCCTTTTGAAATTTTCATCAGCAGTCTGATGAATGGTGTCAAATTCCACACCAAATTGAATAATCAAATGATTTTACTGAAATCACTTTGATAGAAGTTCACTTTAAATTATAATTAATTAACTAACTAACTAACCATCACGCCGTCTCCCCGAAGGGGTAGGTAGAAAGAATGGACTGCCACACTTTTCTTTCCTGACATATTTCTCTCGCTTCCTCAACATTCATACATCGTGTCATGCACGCGCGTCGACTTCTCACATGGCCGAAATTCAATATTTGATTTATTTGATCGTGCCACGTTTTCCTCGGTCTTCCTCTATTTCTGGTTCCATTTACATCGTTAACATATATTTTTTTTACCATTCTTTCTTCATTCATTCTTTCCATATGTCCAAACCATCTTAATGATCCTTTCATTATTTTGTTCATAACACCATCATTCGCACCGTATTCACTTCTTATATTTTCATTCGACACTCTATCATACACAGAGTATCCACACATCCGTCTAAGAGATCTCATTTCTACTGCATTTTTTCTACTTTCATCCTTCTTTTGCCAGTTCCATGCTTCGCTTCCAGAGATTGTTTATTTTACCGTTAATCTGTATTTTTCTGTATTTTCTGATTATTTTGACCTTATTGCGTTCCGGCCATGATTAAAATATTAAATGTCGACCACGTGAGGAGTCAGAGAAATCAACGTGCGTGTATTACACGATGTATGAATGTTAAGGAAGCGAGAGAAATATGTCAGAAAAGAACAGTGTGGCAGTCTATTCTTTCTTCCTACTCCTTCCGGAGACGGTGTGATGGTCGGTTAGTTTAAAAAAAATATTTTGGTAAAATCTTTTTATTAAGTACATTTTTTATTTCATATAATTTATTAGTGAAAACATTAACATATCTTTCTTAACGTAGAACATAGAGAAATAATTATACAATAATATAATACATTAAATCTTCACCGACACCAATTACAAATACACTTAAGTATGTAGGTAATATAGACAAAATGACTTATCAATATAAATTAACAATAATTTTGGCTTCAATATAAGGTGCTGGGAATGGTATACAAAGGGTATTGAGATCCTATGCACAAAATCAATATTACTGATAGGTGATGAAAATTATAATTATACTAACTATATATCGAAAACTGTTCATAGCGTTTGCAATCGTGTGACATGTCCACTAATAATCCGTTTAATTGATTTATAGATGTTAACTGTACATTTTATATTTAATAGAATATATACATGTAACAAACGGTACAGTATTTCAACACAACCGTAAGACTGCCACATTGAAGATCGTGGTTTCGATTCCCAGCGATAACAGTGTGATTGTCACATTGTCTTTGGTCTGGTATAGAATTCACGTGATAATAAAATGGCGATAGATTAACTTCCTATCACATGACACGAGAATCAATTAAATAGCTATACTATTTACATAGATTTGGCTCGCGCTGTAATGATATAAAGAGCTATTCAACAAAATCTTCATCAATCATCCCACAAAACCATAATATTGTACAGTAGAACCCCTCTCGTCCACCCTCGGCTGGTCTGCCACTCCAGTTGATCTGATCGTGCTCGAGCCGAACTTGTACCAACTCAATTGACAAGATCCGATCAAGAAATGAAGGAACATTGTAGCCAAGTCAAGAATTTCATCTGCTAAACAAAATTCTCTTACTGACTTTTTTTCTGAGCAATTTTTTACTATAGGCTACCTTAAATTGTTATATCGCACCGTGAGTGTAAAATCGAAACAAGTGCAAATATACAGTTTGGAGATATGGGAGTTTAAAGACTTCATATTGCTTGGAAAAACTGTTTTTTTTAATAAACCAATGATTTTCAGTTTAAAGTAATATACCTATAAACCGAAAATCATTGGTTTATTTAAAAAAAAAACATTTTTCCAAGTCTTTAAACTCCCATATCTCCAAACTGTATATTTGCACTTGTTTCGGTTTTATACTCACGGTGCGATATGTATGTATTATTATATTTTATAACAGCTGTGTGGTACCGTCATTTTTAAGTTCAGAGATTGTTTAACTAACTAATTAACCATCACTCCGTCTCCCCGAAGGGGTTGGCGGAAAGAATGAACTGCCACACTTTTCTTTCCTGACATTTCTCTCGCTTCCTCTCAACATTCATACATTGTGTCATGCACGCGCGTTGATTTCTCTGACTCCTCACGTGGCCGACATTCAATATTTGATTTATTTGATCGTGCCACGTTTTCCTTGGTCTTCCTCTATTTCTAGTTCCATTTACATCGTTAACATATAATTTTTTTACCATAATTCTTCATTTATTATTTCCATATGTCCAAACCATCAATGATCCTTTCATTATTTTATTCATAACACCATCATTCGCACCACATTCACTTCTTATATTTTCATTCGACACTCTATCATACACAGAGTATCCACACATTCGTCTAAGAGATCTCATTTCTACTGCATTTATTCTACTTTTATCCTTCTTTTGCCAGTTCCAAGCTTCGCTTCCAGAGATTGTTTATTTTACCGTTAATCTGTATTTTTCTGTATTTTCTGATTATTTTGACCTTATTGCGTTCCGGCCATGCTCCCAGTCCCAAAGATGACGGATTAGTGGGGTTCTAATGTATATTGAATTAACCTTATTTTGATTGAATATGCATTATCTAAACTAAAAAATCCTCATCATATATTATGCACTACATGAGACGAAACCAGAAATTTTAGGCAATTGTATCGTTAAAAAGTATTTGCATTATAAACTACGGTTATATGTGCGATTCCAGCAAAAGTATCACATAAATTATTTTATAAATATCACTAGTGACATGTTGGTTTGGTATGCTGTGAGATCTTTAAGAGTTTTGTAATAAAAAGTCTCTCATAAAAGTTGTGTACAAAATGGTCTCCTAGCAATTCTCAAACGTCTACTCTGTTGTCCGGAGGGGTTCTGCTACAGCAACACGAAGACAGAACTCCCATGAGCGCTAGTAGAAGTGAGAGGCCCCCCAGTACACAGACGGAGGCCCCCAGGACGCTCGCCCAAGTCCCTTGGAGCCCCCACACCAGCAGATACAGCAAAGCCCCGCATGACAGAAGCGAAAAAACGGATAGGATTATGTAACCTGAAATAAAAGAACTCACATTAATTTAACAAAAAATTTCATTTATTTCATTTATTTTGATAAAAATCACAAACATTACAGACATATAATTCCAGATCGTTTGCAATTACATTATAAGAAGAGAAGCATAAAAAAAAAATTAAGCTAAAGAATTAGAAAGAATCATAACATTGATATTGCACCCCTGAGGCAACTCACACTATCACGAAATATGTCCACCTCCGAGGCGACCCGATTAAGCAATAAGATTGTATCATGAGCTTCAACGATCTTCATGGCAGAGTGGCAAGAGCTTTGGCTGCCACACCAAAGGTCCTGGATTCGATTCCCGGCATTGGCAGTGTGATAGTCACACTCTTTGGTCTGGTGTAGAATTCACGTGACAATAAAATGGCGATAAATTAGCTACCATGTCACATGTCATGAGAATCAATAGGTAAAAATGTATATACAGTAGTTGGGTTCAAATAACCTGATGTATACAAATGTGGAAAGCAATGGAAAACTAACACATTAAAAGTCCAAGTGGAATCCCAAGAACCAGCAAAAATATTACACTTTGCTACAAACCAATCAACAACTTGCAATGGTCTTTTCTGAAAGGTTTCAACGTGAACTTTTCTAGAAGCCAACTAATGGGTTCTCCTTTTAGAAGACTCATGGATCTAACTCCTCTATACATTTCAAAGCCACCAGTCAATAGGTGTTATTCATAACCCGCAAGTACAGTTAATAGATTAATGCATGGATTAACATTCTAGTGAAGGTCTCTATTGATGTCTCTATATTAAATGACACTTCTAGACCAGGACTTCACTATTATGCATCCTTATGGTGTCCCTGCTCCAGAAAAACTTAACAAGTAACTAACCATCACGCCATTTCTCCGGAGGCGTAGGCAGAGGGGAAGGTGCGATATATCTTTGTCCTCTATCGCCTACATGGTGAATAGATCCTTGGAGATGTACCTACTTCTGTCTAGTGTAGCACCATGGATACAAAGAACTTTAATTTCATCCTGCACAACCAAGCATTGTTTACTCTTTTCATTTGTAGGAGATTATTCTAACGCTATATGAAATACATTCTGGACAAGACCTATGGTTCTTCCATTGTGTTTAATTTGTAAAAGATAGTTGTACATGTAACGGTATAATTAGCTGGAGTTACAAGTCAATAGAGAATTCATTGATATATTGTTATGAATTTACTTTATAATTGCACATACCTGAGATATAGTTCCTGTTTGGTAGAAGTCGGTAAGAGCGAGACCTGAAGCCAAGTAGCCCGAGAGTGAAGCACATAAACCCGGAAAGGACACCGGCATCCAGATAGTAGTGTCTCCCAAACTGTAACAATCACCAATACATTTAATATTCTCCTACTTAGTGTAGGCCTTGTGGCCTGATTCTTAAGAGGAATTGGTCTCCTGCGACGTCAACTCCCAACTGTCTTTCCATCTCTTTGGTGGTCGTCTACTTTGGGGTTGGCTGTGCAAAACAATGAAGGGGAGTCTGGATGGATCCATTCTCCTCACGTGTGCATACCAGTATCTTCCCTTTGCCTTCCCCACCTAACGATATCTCCCTTATCCTTGAATTACTTATTCTTCTTCCTCAGCCTATTCCCGTCCACTCCTAGACAAAGGCCTCCTCCATTCCCTTCCATGTCACTATGTCCTGTACAGACTGCATCCAGGTTATTCCAACGTGTCTGTTCAGATCATCCTTCCACCGTAGTTGCGGTCGCCCTGCACTTCTCTTCGCCGTCCACGGTCTCCAAGTCAGCAGCCTTCTTGTCCACTTTTCATCTGAGCTTCTGGCTACGTGACCTGCCCTGTGGTGGATGATGTCAGTGACCTTTGTTTTTTTCTCTCACCGTATCGTTTCTGACTCTGTCTCTTAGGCTTATTCCTAACATGGCTCTTTCCATGGCTCTTTGGGTCACTCGTTTGTTTGGACAATGTAACAGTTCAAAGACCATAAGTACCAACTGGCAGAACGCAGGCTTAATAGACTTTTCGTTTCAAGTTGATCGGTATTTTCGGGTTTTTAAGGATGTACCTAACTCATGTTTCCCAAAGCTGCCCAACTTAGTCTAATTGTTCTTTTTAGTTTTTCTATCTCGTAGTAATTCTATCTTGAATATTCAATATTATTAATTAAATTAAATGCGAAAAGGATATAACAAGACTAGTGGAGATAACTGATGAAGGTGGTTTAAAGAAAAGATCAGGTTTCTATCTAGGATTGAATCAAAGTCCCGTGGATCAGGAACAATGTGTTTTGTTTTCTATACTAAAATCCAAATGGATTAGAATTATTTTGTTTAAGGATATATTAGATTACAATTAACCTATGTATGTAACCTTTCCTTTATGTGTCAAGACCGGCAAAAGGCACAGGATCTTGGAGGGCTTGAAGAGTTGTATGGCCATGAGGATCTTACTTCCCAAAAATATTTTTAATAATTAATTAACCCAAACTAATCTTACAATAGTTAAATTTTGTTAGTTGCTGTGTGGGTTAAACATATTATATGGGGTTATCTTATAATTACTGATCAGGCTAACAATAAGTGAAAAAATTAGAACTTAGGTTAGAATTTCGTCACGTTAGGTTGAGTTTAAGCAATATCACATTAGATTAGGTTGGAATAATGTTAGATACATGTAATATTAAGTCACTTACAACACACATGATGTAGAAAGAGAGAGCGGTGGTGAGGGCCCCGCAGAGAGACAGCATGGCAGCTGCAAGGGCCAACGTGGCGCAGCCCGGGGTATATGTGGCCCCCTTACCGGAGAATACAGTCCCAGAAGAATATATGGAGCTGCTACCGCGAGAAGCCATCCTGGAATATACACAAAAATTAATAATATCTCACTGTTTGATCAGCAATTGTTTGCAGAACAGCAATCAAGAGGGGTACGAATGGTGAAAAGGGCATTCACTAGCATTGTGAGTGTGCCAAAATCTATCAAACAATAAATGGCGTTCATATTCAACGTCAAAACAATGGACCAATGATCATGACATGATAATACAAGTGGATGACACTACAACATATAGAAACAGAAGTTATATCCTAAAAGTCTGATCCATATCCAAGCTAATATACGAGTAGCAATGTTAACTTATTATTTAAAAAGAAAATGACGGAATGATGTGAAATAACATTATATTAAAAGTTTTAATGACATACGGACTAGAGATGACAACTCTTACAGCAAAAAGTGTTCACAGGCTCAAGTGTACACAGAGGTCCATGGAAAGACAGACACTTGGTGTGAGCTTGCGTGACCGCATAAGGAATGAAGAAATCAGACGCCGCACCAGGGTTGCTGACGTCATGGACCGAGTGGCAAAATTGAAATGGCAATGGGCTGGACACTTGGCTAGACAGGGTGGCAACAGATGGGCACCCAGGATACTCAGTTGGAGACCATGAGCAAATAGGCGAAGTGTCGGAAGGACACCGATGAGATGGACTGATGATATTGTCAAAAGGGTTGGAAAATCTTGGATACAAAGGGGGCAGGATAGAGACGAGTGGAGGAAATTGGAAGAGGCCTATATCCAGCAGTGGAGGGAAGAAGGCTAGCAAAGAAGAATAAAAGTTTTAATAAAAAGTATATCTCACCTCGGTGATATTATAGCGGTACTTCTTTGGTTCTTCGATACAATCTGATGCTTGATTCCTCTGCCGTTCTCCAAGTCCCTCCCTCTGTCCATCTCGAAGCTTCTTTCGTGGTCTCTACTCTTGTTAAAACTGTGTTCCCTACTCTTAACGAAACTGTGCTCTCGACTTCTGATGAAGCTTGGCTCTCTGCTTTTGATGAAGCTCGGCTCCCTGCTCTGCGTGAAGCTGTTATCCCTCACAAAAAAGTCTGGAACAGCCGGCTTCATAGAAATATTGTTGATGTCTGCTGGCTGCGACACTCCATAGTTTAACTTCTGTTGCGCCTTTGGACTCACGGGGGATTGATTTTGATTTCTTCTCGGAAGTGGTGGAGAAGTCAAGTTTACGCAGCTTTTAGATGGTGTCATAGTTTGCTTCGGGGTACTCGAAGCTATTCTTCTGGGTGTAGTTGGGAATCCGTTTCTATTTTCTGGTGACAATGCTCTGTTCGGTGTATTTAACTGTGATCTGATCGACGGGGAACTGGTGCAGCTTTTCATCGGACTGTTTTTAGGGATTCTCCGAACGTATTTCTTCGGCGTGGCTAATAGCTCGTGAAGTTTTTGCGTAGCTTCTAGATTTCTCCTGCTCATTCCAGGCGATGAAATGTGAAACGTGGGAGGGCTGTGGGGCCGGTGCTGCACCGGGAACTCTTCGTCATCAGACGGTATAATGGCGTATCTGTGCTGCCTCCCGTTGACGGTTTTGACTATCTCAACTGGCACCTCGGCTAGTTCGTCTTCGCTCGGGGCATCCACGTTGAATTCTTCCGGATCGGTTTCTATAATCCTCTTTTTAGAAGGAGAAAAGTCGTCTATGTCTTCAGGGATTTCTGCGTACCTGTGCTTTAAAATCCTCACATTTGTTTGCATAATCTCTGTTTCTTCCTCCGCGTTGCTGTCGGACACTTCGCCGCTGATTACTTGAAACATTTCCAATTCTTCTTCCACCTTTCTCCTCGCGTATTCGTCGTTTTTCTGGATTATTTTTTGACTTCTTTGGCTTGCAGATCTAACGAGGGTCTTTCTGTTTGCTGGGGAAACAACAGCGTATCTTGATGGCTTCGGGCCTGGCTTTGGTGGCAATTCTGGAGTATTTTTAATATTTGGTACATACCTCAATGGACCGTCGCTTTTCGACTGTGATCTTCTCAGAGGATTGTCTGATATATCTGTCCTCACTCTTTGGTTTCCGGATTTATCATATTCTATCGGTGACTTGACTTTTCTCGGCGAGTTGGCTCCTAGAGGAGATATTCTTTTGGTTTCCGCAAGCGCTTTGGCTCTTGGTGAAGGGTTGATTCTGGGACTCACGCAAGGAGATTGTTGCGTGAATACCACCTCGCTCTGTGCGCAAAATGCGGGGTTGGAATAATATTTGTAAGTTATCTTTGGTGAATCCATTGTGATTAATTATAGTTACTTGCTTTTATACGCTTTTATTTTTATTTTCTCTTCATTGTTCGATGGGATAATGTGATTCCATGGTCCAATAACTAGTCATATCTGTAAAAAAAAACACATCCTGTAAATTAATACGAAAGAAAACGTCTGTTTTCACATGTTCCGCCTGTCAAAGGAATTATCAAAGTTCATTCGGTAAAGACAAGATGATGAGAAATATTAATTAAATAAAACGATGTTTTAAAATACATCGTTCACTTTTGTCTTTATTTCGAAACCGACCCGCTTTGCATGCTGAGTGGCATCGACAGACTGTCTGTACAGACCAACCAGCCTAGCGAAACCAGTCACTGTCGGACTAAAGACAAAAGTTGAAGTAACATTTTGAATGTATACAAATACTAGATTTTACCCATTGCGGACGAATTATTTTTATAAGGATTAATTGTATATCTATCTGTTCTATAAAATAAAATAAAAACTGGTCCAAGTTAAAAGCATGAAAATTGGAGAGACATCTCCAGGCGTAATCTAGCACTGTATGATAATTGCAAAAAATGTGAAGTGCTGCGCAGCATTCTAGCATATATACATCTTCCAAAAAAAAATTGTCCGACGTGGTGGTCGTAAGAAGGGCGGAATGGGGAATGTTGTTAACATAAAACGATCGCTTGACCCAACCAATGACAGGTCATAAGTCCTGTAAGCGATTTACGTCTTCGTCTCTATTGAGATACAATTAATCCTTATAAAAAGTTGAAGTAGTTATTAAAAACATCGTTTTATTTCATTAAAATTTAAAATGATTTTCTATCAAGAGATTTCAGTAAAATCATTCGATTATCTTAAAGATAAGTCAATGTATAAAGAGTAAACAAATTCTAGTTTTTTTTATAAGAGTCAACAAGTTCTCGGTTCGATCGTTGGAACCTTAGAATGTTCTGTAATTATAAATAATGAATTTAGGCAAGAAACCGGTCAGATGATTACCGACGAACCTGCCGCGTTTCTACGAGACTTTTTATAGAATGGGGTGTTTCTTGGACCGTGAATCCTCTCACAACTGCATTTTTTCTGTACGAAAAGCAATTTATATATACTATACGAGTATATTACCATAAACCGGTCATTTGAAAATACGTTTTTTTTTTAATATCTTAAAAGCATGTTTATAAGCAAAGTTTTCTCATATTTATCACGTGGTGGAAGGCTATCTTGCACTAAATACGAGTATAAAACTACTTCCACTTTTGTCTTTATTTAGACAGCGACCGGTTTCGCCAGGCTCGCTGGCATCGACGGACTGGTCTGTCGATAAATGGACCGTCACACTATTCTATTCCTGACATACTTCTCTCGCTTCCTCAACACTCGTACATCGTGACATTCACGCACGTCGATTTCTCCGACTCCTCACGTGGTCGACATTTAATATCTGATTGATTTGTGCGTGCCACGTTTTCATCGGTCATCCTCTATTTCATATTCCGTTCACTTCGTTAACATATATAATACAATCTTCAAAATTCGTTCCCATTGTCCAAACCATATAAATGACCATTTTATTATTTTGTTCTTAAAACATTGATTCGTTCCGCATTCACTTCTTATATTTGTATTTGGCACTTTGTCATATACAGATTTATCACACATTCATCTAAGAAAATGTACTTGTAGGTATCCTTCTTTTGCGAGTTCCATGCTTCATTTCCATACATAAGTGTCAGTACAAGAAAACCATTAGTAATTCAATTAATGATAAGATGATATCAAGAATATATTTAAATATTTGAATATTATGATGATGGTATGTACACATGGAAGGGATGATATAGAATATATTGACGATGTAAACGTAACAACAAATAGAACAAGTCATCATCGTCAAATCAATCAAATATCAATTGTCGACCACGTGAAGAAATTTGCGGTCCATTATTTCTGCCTACCCTTTCGGACAGACTACATTACTAGTTAGTTATATATTTTTTTTATTTATTATCAGGGGGCAAGGCGGTGCCTCCACCATAACTAAAACATCCGGCACCCCTGGAAACGACACAGGAGAGATATGATGTCCATCATAACTAGCTTACTATAAACTAGCTTACAATTGAAACGACGAAGTAGAAGATTATGAAATTTAAAAATCATTAAAATTTTTATGGAATCTTTAATGTGAAGGAAAAAATACCTCTTATTTGAGGATAAACTCGAGTCAAGTTCCCTGAGTAAGGAGCTAAACTTTTTATTCCCTGGTCTACCAAATAATCATGACAGTCTGCAACATTAGCGTGAATGGTGAAAATCTGAAGCAAGTAGATGAGTTTGTGTATTTGGGTAGTATGTTTACAGTGGAGAGGGATATTGAAAGAAGGGTTGGGGCAGGCAACAAAGTGAATGGTGCACTTAAAGTTGTCATCGCAAACAAAAGCCTATCCAAAAAACCTAAAATGGCAGTGCACAATGGTGTTCTTCTACTGACCCTTATGTATGGAAGCGAAGCATGGAACTGGCAAAAGAAGGATGAAAGTAGAATAAATGAGAGGAAAATGAGATCTCTTAGATGAATGTGTGGATACTCTGTGTATGATAGAGTGTCGAATAAAAATATAAGAAGTGAATGCGGTGCGAATGATGGTGTTATAATAATGAAAGGATCATTAAGATGGTTTGGGCAAATGGAAATAATGAATGAAGAAAGAATGTTTAAAAAAAGTATATGTTAACGATGTAAATGGAACTAGAAATAGAAGAAGACCGAGGAAAACGTGGCACGATCAAATAAATCAAATAATGAATGTCGGCCACGTGAGGAGTCGGAGAAATCGACGCGCGTGCATGACACGATGTATGAATGTAGAAGAAGCGCGAGAAATATGTCATGAAAGAAAAGTGTGGCAGTTCATTCTTTCAGGATTTTAGAGTTTAGTTTGGTTTGTGCGATTAGAATCGAATGAAAAAAACGTGGAACAATTAAATGAATCAAATTTCATTCTACGAACATGCTAAAAGTAATAAATAAAAATTACGTACATGCATGTAACGGTGTATAAATGTAGAAAATTCTAAAGAATGTAATTGTACAAGTGTGTAGCGGTTGAATTTATATGTGTACCCCTCAAGAATAAGCGAAGCGACGGTTATTTTTAACTAACTAACCATCACGCCGTCTCCCCGGAGGGGTAGGCAGAAAGAATGGAACGCCACACTGTTCTGTCCTGACATACTCCTCTCGATTCCTCTACATTCATACATCTTGTCATGCACGCACGTCGATTTCTCCGACTCCTCACGTGATCGGCATTTAATATTTGATTGATTTGATCGTGCCACGTTTTCCCTGGCCTTCCTCTATTTCTAGCTCCGTTCACGCCGTTTACATATACCTTCTTTACCATTCTATCTTCACTCATTCTTTCCATGTGCCCAAACCATCTTAATGACCCTTTCCTTATTTTGTTCATAACACTTTCATTCGCACCACATTCACTTCATATACTTGCATTTGTCACTCTATCATATACAGATTTGTCACACATTCGTCTTAGAGATCTTTTTTTTTTTTTTTTGTATACAACAGGTTTTTATGACCCTATTACTGTATACAATTTACATAAATTTTGCATGCATTTTACATACATTTTAAAATACATGTTAAAATACAACAATTAAAATAAAATAAAACAATATTTAACAGTTGTGGTATGTACCTATATGTTCCTTAAAGGACATATAGGTCATTTGGAAAATGTCCACATCGACTGACACCTCATTCAAGAGCACCATACCCCGAGTCATTGTATGCTGCGCCAAGACATTTGTCCTGCTATGCGGTATGCACAACAGATCGTGTCTTCATTTTTTACTGCATTTATTCTACTTTCATCCTTCTTTTGCCAGTTGCATGCTTCACTGCCATCTTCGAATTATTAAATACAGTAAATTTTGAATTTCAAATTAAGAATTTTTTTATTTACCTTTCTTAAACAACACAATGCACATTTGAATTAATGTTGTACTGTTCGTATTGTCGTTACAAATTAATTACTTTTAGTAATACAGTTAATTAAATTTTAGTTTTAGAACACTGTTTCACAAGTATATTGAATTAATTGTTATTATTATTATTATTATTATTATTATTAACGGTGGATGCGTTTGAGCGCGCGCTGTGGAGGTATTCGGACAACTGATCTACTCGTAACTGCCAATGCGAGTACGTTAATGCTCGAAAGGTGGTTTGAATAAGGGGCGAGTGGGGAAGAACGGATGTGCGGAAGTGCAAAGGGCGGTGCGAAATTATTATGTACACGCTATTTATTTATTTATTTATTTTGACATGAACGCCGCAAGGGCTTTTACAAAAATGACATGTTTAGTAACAAGGGTAATTTTAAAATTTGCACAAATAGACAGACAACTAACATATAACGACAAAACACAAAAACGGGAATAAGGATAACATAAGAGAAATTAGAAATTACATGAGATAGAAAAGAACATAACATAATATAAATTAGAAATTACGTTCATAGGATAGAAAAGAATATAACATGATAGAAATTAGAAATTACGAACATAAGATAGAAAAGATCATGACTCAAAAAACGTCACATTTTAATGCACACACGTCTAAGAAATCTCATTTTACTGCAATGTTTAGACACATAATTTTTTTTAAAGAATTATATTGGTTAACGATTTGAATGAAACACGAAATTGCTTGAAAATTATTAATGGTAAAAATATCAAATGGTAAAATTATCCTGCCTATGGAACTTAAGCATATGACTTACCCTAATGTATGGAAGCGAAGCATGGAACTGGCAGAAGAAAGATGAGAGCAGAATAAATGCGGTAGATATGAGGTCTCTAAGACGTATGTGTGATAGAACGATGTACGACAAAATTTCAAATGCTGATATTAGAAAGGAATGTAGAGCGAAAGAAGGTATTATGAACAAAATTATGAAAGGATCGCCGCGTTGGTTCGGATATATGGAGCGCATGGGTGGAAAAAGAATGTTTAAAAAGTATACGTTAACGATGTAAATGGAGTACGGAGTCTGACCAAATTAATCAAATTTTAAAGGTTGGTCATGTCAGAAGCCGGAAGAATTGACGTGCGTGTATGACTCGCTGTATTAATGTGGAGGAATCTAGAGAGGTATGTCAGGAGAGAGTAGTGTGGTGGTCCATTCTCTCTGCCTACCCCTGCGGGGAAACGGCGTGATGGTTTGTTGTTGTTGTGTCACATTTTAATGCACACACGTCTAAGAAATAAACTGATTTGATTTGATTTGATTTGATTACGAATAAATAAATAAATAGCTTTTATGAATATTGTGATGGATGAATTGATTATATTTCATCCCCCGCCCCTGTGCCCAGACTGGGGCAGTTGTAGAGCGCTGGTCCCCCTGTATATTTTTTCAATAGTGACTCGTGCCTTGCAGCTGCCGCGTCCCCTCGCCCCTTCCCCCCATTCCTCTGCGAACTCGCGCGCAATCAACAATAACACACAACACCGCGCCAAGGTGAAAGGACTCTACCACTGTCTCAAAACCATATCTTATCTTGTCTTTTTAAGTTATTTTTGATAATCTTAACACTATTGACAAACTAACTAATCAAACAATCACGCTGTTTCTCCGGAGGGGTATGCAGAGAGGATGGACCGCCAGACTGTTCTATCCTGACATAACTCTAGCGCATCTTCTACATTCATACACCGTGACACGCGCGCTCGTCGATTGTTCCTACTTCGAACATGGCCGCCTTTCAGTAGTTGATTAATTTGGTTATGCCACGTCTTTCTTGGCCTTCCTCGACTTTTTTTATTTATTCACACTATTTGTACATATCTTCATTTAATTTTTAAACTTTTTTATTAGTCAGAATTATTTGGTGGTTCTTGAAATGCGACATGGAAGTTTAATGGGGTAGTTTCCCGTTGATTTTCACACGGGAGAACGATAATATAAGCTGTTTGCAAATAAATTGCAAATACGAGTATATTCAAATATATTTTATAGATAAATTCTATCACTCTGTGGGGAGTTATTCACTTCTATTTAGATATACCATACTTCCAGATCAAAAAGAAGAAGGTGCATAAGACAATATACGAGTTAGATACCAAACGAATATGTACTACAAGTTAAGAATGCAAGTCAGATGAATGCGTCCTAAAAAAAAATAAGAAAGGCCACGAAAACACGTCACGATCAAATCAATAAAATATTAAATATCAATCGAATAAATCAACGTGCGTACATGATACAATGTATGAATGTTGACTAACTAACTAACCATCACGCCGTCTCTCCGGAGGGGTAGGCAGAAAGAATGGAACACCACACTGTTCTGTCCTGACATACTTCTCTGGATTCCTCTACATTCATACATCTTGTCATGCACGCACGTCGATTTCTCCGACTCCTCACGTGACCGACATTTGATATTTGATTGATTTGATCGTGCCACGTTTTCCTCGGCCTTCCTCTGTTTTTATGTAGCTCCGTTCACGCCGTTTACATATACCTTATTCACAATTCTGTCTTCACTCATTCTTTCCATGTGTCCAAACCATCTTAATGATCCTTTCATTATTTTGTTCATAACACTTTCATTCGCACCGCATTCACTTCTTATACTTGCATTTGACACTCTATCATGCACAGATTTACACATTCGTCTTGTGTTGAATGTTGAGGAAGCGAAAAAAAACATGTCAAGTGCGGCGATCCATTATTTCTGCCTAACCCTTCTGCGAAACAGCGTAATGGTTAGTTGTTAACATTGCTTATCATACATGTGAATGTTTAGTGTGAAACTTCCAAAAGAAATAAAAAACAAAAAGTTCTTCGAGTGATTTTATGTAAAATCTAAAAGTATCAAAAGCTTCCAAATAAACAATATATATTATTATTATGATTATTATCATTATCATTATTTTTACTAGTATTTTTATTTAATATATAATATCAGAACGCACCATTCATTTCAAAAGTTTCTCTGATAAAATAACGGTCGAAAACAGCTGACAGCTGGCGGTTCACGGGGCCCTACCCACTTTTCGAATAAAGAACGCTTAGAAAAATGGCGCCGTACCAAAATGACCCTTATTTGTGTATACAATAAGGACCATAGTTGAAGTTGTTCATTGCAAATTTAGTTTAACTGCACGTGCAGATAAAATAAATATAATAGTAGATAACATTGTGTTGTGGTATAAAATTAAGTCTACTTCCAGAAATATTTCACTATTACATCATATTCTAAGAAAATTCTTCGTCAGATTATTCCCGTCCACTTCTATAATAGACAAAGACCTCCTCCATTCGCTTCCATGTCACTCTGTCTTGTGCAGACTGCATCCAGGTTATTTTGACGTGTCTGTTGAGACCATCCTTCCACCGTAGTTGCGGTCGCCCTGCACTTCTTTTCGCCGTCCACGGTCTCTAAGTCAGCAGTCTTCTTGTCCATTTTTCGTCTGAGCTTCGGGCTACGTGGCCTGCCCATTGCCATTTTAGAGTCGCTGCCCGAGGATTACAACAACTACGGTAAAAAGCACACAATAAGCAGCATCACCAGCAGCAGCACTAGGGACTTCGCCCGCGGACTGAAATATTGTTCACTAATGCTGAAAGATATTTATTTTTGGGAAAACTTTTTTCAACCTTAATGGCAGTGGGCAGGTCACGTAGCCAGAAGCTCAGATGAAAAATGGACAAGAAGACTGCTTACTTGGAGACCGTGGACGGCAAAGAGAAGTGCAGGGCGACCGCAAATACGGTGGAAGGATGATTTGAACAGACACGTCGGAATAACCTGGATGCAGTCTGCACAAGACAGAGTGACATGGAAGCGAATGGAGGAGGCCTTCGTCCAGGAGTGGACGGGAATAGGCTGAGGTAGAAGAAAAATAAGATACCTATTTTTGTACATTTTAATATATAATATGTTATTTAAAAAAATTATTATATGTTATTTTTATTAAAACTTATAAAAAACAAGTTTCGTCTTTACCTACTATGGCATTATACGAGTATAATGTGTCAATAATATTACTTGTAAAACTTGTAAGTAAACTTGATTTTTCATTGTGGAATTCCACGTTATTATCGCCATAAATTTAACAAAAAATAAAGATTATATAATTAAAAATAATTTAAAACACCAGTGTATGGTACTTTGTTTTTACACCATTTTATTACGTTTTATCGAACCAACCGGTTTCGCTCCCGCTGGAACTTCATCAGGGTTACAAAAACAATTTGAGATTGTTTCAGATGAAATATAATAAAGTGGTATAAAAACAAAGTAAACAAGTATTTTGAAATATGTTTAATCTTGCCACAATATAAATAAATAGTTTCATAGGAAATAAAATGTACCTAATTGATTTGGTTTTATGGTGTACTTTCTAAGAACTATGAAATTCTTAGACACGACCAAAACGTTGATAGTGCTAATCCATATTATCACAAATATTAATAGGTGTAAATCAAATGATCATGTTCAGGAAAGCGAAACATTTCACTCATATAAAAAAACGTAAATTAAATACTTAATATGGAATTTCACAATATTTTCCACAAGTTCTTCTTCTTATCTTCTTTTCAGACCGTTTTACTCCACTGTTGGACATAGGCCTCTTCTAAACTTTTCCAACATTTTCTGTCATGGGCTGTCTGTTGCCAACTACGACCCAAAAGTTGGATAATATAATCCGTCCACCTTTTTTGTGGTCTTCAAAATGCTTCAAAAGATTATTTATTATTTTCTTGTTCCAGATTAGATAGAATGAAAGACGGAATATGCTAGACCAGAACATGGCAGCAAGCTGACAAAACCGGTCGAAGACACAAACATCAGTGGATTTTAACTAGATATACGAGTACATTTCAAAAAGATTTTATATATTATTTTTTATTTACAATGAACTTCTGTCATGAAATTTCAAATAATAACATAAAATTTCAATTTCAATTTGCAGGTTTGTATCATTGTTCAAATAACAATAAATATAATTAATTAATACGAATGAAAACGGCTGTTTTTTTTATATTTAAATTTTATTATATTTCATGTGAATGACATGTTTCACCTGTCTATGGCACCATCAAATGTTTTTTGCACATTTGATAGTGCCTTCTTCTTCCTCGAAATATTCCCGTCCACTCCTAGACAAAGGCCTCCTGCATTCTTATGCAGACTGCATCCAGGTTATTCCGACGTGTCTGTTCAGATCATCCTTCCACCGTAGTTGCGGTCGCCCTGCACTTCTCCTTGCCGTCCACGGTCTCCAAGTTAGCAGTCTTCTTGTCCATTTTTTTATCTGATCTTCTGGCTACGTGACCTGCCCACTGCCATTTTAGAGTCACCACCCGGTGGATGATATCAGTGACTTTTGTTTTTTTTCTCACCGTATCGTTTCTGACTCTGTCTCTTAGGCTTATTCCTAACATGGTTCTTTCCATGACTCTTTGGGTCACTCGTAGTTTCTCGGTACTTTGTTTGGACAATGTAACAGTTTCAAGACCATAAGTACCAACTGGAAGAACGCAGGCTTCATATAAAATAAATATATCATAATAAAACTTCTAAAAAACAGACGTTCTCATTCTTATTAATTAGTTTTACATCATTGTTCAAGAAACAATAAATATTATATATTTCTTATAATATATTATAATATTTTCTTAATGCTTTAAAGACCTCGATTCATTCATAAATAAAGAATGAATACATGTAAAAGATATGTAGTATTGCAAACATGTTAAAAGGCTAATTAAGAAGCGTGTTAGCGTGTTACTAACGTATTGTGTGGTTATGTGTTGTACTAGAGTTCACAGGAAACAATTCCGTTGACAGTCCCAGACGGGCTGCATCACATCGCAAGGCGAGTTCGTAATCTTATTCCATTCCGCGGTGCAGCCTGCCTGCCTGCCTGCCTGCCTGCCTGCCTTCCTGCCTGGCTAGCTTGCGATAGTCACGCCGCCTCACCGGGGTCTCACCAACTGTGGCTCGCGAGAACCTCCATCCACTTACCGACATTATAACCTTGACAATTGACGACCTTCGTGGCAGAGTGGTAAGAGATAATTTTTCCAAATTTTTTTCTCAATTAATTTTCTCAAAAGATATTTAAAACAACAATTATAATTTAAGGCATCTATTGAGTACAGGTAAAACATAAAAATATATAATACCAGGAACGCATGAGAGATGGTTTGAGATTAGGAATACAAGATATTCTCCAAAGTCAACAGTATTTGTCTTCTGAACGTACTTTCACGATTATGAAAGACGTCGATAAAGCCACGGATAGCTACCAAACTCTCTCATCTCTGACTGCCATATCGAAGGTTCCGGGTTCGATTCCCGGCGATTGCAGTTTGATTGTCGCATTGTCTTTGGTCTAGTGTAGAATTCTCGTGACAACAAAATGGCCATAGATTAGGTACCTATCACGTATCACGAGAATCAATATTTCAGCTTAAAAACAAATTGTATACAGTAATTGACCCTACAGCTTAAAAAAACTTTTTTTATTTATGTATAGGGTGTTTTTTTAGAGGCATTCAATACATATTCAAAATGAAAAAAAAACACATTAAAATAATGTTAATGTCTATGATATTGGCTTTATTTAATAGATAATTTTATTTCTTTCGAATAACTTGCTCGGATGGACGATTATGTCGACCGTAAAATGGACGTAGTGCACGATAAGGTTGGCAAACCGAACCATGATTTTCAAAATGAATTTGCACAGTTTGCAAGCGCTGTTCTGACGTCAGTCTATTCATGGTAAAATGGCAACAACTACTGACTACAAATCAACTGTCAACTGTCAAATTGACAGTCTGTAGAAACAATGTTGCCAGTTTAAAAAACAAACATCTAAAAAAACACACTATATTATTTAAAATGAACTTGCATCAAAAGATTTCAGTAAAATCGTTTGCTTATCTTTTTCTTCTTCGTGCCCCCACTGCTGTATATAGGCCTCTTTCATTGTTCTCCACTCGTCCGTGTCTTGTCCCTTCCGCATCCAGGTCGTCTTCATCAGGCATCAATGGATTATCTTAAAATAGAGTAATAATTTGTTTCTCTATCTTGAAACAGTTGAACATTTGGCGGTTTCGGTGACGTCATTAGCCATACCGCGACCGTTGACTGAAGATTATTACAAAGGCTGGTGTAATGTCAGTTTACCTTGGAGAGCCGCCGCGGGTGGACGTGCATGATGCTCCACAGCCGACGCCAACGTGTATTTATAGTTTATAGTGCCTATTATAGAAAACTTACTTCATAATGTTACCTTAACGCGAGTTCGTTGGTCCCAATAGTGAAGAATTCCGCGCTCCTGTCTGAAAATTTGTAATTCCAATTCGGAACGAAACCAAACGCGTCCGGACAACAAACGTCAAACGAGACAATAATATTGACTTTCAGTTGCTGTTGGAATCTTATTTGAAATTTAAAAGAGTGTTCTGTGACTTGTGACGCTGAAAGGAGTTGTTCCGCGTTTGAAATTTCGGATACGTTCGGAATGAGTGAGTACCTACCTACCTACATTGTAATTGTTTGAATATTTTGGTGTTATTCGAAAGCGTCTTAACAAACAACGCATAATTGTAAACAATAATTTGATACATTTTATTTAAAATATTATTTGAAAATTCTTTGTGGAAGTTCATTTAAATAATTAAAATAAATAAAAATACTAAGTATAAATACCTTTAAAACAAACAAACTATCACGCCGATTCCCGCAGGAGTAGGCAGAGAGAATGAATGGGACTACTCTATCCTGACACATCTCTCTAGCTTCCTCCACATTCATACAACGAGTCATACACGCACGTCGTTTCTTCCGACTTCTAACATGATTAATTTTTTTGTGGCATGACCAACATGACCAATCTTTGAAAAGCTTTTATAATATATATTTAGTTTAATTCCATTTGCTTTTATGGTCCAAGAGGATGGCAGCGAGCTTCCGAAACCGGTCGAAGACATAAAACAAGTGGAATCAAACTTAATATAAAATTAAGGTTAAAAATTAAGGTAAAATAAGGGGGTGGCTAGGGGATAGAACGCTTGGCTCCTGATCCAGGGGACTTGGGTTCGAGCCTGGACACGACCAGATTCCTTCTTCATAATAATGAGCTATTTTCTGCTCACATTGAAGATTGTTAAATAAATTCTAATATATTTGATTTAAATCTATGATGTTAGTCTTTTTTAATAAAAAAATAAAAAATAATAAAAATTATTATTGTTTTTATTTTCATTATTTAATTTTTTATCAACTAACTAACTAACCATCACACCGTCTCCCCGAAAAGGTAGGCAGAAAGAATGGACCGCCACACTGTTATTTCCTGCCATACTTCTCTCGATTCCTCAACATTCATACGTCGTGTCATGCACGCACGTATATTTTATTTATTTTGTAAATCGTAAACATGTCGACTAATTTAAAGAATGAGGCACTTAATTGACACATAAATTATTTAAAAAATATATACCTATGCAATTAGTTTTAACATCACTTTCGTTTTACTACTCACCGGTTTAGCACTAACCAGAGCTTCATCGGTGTAACAAAACAAACAGTAGTCTCAAGATATAAAATAAAGTGATATTAAAACAAAAAAGCGAAAATTGAAATTTACAGTGGAGTTCTAATTTCAATCCTTATGTATGGAAGCGAAGCATGGAACAGGCGGAAGAAATTCAATTGGTAATATCGGAAACTAATCTAAAGTGAAAGAAAGTATTATGAACAAAATTATGAAAGAATCGCTGCTTTGGTATAGACATTTAAAACTTAGGGATGAAAAAAAAATGTAAATGAAAAACGGAGTCGTGAAAAACCGAGAAAAACATGGCATGAACAGATTAATCCAATTATAAAGGTCGGCCGACTACACATCGGAAGAATCGACGTGTATGACCCGCTATATGAATGTAGAGGATCTTGAGAGGTGTATCAGAATAGAGTAGTGTGGTGGTCCTATTTTTCTGCCTGCTCATCTGATGATTTGTATTTGTTGTTGTTTTAAACAATGTATACAAGTGTTTTGCTTCACATTCAATTCAATTCAATTTATTTAAAAAATATATATAAACATTACAGAATAATGTCAATTCCAAATCGTTTATAATCACAATATACAAAATAATAATAACAATTAAAAATAAATACAAATAATACAATAAGAAAACAAACAGAAGACAATTAAAAAAAATATTCGAGAACAATTTAGTAAGCAAATAGCAATTTAATACATAAGAGATAGATGCCTTCTGAGGGTAGCCTCACTATCGTGAAAAATGTCCACATCCGAAGAGATGCGGTTTAATAGGATTATTGCCCTGCCCACGGGCATTACCTTAGGTAGATTGGTTCTACACAGTGGCAGGTGAAATAATCTATGTTGCCTTTGTCGCAGATAATTGTCGGGGACAAACAAAATCAAGTCATTCAAAATATCCGAGTTATGTATTCGACCATGAATCAGTTGAAAAAAATGAACACCCAGGTGGATAGTTCGTCTAATTTCCAATGATTGGTAGTCCAGCATACCCAGCAAGAAATCAGTTGGGTACAGCCAGGGGTAGTAACCGTTTTCTTTGAGGTACAGAAATCGTAAGAACTTTTTCTGTACCTTCTCGATTAACAGACAATATTTTGTTTCATGCGGTGCCCACACCAGTGTACTAAATTCCAATCGACTTCTTACCAAGGAATTATACAATAACTTCAGGACTTTTGAATTTTTTAAATCCTTTCCATTCCTAAGAACAAATCCCAAAATCTTTTGGGAGCTATTACATACTGATGTAATATGAAGACTGAAAGATAATTTGGGATCGAATGTAACTCCCAAATCTTTCGAAGAAACAGTCCTATCCAGTAGTATATCATCCATTGTATAACTGTGATAGATCGTTGTGCGAGCCCTAGTAAAGGACATGATGAAACACTTCGATATATTAAAATGCAGTTTATTTATTTTACTCCATTCCAAGACACTGTGAATGTCATCTTGGAGTTGCATATTTTTATAAATATGGTATCATTGAAATAATGCACATTTTAATTATTTTATTCTATAATTGTCTTAAATTTTCATGTACATATTTAGATACGTAAAGATGTATTGTATATTTATTTTTTAATTAACTTCTGTGTTTTAATAGTAAAGAAATTTTAACGATTGGTTCAAAACGAAACCTCAAAAATAATATTTTGATACCTATGTATAATACTATATAGATATATATCCATAGTTCTATATGATGTCATGTTAGGTAAGGTTAGATTATATAATACTTGGACTTGGACTTGGATCTTCTGGCTTACAGAGGTTCAGCTCTAATGGCTATTCCTCTTACGTCTGTAGGAAACATTGTTAGAATGCGATTTGGTAGTTGTTTTATGATGGGGCTAAATGTATGGCCCGGAGTGTCCCTCCGAAAGAGGGATTTAGGGTTTATGATAAAGTCTTACATTATTGTCAAGGAATGGAAGACCAGTTAGGGTTGAGATTGTAATTATAAAAAAAAGTCTGTTCCCGAGGGGAAGATAAGAGGAGCAGTGCCTGGATGGAGTTGGGGTAGGAGATAGCATCCTGCGTGAGACCATTTTGTTTGGCGGAGTACGTAGTGGGCTATCGGGGAGAATTTTTTTTGTCCGCATTGATTGCGGGAGGGGTAAAGGACTGAATGATGGTGGATAACTTGGTGGTAAAGGGTCACTATTGATAAGGAAGATGGTAATAATTTAGGTCGTGGTTAGTCGGTCAAAGAGATGAAGTTGGAGTAGTGCAAGGAATAATAGAGCTGGAGTCGCAGTATTCTGATGTACCAAAGGAGTGCAGTAACGGTGGGCTGTCATCGGGCAAGGACGCTAACATTAGGTACTCATTAAATGATATGGACCTATAATATTTTAACCAATGTACTAAATAAAAACGGCGTGATGGTTGTTGTTGTATTTATTGGTCAAAATTCTTCACATTTATTCGTGTTTTTAATGTTTGGTATTGGAATACTTTGGATATTTTCCATGATTGAGGACATTCTCCAAAAGTGATGGAACTGTCTTAGATACTAGTATGTTTATTTTGAAATGCAGCCACATCCGTCATGCATGCACGCATGAAAAACATGTATACTTTAAAAACATTTGTTTTTAGATAGATAATCAAACAGATACACAATAAGCATCAAATATTGATAAGTTAAATGACAATTGTATTACAAATGCTATCGTTGGAACTGCCTTCACTTTTTATATCTGAATTTGACACTCTGTCACTTGTATAAAGATTTACGCGCATTCTCATGAAGGATTATTCTTCTTCTTCTTTTGGTGCCGTGTCAGGTCCCCCTAACATTGGCGATCACTGCAGCAAAGGCATCTCTATCCTGCGCCACTTGGAACAGGTTCCGAACTCTTGTTATTCCCGTCCACTCTTTGATGTTCAGCAGCCAGGACAGCTGCCTTCTACCAACTCCCCGACGTCCCTCCACTTCACCCATTAATATCAGTCGAAAGAGGTGGTATTTTTCTCCCCTTAGCACATGAACCAAATATGAGACCTTTATAATTTTCACACTCGACAACAGTTCTCTATTGGCTCTGGCTCTCTGCAGTGCGTCTGCATTACTGACCCTATCGGTCCACGGTATACGGAGCATTTTGCGGTATATCTACATCTCGAACGCTTCCAACCGGTTCATTACATTCACTTTCAGAGTCCAGGTTTCGCAGCCATATAGCAGAACAGACCATATATAACATTTAATCATTATTTGTCGGAGTTTCAAGTTAAGATTATCGTTGCATAAGAATGTTCTCATTTTATTAAATGCAGCTCGTGCAACTTCAATTCTGCATTTTATTTCAATGTCAATGTTTTATTTCATTTTGTTTCAATGCTGCCAAGGTATTCTAGTTATAAAATTTTGTCGAATAGCTATTTATTATCCCTACATCATTACAGCGCGAGCCAAATCGATGTGAATTGTGGTAAAAAGTAAATATGCATAAACCATGTGAATAAAGATATACGACAGTTATCTCTTGTTGCTCTCGTCATTAGGGTATTCACAAATTCGCTATAACTAGATATAAAACAAAATTTCTGAGGTATCTCTACATGAGGGAGTATGGTAGCTATTCTTGGCTCTATCCCGCGGCATTTCTTTTGGGAATGCTCGGAACCAATTCTCTACAGCTTCGAAGAGATGGACATCTAATTACCCATTTCTTTAGATTAATTAGGGGATACTTCGAGAGCTCGGCCGTACTGGAGGGTGTTCGGCTTTTTGTCCCCGATAGATATCTCCGACAGCGACAGCACAGATTGTTTTACCTACCGGCTGCCAGAACCAATCTGCCTCTGGTGACACCGGTGGGAAGAGCAATTAGTCTGCTGAACGCGGTCTCCTCGGAGATCGACGTCTTTCATGTTAGTGAAAGTACGTTCAGAAGGCAAATACTCTTAATTCTGGAGAGTATCCTGTCTTCCTAATGTTGAACCATCTCTTATGCGTTTCTGGTAGTATACTATATATAATATATTATTTTACCTGTTCTCAATAGATGCCTTAAAAATGAATTTTGTAATGTCTGTTGATTTGATTTGATTTGATATTACAAATCAAATCAGTTTCATCTTCCTTATCAATAATGAACCTGTACCACCAAGTTATCCACCATCATTCAGTCCTTTACCCCCTCCTGCAATCAATGCGGATAAAAAAAAGTCCTCCCCGATAGCCCACTACGTACTCCGCCAAACAAAATAGTCTCACGCAGGATGCTATCTCCTACCACAACTCCATCCAAGCACTGCTCCTCTTATCTTCCCCTCGGGAACATACTTTTTATAAATACAATCCCAACCCTAACTGGTCTTCCATTCCTTGACAATAATGTAAGAGTTTATCATAAACCCTAAATCCCTCTTTCGAAGGGACACTCCGGGCCATTTAACCCCATCATAAAACAACTACCAAATCACATTCCAACAATGTTTCCTACAGACGTAAGAGGAATAGCCATTAGAGCTGAACCTCTGTAAGCCAGAAGATCCAAGTCCAAGTCCAGTCTACCTCAGTTGCCACCTTGTTTAGAAGATGCAGGAGAACTTCGAAGCGCCTCTGTGCGACAATTGAGGCATACAATTAAATATGCCCCTTTGCTCTGCTTGGACTTGGAGTTGGATCTGCTGGCTTACAGAGGTTCAGCTCTTGAGTCTGATGGAAACATTGTTGGAAAGGTGATTTGGTGGGTTTGTTGGTTTATGCGGGGGCTTGATTTGTGTGGCCTGGAGTATTCTTCTGAAGGAAGATCGAGTTTAGACACTTGTGGCGGCTGTTAGTGTTTATTTATTATAATTTGAGAGATATTTTATTGTGGGGTTAGAATGTGAAGAAAGTCCTTTGTAAAAAAGTTCGGCAAGTTTCAAAATGAATTCATCTGTCATCGGAATTCCCGATTTTAGATGCAGTTACGTGATCCTGAAGGCGCACCAAGCGATAAACGGAAAGCCTTATTTTGCAGGATTTGGAGTTTCCGTATGTGACTCGAAGCTGCATAGCCCCAGATTGGGGCTGCGTCGGTGAAGATCGGCCTTATGACCGTTTTTTATATCAGAAGTTTATGCTATAAGATGACATTTTCACCACATTTATTCTACTTTCATATGTCTTCTGGCAAAATTCGTTAAGTAATAAAGAGTGTATTTATCTAAAGTCCGATTACGCCGCAGTCTGGGCCTGTAGCTACGCGCTGTAAGATCTACACGCTGCATTTTGTTTCGTAAACATAGCTCTGAAGTGTCGCCGGCCATAAAACACAACACCCATTGTTGTAACGGAGCACAAGTTTCAATAATTGCGAGATAACAGCGTCGCACAATACTCGGCAGTTGGTGAGATTCCAAGTTCAAATTCAAAACAAAATGGCGACGCATGAACCTTACACACGTTCATGTGTAATAACGACATGTGTTTATCTCACATGTTTACCTCATACGCTGTAACAAGATTAATCTCATTGGATTGCGATTATTGGGTCCATGTAATATATAATACAAACTGATCAGGACATTTCTCGCAGAGGTAAGCAGATAGAATAGAGCGCCACACTAGTCATGACTTTAAATTTATTCAAACATCAAATATTATGTCTAATGACTTTTTATTTATTTATTTTTTCCTAGTAAACTAAAATAAATAGTAAATTTCTAGTAATCGAAAAAAACATTATGTGTTATTACATTATGTGCTAAATAAAAAAACGGTGGATTCGTGGAACATAAATTAAATAGACAATATGTGCACCATCTAAAAAGAACATTTTGTGTTAAATTATTTTTATTTTGTTATTTTATTTTGTATCATCGTATTTTATATTATTTGTTTTAGATTTATTTTGTGGGTGTTGGACGATCGAAGTGTGCGCGGGAGATGCCTATTGTTGGCGATGAGGTTCGCAACCCATCACACCGCGTCTCCCGCGGGGCGAAAAGAGAAGGATGGAGTGCCGCATCAGTAAAAGTGTGACAGTCCATTATTTCTGCCTACCCTTTCAGGGAGACGGCGTGATGGCTAGTTAGTTAGTTAGTAACTAAAACTTAATTCAGTAAAAATAGGTTTAAAATAAATCAAAAAATATTTTTTTGTAAATATACTGTATTTAGATATAAATAAACAATACAAAATATACCGTTATATAAATATACCGTTTCCCCGCAGGCAGAGAGAATGGACCGCCACACTACTCTATCCTGGCACACCTCTCTAGCTTTCTCCACATTCATACATCGAGTCATACACGCACGTCGATTCTTCCGGCTTCTGACATGACCAACTTTTAATATTTGATTAATTTGGTCATGCCATGTTTTCCTCGGTCTACCTCGACTCCTTACTCCATTTACATTGTTAACGTATACTTTTTTAACCATTCTTTCTTCACCCATGCGCTCCATATGTCCGAACCAACGAAGCGAACCTTTCATAATTTTGTTCATAATACCTTCTTTCGCTCTACACTCCTTCCTAATATCAGCATTTGAGATTCTGTCGTACATCGTTCTACCACACATACGTCTTAGGGACCTCATCTCTACCGCATTTATTCTGCTCTCATCTTTCTTCTGCCAGTTCCATGCTTCGCTATATATAATCAATTCTTTAAAATTACGAAATTGCGTTGGTTTTACTGTAGTTGGTTGTTAAAAAAGCTTTTTTTTTCTTTTGTGTTGACATTTTTAGAAACATATATTTCTTCTTCTTCTCCTTTATGCAATAGATCTTGCGATATATTCAGACAGGATATCAAATTTGGTCTTGTGAAAAAGACGTCCAGCTTTCTCTCCAACTTTTTGGTGGTCGACGGCCCTCAGGAGTCTCGTGCATCACGATCTTGGGAATCCTCGCTGGGTCCATCCTCTCAACGTGGCCCTCGTATTCTCTCTCTACTCTGTCTCACTTTGTCATCAATCTTGCAGTTTCTGCGAATCCCTTCATTAGGTATCTAATCTCTCAGGGTTCTACCCACAATAGAAAAAATAAATAAAACACTGAAATATTTTGTTTTAAGTCTACTTTGTTTAGTTTAATTTCTAAACTAGCTACCGGTTTCGTTCCAAGCTGAGTTTTGTACCCTGTACTTACTGTAAAATATAATTAATGATTTGAATTAAAACAAAATATTCAAGTGTTTCAATTATTTTTATATACTATCGTTTTATGTTGTTATAATATGTTTCCTATAATATGTTGGGAGATGCCTATTGGTGGCGATGAGGTTCGCAACCCATCACACCGCGTCTCCCGCGGAGCGAAAAGAGAAGGATGGAGTGCCGCATCAGTAAAAGTGTGACAGCCCATTATTTCTGCCTACCCTTTCGGGGAGACGGCGTGATGGTTAGTTAGTTAGTTAGTAATATGTTTCCTTCACTTTCTTACCACCATCCCTCATGCGTTCCTGCCATTTTGCCTATTCTCAAACAGATGGCAAGGGGTTAGGGGCAGTTAGAGAATCCTTGGTTGTTGATTTCAATCAATAGTATTAAATTATATTAGAATTACGAGTATGTTTAAAAAACGCGATTTTTCTTTGTTACATCTTTTTTTTTATTATGTTTGCAACAACAAACAAACCATCACGCCGTTTCCCCGTAGGGGTAGGCATAGAGAATGGACCGCTACACCACTCTATCCTGACACATATCTATTATATACTAACTAACTAACCATCACGCCGTCTCCCCGAAAGGGTAGGCAGAAAGAAAGGACTGTCACACTTTTACTGTTGCGGCACTCCATCCTTCTCTTTTCGCCCCGCGGGAGACGCGGTGTGATGGGTTGCGAACCTCATCGCCACCAATAGGCGCACACTTCGATCGTTCAACACCCACAAAATAAATCTAAAACAAATTATATAAAATACAATGATATAAAATAAAATAACAAAATAAAAATAATTTAACACAAAATGTTCTTTTTAGATGGTGCACATACTGTCTATTTAATTTATGTTCCACGTATCCACTGTTTTTTAATTTAGCCCGTAATAACACATCTATTATGTATGTAATAGTGACAAATTTGTTTCGCCTTGCGAGGGCATTCTCAAACTCGTTTTTCGTCTGTTCTCCAAGGGTTTGAGAATGCCCTGGCAGGGCGAAACAAATTTGTCACTATTATTATTATTATATTTAACACATTTTATACACAACAAAAGAAAATCATCGCGTTTCTAAAACATTTTCGTATTATGATAGTTTTACAAAATTATAACCAAAAATAAGTTTTATAAATTATTATACAATCTCCAATATGAGCAGAAAATCGCTCATTGTTATGAAGAAGGAATCTGGTCGTGTCCAGGAGCCACGCGTTCTTTCTGCTTGACCACCACCGGACATTTCATTGATTGTGAAGAATTAGAATGAGTGAGCCTATAAAACAATCAGTGTTCCCCTTACCTTCACAATGGGACATGTTACCACACTAAACAGTTTATAATTACGAGTATAATCGGCCGAAGAGAAATGAATTCCGCGAGGCGTGCAAGTACTGAAGTTTAGCTAAAAAGTGAAGTATGACCGTTGCCGGTGGCAGGTAGAATAGCATAATGCAATGCTTCACGCCTCGGACTGTCGCAAGGGACACGACAATAGGCCGAGGAAGTACACGGCCGGGCGCTAGTAGTCAGTAGTCAGTGGCGCTGCACGGTTAGCATGCTGCTAGAAGAACTGTTCCATGAATACCCTGGACAGCGAGAGGAACGAACCAGTCGATCTTTGACCAGCCGGGCAACAGCGGGTGCTCTCTCAGAGAGTGTTAAATTATTTTGGTCACATAGCCCGAAGAGATCAGGATAACCCTGAAAACCTCATTATAATCAAAATCAAATCAAATTTTTAATTGTATCTCAATAGAGACGAAGACGCAAACTGGAAACTGAATATGGATGATCAAGGTGTTTACAGGACTTATGACCTGTCATTGGTTGGGTTAAGCGCACGCTTTATGTAATTACAACATTCCCCATTCCACCATTGTTATTATGATCATGCATGATACATTTTTGGAAGTTGTATATATACTCCAAATCCATACCTATCTTCACGTGTCAGTTCCAGTTAGCCATCTATGTAGATTTGATTGTACTTATCAATTTTAAGATTAATCTATACAATCCACCCACTAACGCCATCTATGGAGAATGATTGTTTAGCATTTAGCAAACTACTTTATTACCCAACCAATGACAGGTCATAAGTCCTGTAAACACCTTGATCATCCATATTCAGTTTCCAGTTTGCGTCTTCGTCTCTATTAAGATACAATTAAAAATTTGAATTAACCACCCACAGGTGAAAATCCAGGATTCGTATACAGATATAAGTATACATTTCACAAATATTCAAAATCAAATCATTTTTCTTTAAAAGACATTACTATTTTTTTTAATTAATTTTCACCTCACTTATTCGTTCTACACATCCAAACATTTCTAAAAAGATCTTTACCTAGTCTAGATCATATATTTGAAATGCCTTAGAAAGCCAAAACATGTCATTCCCATAAAACATAATAAAACTGTTAGACTGTAGTTTTCAAACAGACCTTACTCTCTTCTTGGGAACAAATACAAAGGTGACATTCTGCGTTTGAACGGAGATGCAGTAAACGTGATGTTTTCGGCTATATTTAATGTGTCTGTATGTAAATAGTGTTTTTTAGAGTATTGGTTTTTAAACTGGCAACATTGTTTCTATGGACTATCAACTTGACAGTTGACAGTTGTTTTGTAGTCAATACGTTTTGCCATTTCACCCAGTTACTCGATAAAGTTGTCGAAAATTAGACTTCACGATTGCGCTGCATTTGAGCTAGCCGTGGCGTAGATGCCCGAAATTACATTTAAACAATAATGGCATAAAATTATCTATTAAATAAAGCCAATATCACAGACATCAACATTATTTTAATGCATATTTTACCGTTTTGAATTTGTATACCTCTAAAAAAACACCCTTTATATAACAATGTGTACAAGAATGTTTTTTTAGAGGTATACAAATTTAAAATGAAGATAAGAAATCAGTGTGAATGGAAAGAGGGCAGTCTTTCCACTTACACTGCTTTCTTCTCTCATCCATTCGTTCCATGTGTCCAAACCATCTCAGGGATTCTCTTTTACTTTTATTTATGTTGCAATCATCTGCCGTACATTTCTTCATTATAACCAATTTAATTTTGATTACATCCTACGACATTTCCCATCACGTTCAAAGACAAATCATTTTATTATAATAAATATAATATAGGTATATTTGCGCATTGTATAATTTGTGTCAAAGCCGCTTTCGAAATCGTTACAACCAAAATGAATTGTTAATTTTGCGTTTCCATTTCCCAAAAGAAGTCTTGAATATATTATTATTTTCACCCACTTACAATCCTTCGATGTCCTTATACACATTTCAATAATACTTCTGCAGTCGCAGTCGGCTTAACTTTCTTTGGCGACTTCCTACCATTGTTTTTAGTCACCTTGTATAAATATAATATCATACATACAGCGTGGACCGAAAGCAGTGAAGGTGTAGCATTGCTAAATGAATTGCAAATTACTTTGTTAACTACCTAAGCATGGAACTGGCAAAAGAAGGATGAAAGTAGAATAAATGCAGTAGAAATGAAATCTCTAAGACAAATGTGTGGTAAATCTGTATATGATAGAGTGACAATTGCAAGTATAAGAAGTGAATGTGGTGCGAATGAAAGTGTTATGAACAAAATAAGGAAAGGGTCATTAAGATGGTTTGGACACATGGAAAGAATGAGTGAAGACAGAATGGTGAAGAAGGTATATGTAAACGACGTGAACGGAGCTAGAAATAGAGGAAGGCCGAGGAAAACGTGGCACGATCAAATCAATCAAATATTGAATGTCGGTCACGTGAGGAGTCGGAGAAATCGACGTGCGTGCATGACCAAATGTATGAATTATGTCAAGCGAGAGAAGTATGTCAGGAAAGAACAGTGTGGCGTTCCATTCTCTCTGCCTACCCCTCCGGGAGACGGCGTGATGGTTAGTTATTTAGTTAGTTAGTAGTACTAACTAACTAACCAGTACGGCGTTTCCCCGGAGGGGTAGGCAGAAAAGATGGACCGCCATACAGTTCCTGGCATACCTCTCTAGCCTTCTCCTCATTTATTCATCGTAACATGCATGCTCGTCGATTATTCCGAAATCGAATGTGGCCGCCTTTCAGTATTTGATTACTTTGGTCGTGACATGCTTTCCTTGGTCATCCACGGCTTCTCTTTCCACTCACTTTGCTTTCATACAACATTTTAACCATTCTTCTCTCGTCCATTCGTTCCATATGTCCAAACTCTCAGGGATCATTTTTGTATTTTACTTATGATGCAATCATCTGCATTAAATTACTTTGTTTATTTTTGAATTCTTAATTGTCCATTACAAATTTTTAATCTATTAAAATTAAGGAAAATTTTAAAAACTACCAAATATATTTGAATTTAAGCCTAATTCTTTATATGTTCCAATTATTCTACAATTCTAACTAAATAACAATTCCTCCTAGCTCATGACTTAACTCCACTTCATTTCATTTCATACAAGAGTAACGATTTTGTACACATTAATTTTTATTATTTTAAATAATTAATGTTTTTAATTGAAATTTCTTGGAAGAAGTTCATTTTAAATAATGAAAACAAAAGAGTTTTGATACAAAAATTATTTATTATTATTATTTATTTAGTGTGCTTCCACTTGTGTTGATTTTCGACCGGTTTCGGCAGCTTTCTGCCATATTCTGGTACCTACATCAACATTTATTTAGTTTGTATAATAAATAATTGTGGTGGGGGTTAAACATTTTTTTTTCCTGATTCTAAATATAGTATTGCTGTTATTAAGTTATAGTTGAAATGATTCTATTTAATGTAATTTTTTATGTTTTGGGTTAGTTTGTTTACTATATAATTAAAAAGAAATTACTAGGGTGGCTAATTCTCGGAATGTAATTTTAGTGTTTGATAAAAATATATATTGAAAAAAATATACATATAAAAATATATTTTGAAAAAAATATATATTTAAACTGAATGGAATACAAAGTCGGAGGAGGCCAAGAAAGACATGACATGACTAAATTAATCAATTATTGAAAGACGGGCATGTTCGAAGCAGGAACAATCGACGAGCGTGCGTGTCACGGTGTGTGAATGTAGAAGACGCGCCAGAGTTATGCCAGGATATAACAATGTGGCGGTTCATGCTCTCTGCCTACCACTCCGGAGAAACGGCGTGATGGTTAGTTAGTTAGTTAAAGTTTTACGCCATTGTTCAAGAAACAATAAATATTGCGTTCTTAATGCCTTCGTCCGCCTTGCGTTCTGTTCCTATTGGTTTATCAAGTTTTCGCAATTTGGCATTCCGCCATACAATGATTTACCAATCAAATTTCCTTCAGAAACTTCTTCCGATGTGTTTCTTGAGAGTGTACAGTGATAGATGCGATTATTTTAGGCTCGCCCGCCCACGGAATTACGATCATTGTGCGCCGTTAGCTAATAATAATTGTTCCAGTTATAGAGACCTTGGACACATCACGACGGCGACACGGTAAAGCGCGGAGCACATGACCATCTCGGATCTCAAAGGAAATAACCCAAGGAGAATATAATTATCTAAACCTTATTATTCACGTTATTCTCAATGGGAATTTCAAACTTTTTCTAATATTATTAAATAATGAAAAGAAAAAAAAATTGATACAAAAGTTCTTTGTTATTATGTATTTAGTGTGCTTCCACTTGTGTTTATGTTCAACCGGTTTCGGCAGCTTGCTGCTATCATCTGGTACCTACATCAACATTTATTTGGTTTATATAATAAATGATAGTGGTGGGGGTTAAACATTTTTTCCTGATTCTAAATAATGTATTACTGTTATTAAGTTGTACTTGAAATGATTCTATATAAGGATTAATTGTATATCAATAGAGACGAAGATGCAAATTGGAAACAGAATATGGTGATCGAGGTGTTTACAGGACTTATGACCTGTCATTGATTGGGTTAAGCGCACGCTTTATGTAATACAACATTCCCCATTCCACCCTTCTTACGACCACCATATCTGACAAATTTTTGGAACTTGTATATATGTTAATCTGTAACACCAAACTTCACATGCTAGTTTCAATCTACACACTAGCGCCATCTATGAAGATTAGATTTTAAGCATTAAGTAGAAGATCATGTATACATTAAAAAAATAATAATAATAAAAAGTTGATTCTATTATTTATAATTTAAATTTATTATGTTTCGGGTTAGTTTGTTTACTATATAATTAAAAAGCAATTACTAAGGTGGCTAATTCTCGGAATGATTCTATATAATGTGTTTTTTGTGTTTGAGATAATTAAGTTTAAATATTTATTATATAAACCAAATAAATTTTGATATAGGTACCAGAAGATGGCAGCAAGCTGCCGAAACCGGTCGAACACACAAGTGAAAGCACACTTAATACATATTATAATAATAAAGAATTTTTTGTTTTCATTTTTTAAAATGAACTTCTACCAACAATTTCAATTAACCGTTAGAGTGCTAAGCAGCGATTTTGCGCTGCGGCGATTTGTATCGAAAAGTGCGACGCAGCGCAAAACTGACGCGAGTTTCAGTGCATTTTTGGCGTTCAGCGGGAGTGGACGTACGCTGACCTCACACATAATTTATAACGACGGTGCATTTTTATGCTTTTAAAAATAACTTTTTTGTGTTTTTCAATTATTGACAAAAAAATAGACATGTCACGTGATAATATTTCAGACGTAAATTCCATGTGTAGTGATTTTGTTTGCGGATAGTGAAACAGAAATTAGTAGTGATAACAGCAGTGTCATATTACATCGAAGAAAAAGATTGAGAATTCAAAGTGAGTCTTCTTCTTCATCACCATCTTCAGAAACGGAAGAAATACAATCTTTTGACAAATTTGTTTTTTTTATAATTTTTATTTTCAAAACCAAATAAAAATATAATGGTAATGATATTTTATGTTTATTTCTTCATATTCATATTAATTAACCTTTTTTCTGTATAACCCAAAAAGATTTATTAAAATCGATTAATATTTGTCTAAATGAGAGTGTTTTATTTGACACCATAATTTTTTCCTTTAGAGTAATCAAAATATGCATAGCATTTTCCAATAGATTTTTACAAAAATTGTTTAGCACTCAAACGGTTAAAAACATTAATTATTTAACATATTATTATTATAAATGTACTCGTATTTGTTATATAATTAATATTGGATAAACTTTAGGCGTTAACACTGGAATTCCATAATGACAATTTTTATGAATTAAAACAATGTTTTTTCCACTTTAGCTTTCGTATAATCGCAGTTTATATCGTTCTTCCTATGATGAAGTTGTAAAGCCTATGAAACTTGTCCAGTAAAATAAATTTAAAAATAGGAAAAACAGTTTTATAATTCATTTAAAAAATCATCATAATGGAATTCCACAGTGTTAACGCCTAAAGTTTATCTAAAATTAAAAATATATAAATTTTTTATATCGTTCTCCCGATGATAAAGATGTAAAGCCTTCGAAACCATGTTTTAATTCATTTAAAAGATCGTGTTAAATAATTAAATATTATAATACCGAAAGCATTACATAAAATTTAAAGGCGCCGTTAATTTTATTGTGAAGTCGTTATATATATTTTTAATGAATATTTTTAAAATAAAATCAGTGTTATTAATGTTAATTATAAAAAAAATACAATTTCTAATATGCTGAATAAACCTCATTGTTATAAAGATAACAATGAGGTATATTCCGTCTTTACGGAATCGGGTCATATCGGGGATTGAACCCCTGAAACACCACCCTGTTCCTTCCTTCCGCTGCAATTGCAAGATGTCATGAGACAAAGCTTAAATTGTGAAAATAAACAAATAAAACATTATTTTATAATATGTGTTTAGTTTTATTCGCCAGGGAGCTACCGAAACCGGTCTAAATGATGATAGTACATAATTAATAGGAATAAAAACGTCAGTTTTCTAGAAGTTTTATTTGAAAACGTCAGTTTTAAAGTTTAAAAGTTTTATTATATTTTATGGGAATGACATGCGCCGCCCTTCTAAGGCATTATCAAATGTTTTGATAATGCCTTTGAAGAGCGAAACATGTCATTCCCATAAAATATAATAAAACATCTAAAAAACGAACGTTTTCATTTGTATTTTTAGTTTAATATGAGGTTTACATCATTTTTCAAGAAAGAATAAATAAGATGATAGGAGAATAAATGCAGTAGAAATGAGGTCTTTTAAACCAATGTGTTGTCAATCTATACATGGTAGAATGTCAAATGCAAATGTAAGAAGTGTATGCAGTGCGAATGAAAGTGTTATGAACAAAGTAATGAAGATTAAGAAAATAATTAAGATGGTTCGGACACATGGAAAGAATGAATGATGAAATAATGGTAAAGAAAGTATACATTAATGATGTAAACCTAACTAGAAATAGAGAGTAGTAACCAGATGAAGAGATAAAAGTAACTAACGAGATGTAGAGATAAAATGCAGAATTGAGGCAGCAAGAGCTACGTTTAATAAAATGAAATCACTCTTCTGCAATGATAACGTAAACTTGAAACTCCGCCAGAGAATGATCAAATGCTATGTGTGGTCTATTTTATTGTACGGGTGTGAAACTTGGACCCTGAAAGTTAACTCAATGAACAGACTGGAAGCATTTGAAATGTGGCTCCATCGCCGAATGCTCAGAATTCCCTGGACAGACATGGTTACCAATAGCGAAGTCCTGAGGCGAGCTAGAGTTGACAAGGAATTGTTATCAACTATCAAGGTTCGAAAGATCTCATATCTGGGTCATATACTGCGTGGGGAAAAGTACCACCTTCTCCAACTGATATTGGAGGGAAAAATTGATGGACGCCGAGGGCCCGGAAGGAGACAAATGTCCTGGCTGCGAAACGTGAGGGAGTGGACCGGCATCCGAAGTGTGGAGGAGCTGTTCCGAGCGGCGCAGGACAGGGACAGGTTCGCCGAGGTGATCGCCAACGTTGGGGGGACCCGACAGGGCACTTGAAGAAGATGAAGAAATAGAGAAAGTCCGGAGAAATCGTGGTGCGATCAAATTAATCAAATATTTAATGTCGGCCACGTGAAGAGTCGTAAAGATCGACGCGCTTGCATGACACAATGTATGAATGTTAAGGAAGCAAGAGATAAATGTCAGAAAATAATAGTGTGACAAACCATTATTTCTGCCTTCGGTGAGACAGCGTGATGGTATTCTGATGATGAGGGAATGAAATTAGTAAATTTTCACATAAATATAATTCATTTTATATTAGTTATTGAAGTCTTTTCGAGTGATGTAAAGCTTTTTTGCGTCAATAAGAATAAAAATATTTCCATTCTCCAGACTGTGAATAGGGCAAAGCAATTATCCCACGGCGTCTTCTCACGATTTAAATAATATTTCTGTCATACCTTTATATAAAATGTGTTATATGTATTATATACAGGGTATTTCCTAATTGTCGAAATGCTTCATTTCTGATTATATTTATGACATACCTCCCAAGAATGAAATCCTGTCTAGAAAGCCTTCGAGATTGGTTCAATTACTTTATTTATTTATTTATACATAATACACAAATGAGACATAACAAACGAAAAACTGAGACATAATAAACGAACCGGCTGGAGGTGTTTGGGTCGTAATTTGAAGAGTACTACCTCTCTGACGTCGACATATTTGGGATCGTTCTGAGATACTGTTATGTTATCTCTTAGTTTCATATCGATATTTTTGTTTTCCGTTTTGTGTCCAAATGTTTTTCGTCTGTTATGGTCTCATTTGCGTTTAAGAAAAATAAATAGAAATAATAATGATTTTATCGTGAATTAAACGTCGAATAATATATAATTAGTGTAAGAAATCTACACACGGAATGTATGCACACACGTTAGTGGTAACAGGAAAAAACTCGGGCGTCACCGGTCACTGGTTACTCGGCATGCATCACCGTGAAGTGAGTGTTAAATGCTATAAAAATGACATTAGTGTTGCCATTATAAAAGTAAAAAGTGAATTGTTGAATATAAATACACTCATCGCAGAAAGTTTTGCTTATGATTAGAACAACTTACATACGAAAACTCCAAATCCTGCAAAATAAGGCTATCCGTTTATCGCTTAGTGCGCTTTCATGGACCAGGATCACACAACTGCACCTAGAATCAGGAATCCCGATGATAGATGAACTCATTCTGAAACTTGCCGAACGTTTTTACAAAGGACTCCCTTCACATCCTAACTCCACAATAAAATACCTCTCAAATTACGACCCAAACACCTCCAGCCGCCACAAGCGCCCAAAATCTATCCTCCTTCAGAGGAACACTCCGGGCCACACAAATCATGCCCCCGCATAAACTAACAACCCACCAAATCACCTTCCAACAATGTTCCCATCAGATGTAAGAAGAATAGCCACATGAGCTGAACCTCTGTAAACCAAGTCCAAATTCTTTCCATATGTCCAAACCATCTTAATGATCCTTTCATTATTTTGTTCATAACATCATCATTCGCACCGCATTCACTTCTTATATTTTCATAAGACATTCTATCTTAACACAGAGTATTCACACATTCTTCCACACATTCACACATTATTCTAAGAGATCTCATTTCTACTGCATTTATTCTACTTTCATCCTTCATTTGCCGGTTCCATGCTTCGCTTCCATACATAAGGGTCGGTAGAATAACACCATTGTGCACTGCCATTCTAGCTTTTTTGGATAGGTTTTTGTTTGCGATGACAACTTTAAGTGCACCATTCACTCTGTTGCCTGCCCCAACCCTTCTTTCAATATCCCTCTCCACTGTAAACATACTACCTAAATACACGAACTCAACTACTTGCTCCAAATTTTCAACTTTCACGCAAATGTTGCAGACTGTCTTGATTTCTTCTTTTTCAAATATCATTACCTTGGACTTATTAACAGTTCATCATCAGATCATTTCGCATGCATACTCATACATACAATTCACCAGGACTTGTAGTTCATTGTGTGACCACAAAAGTCCGGATCGGCCATGTCAACATTTGCAACATCGAAAAAAACATAATGTGTTATTACATTATGTGCTAAATTAAAAAAAAACGGTGGATTCGTGGAACATAAATTAAATACACAATATGTGCACCATCTAAAAATAACATTTTGTGTTAAATTATTTTTATTTTGTTATTTTATTTTATATCATTGTATTTTATATTATTTGTTTTAGATTTATTTGTGGGTGTTGGACGATCGAAGTGTGCGCGGGAGATGCCTATTGGTGGCGATGAGGTTCGCAACCCATCACACCGCGTCTCCTGCGGAGCGAAAAGAGAAGGATGGAGTGCCGCATCAGTAAAAGTGTGACAGTCCATTCTTTCTGCCTACCCTTTCGGGGAGACGGCGTGATGGTTAGTTAGTTAGTTAGTTGTAGTTCATGCTCGTTGTCTGCAAGTAGGACAGCGTCATCCGCATACAAGAGACAGCTTACTGACACTCCGCTCGTTTTGGCACCGACATCCAACCCTTTCATTTTAACGTGTGTACATTATCCGAAAAATCGGTATCCGTAACACCTCCGGTCCTAATTAGTCCTGACAAACGACGTTCTACTATAATCCCATCACGGAAAAAGTATGAGGTATTTTTGGTATAAGTTCGTGGCTATTTCGTTGGGTCTATTATTGTAGTCCGCCGTTTGATCCTTCGGGGGTGACGCAATGGGTGAGTCACATCCAATAGCAATGATCTTAGAGGAACACAAAAAATCCAAGCCACACCATTTTGATAATTTAGTTCCGCCTAGTTTTTTACTCTGTATTCAACTATCAAGGTTAATGATGATATAATAAGCAATTCTACCATTTTGTTTACCATTAAATATTTGTAAAATTGGACACTGATGAATTCCAACGTGTCTTTATGTCCATGAATACATCATCTATGCACTTCAAGATAAACTAACCTAACCTAGACCACGTACATCACGTTCTGCCCCTAGACGAGAGGTCGGCTAACAGCAGCTCGCGAGCCAAATGACTTTCAGAGTGCGACTCTTTCACGAAGGGCATTTTTAAAATATTGAAGGTTTGGGTTTTTATTTTGTAAAACTCCATTATAAATGCGGTACCTATTTGGCAAAAGGTCCCAACTGCTTTTTTATAAATTTTACAGGAGAACAACAATAAGATTTTTATATTATTTTGATTATTTATAAAAATGGTATTTGTGTTCCAAATTGTTTATTTCAAAACGTCAATTTACGTAGCATAACGTTATCTACAAGATATATCAGTAACTAAATTCAAAATATATATATATTATACATTTTTTTTTTAAATAGGGGTTGAATGCAATTGTACATAAAAAAATGTAATAAAAAAAGTACAGCTCTTAAGTTTTGTCAAAACATTAAGTGTACAAAAATAATACTGATGGTATATTTAACTCAATTTCACAAAAAAACGCATCTGGGACCTTTTGCCAAATAAATACCGAATTATAAAGTACACGCTATTGTTTTATCAGTTTTACAGATATTTTATGTTTATATAAAAAAATTTATAAACGCTTGTAACAAATTTGTTTCACCTTGCAAGGGCGTTCTCAAACTTAACCTAATTGCCAAACAGTTTGTCATAAAGATGTCATGAATCAATAAATTCTCCCTTAAAAACATTTTATTTACTAAATCCACAATAAATTTATCCCGTTATTTTACTAGGTATCTTCTTCTTCTTCTTCAGCCGTCTCTCCACTGCTGGATGTAGGCCTCTTCTAATTTCTTCCATTTTTCTCTTCTTTGGGCTTCTCTTATCCACCTGCTACCCGCGACAGGGACAATATCATCGGCCCAACGTTTCTGAGGCCGGCCTATTCCTCTTTTCATGTCCCATGGTCTCCATCCTAGGACTCTGGGTGTCCATCTGTCTGTTCCCTGTCTGGCAACATGACCTGCCCGTTGCCACTTTAGCCTGGCAATACGATCCACCACGTCGACAACCTTTGTCCGGCGTCTGATTTCTTCATTTCTGATTCTATCTCTCAGACTTATGCCTAACATTTGTCTCTCCATAGATCGCTGTGTACATTTTAATTTATATATGGTCCTCGCAGTTAAGGTGATAGTTTCCAGACCATATGTAAGCACAGGGAGGATACATGTTTCAAACACTTTTCTTTTTAAATTCATGGGAATATCCTTGTTTTTAAGGATATGATTGAGTTTCCCTACTTTACTAGGTATACGAGTACATACCTCAAACCTGGCACGATCAAACAAATCAAATATTGAATGTCGGCCACGTGAGGAGTCGTGACAAGATGTATGAATGTTGTGGAAGTGGGAGAAATAAGTCACGAAAGAAAAGTGTGGCAGTCAGTTAGTTGGTTAGTTTACATCTTCTCTTCTCTCTCAGCCTATTCCCGTCCACTCCTGGACAAAGGCCTCCTCCATTCGCTTCCAAGTCACTATGTCCTGTGCAGACTCATCATCAGCCTTTTGTCATCCACTGCTGAATTTAGGCCTCTCCTAAAGCACGTCACCGCCCCCTATCCATTGCCGCTCCCATCCATATATGTCCAGCAATCCTCTTCAGATTTTCGGTCCATCAAGCAGGGGGACGTCCAACTCTGCGGAATCCTGTACGCGGTCTCCACTCCAGAACCCGTCTCCCCCATCTACCGCCGGTTCTCCGACAGATATGGCCAGCCCATCGCCACTTCAGCCCGCCCATCCTCAGAGCCACCTCAGTCACCTTGGTTTGTTAACGAATAAATTCGTGTCTAAATTTGTCCCTCAAGGTTATTCCAAGCATGTCTCTTTCCATGGCTTCCTGTGCAAACTGCATCCAGGTTATTCCGACGTGCTAGTTTACATACCTCAACCTTAATTACAAATTAATGTCCCGATTTATCATTATATATTTTTTGCCTCAAAATTCTCCGAATTTCATTTGAAAGGTTATTTACCCCCATATTCTAACTCAACACTAGAGAAAATTAGTTTTTAGAAAAAAACTAAAATTTGTTTTGTATAACTTCACAAAATTCCTATTATTAAAATAATGAGAGGATCATTAAGATGGTTTTGTACATATGGAAATAATGAATGAAGAAAGAATGGTAAAAAAAGTATATGTTAACGATGTAAATGGAACCAGAAATAGAGGAAGACCGAGGAAAACGTGGTACGATCAAATAAATCAATTATTGAATGTCAGCCATGTGATGAGTGAGAGAAATCGACGCGCGTGCATGACACGATGTATGAATGTTGAGGAATCGAATTGAGAAATATGTCAGGAAAGAAAAGTGTGGCAGTCCATTCTTTCTGCCTACCCTTTCGGGGAGACGGCGTGATTGTTAATTAGTTAGTTATAATTACTTATTAGTAGGTACAACTCCGATTTTGCATTATTTTTTGTTTTTGCATAATTTCCCCCACCCCTAAGTTTTTTTAAATTATCTTTATAAAAACATACTGTTTGGCGATTAGGTTTAGTTTGAGAATTTGCCGGGAATCGAACTCGAGACCTTCGGTATGGCAGTCATATCTGTTGCCACTCTGCCACGAATTCCGTGTGTGTAAATAGAATCGGTCACAATAATGATAATCTTGTAGAAGGGATGGATTGTGCGGCTCTTGAGACTGCGTGACCCCGGTCAAGGTGAAGCCGGTGGAGCTGTGAGCTATGCTATGCTATGCTGATGTCATCACCGGTCAAACGGCTTTTCTAAAGCCCTGCCTCACACATAGATAGACACCTCGAGATGCATGGACCATAGTACACGCCCGATAAGAGGGACCATTCATCTTATAACTGAATATTTAACACTTCATATAAAGCACTCACTTTGTGGTTAGACATTTTAAATAATTATATAAATAAAACAACTTTGTATTTAACCGCGGTAGGGTTATTATATTTATGCCAACTAGTTTCGCTTGGACCCAAGCTTCTTCAGGGCAGTATAATAACTAAACAAAAATAAATTTCAAGGATTAATTTTATCTCAATAGAGACGTAGAAACTGAATATCGTGATCTAGGTGTTTACAGGACTTATGACCTGTCATTGGTTGGGTTAAGCGCACGCTTTATGTAATTACAACATTCCCCATTCCACCTTTCTTATGACCACCATGTCTGACAAATTTTGGAAGTTGTATATATGTTAATATCCAACACCACAATTCATATGTCAGTTTCATATTTTTAGATGTACGAGTATATATATAATAACAAACAGTGAAATCTGAGTAGGGGGTGCGAGAAGGAAATTATCCCTTTCCTTCTCGCACCCCCTACTCTGATTTCACTGTTTGTTATTATATTATATATACACCTAATCATTTTATGTTTGTTTAGTTGTTATATTGCCCTGATGAACCTTGGGTCCAAGCGAAACTAGTTGGCATCAATATAATAACCCTACCGTGGTTAACACTTTAATCAAATTTACTAACTAACCATCACGCCATTTCCCCGGAGGGGTAGGCAGAGAGGATGGATCGCCACAATACTCTGTCCTGGCATACCTCTCGGGATTCATCTACATTCATACATCGTACCATGCACGCACGTCGATTATTCCGACTTCAAATGTGGCCACCTTTTAGTAATTCATAAAGTCATGCCATATTTTCCTCGGTCGTCCTCAGCTTCTTTTTCTACTCACGCTGCTTGTGCACAACTTTTTAACCATTCTACTCTCATCCATTCGTTCCATATGTCCAAACCATCTCAGGGATCCTTTTTTAATTTTATCCGTGATGCAGTCATCGGCCTTACATTTTTCTCTTATTTCATCGTTCGGTATTATATCTTACAACGTTTTCCCGCACATTATTCTTGTATGTGTAGGAAAACGTTGTATTATTATTATTATTTAATATTATTTATTAGTTCTTACTGTTAAAAAATAATTGTTAATACCTACTTATAACAAATAACACAGGTTACTTTTTAAATTTGAATTATTTTATCGAATTTTAAATGCGTTTTTATTAGTCTTTCTTTGTTTAGTTTTTATTATATTTTTACACCTGAAGATGGAGGTATCCTCCGAAACATGTCGTGTTTTTGAATATTTTTTATTAAATAGTGGATTAAACAATACAAAATAATTTATTCATTTTGTCTGCTGTCTCATTGCTATGCTGACGACCAGCAAATTTATTTCTTTTGTGACCCTCATAACATCAGCCATCTAAAATCTATAACTTTAAAGTGCATTGAAGCTATATCGAATTGGATGGCCTCAAATAAATTAAAATTAAACCCTTCCAAAACGGAATTTCTCTGGACCGCCTCAATGAAGCGCCAGCACTTAGTCGATCATGCTCCGATATCAACATTCGGAATTGACATCATCCCTAATAACTCCATAAAACTTCTTGGAGTCAACTTCGAAGCAGATCTCTCATTAAAAACCCAAATAAATAAGACAGTGAGCGCCAGCTTCTTTCACCTAAGGCAGCTCAAAGCAATCAAAAGAAATATCCCCACTGATGCATTAAAAACACTTGTTAATTCCTTCGTCGTATCTCGACTCGACTATTGCAACGGCATATATGCCAACATACCCAAGAAACAAACGAACAAACTTCAATCCGTTTTCAATGCGGCAGCACGAGACTTATAAAAGGTGTTCCAAAAAACTCGCTTATTTCTCAACATCTAAAAGATCTTCATTGGCTCAAGTGTCCTGAAAGAATCCAGTATAAACTATGCTAGACGGTTTTTAAAGCGCTTCACGGAATGGCACCAGCCTATATATCTGAACTTTGTGTTGCTGATAGCCCTAACTTGCGGCAATCTACGCTTCGATCAGCAAACTCCTCGGCAATAGGCAGATTAGTTGAGCCAAAGCGCAACCCAAGGACAAATTACGGGGATCGGGCTTTCGCAGTGGCAGGTCCGTCCGCCTGGAATATGCTTCCTGCACGCCTCAGATGCATTGACAATCCGACAGACTTCAAATCTCAGCTAAAAACCCACCTTTTCAAAATATCCCATAAAATGTAAGCAACGGTTATCTGATTGCTGGTGTAACACGCAGCTCTCATGACTAAAAACATTGTCAAAGCGCCCTTGAGGTGAGCTATTCACGAAAACGGCGCTATACAAATTAGCCTAATTATTATTATTATTATTATAAACCAAGTTTTTCAATTTCCTGAGTATAAATAGTTGATTGAATAAAGGGTCAAAGCGTAAAATTGACATAGAAAATGAAGTAGATTAGCCTTGTTTTGGAAAGAACTAGATTATCGGCAGCACGCCTCACATTCCAAAGTGAACTAATCCTGCAATGTGCACAAAGCCATTGTGTCTTCCATAAATATGTTATTATATTACGGTGTTCACACAAGTAAGCAAGCTATTGTGTGCGGAACACTTAGAACTGTAGTGAACCATTTGCGTACGTACTCGTATGAACAAGATTATTATGTTATTTATTGTTTCTTAAACAATGATGTCTTCTTCTCCTTCTTTAACAGTCATTGTCGTCCACTGCTGGACATAGGCCTCCCCCATACTTCTCCATGTATGAAATGTCATGCGGGGGGTGGTTGGCATTACAACGCCACGCTTGCCAGACGGGTTGGCGAGGTGTCCTTCCACGTTAGCCTATGCATCAATATTATCCACCAAGGTTATTCACACTCGATCTCTAACATTTCGCATAGTTTCCAGTCCACGAGATGGTTTTACTAAATTGAAGCCGAATATTGAAACGCAAAACGAATATCGAAATCGTTGGCGACCTTTTTTTTAAGCTTACGTATTTGGGGAAACGGACGATTGAAATCTTCGGCGACCGGCAAATTTTCCTCAATGTGCTAAAAAAAGGTCGAAAACGAATTTCGGCTTTCTTGTTTCGGATTTTATTTCCCCTAAAAAAAACTTTTTTTTGTAAAGCAGGGGGTCTACACAAAATAGAGGGAATCCCCAAGGGGTCTACGGGACAAAAAAGTTTGGGAACCTCTGGTCTAGGGCAAGGAAAGGCGTTGGCAGTGGATCCGCCACCGTCTCCCGATAGTCTCACCTTTCCTCAAGGTGGCTGCGGTTTTATAGGCTATTTTTTTCTCGCCTATTTTACCCTAAGAGGCCCGACCGTTATTCAATAGATGTTATGTTTGAGCACCACAAGGCCGCAGGCCTAGGTTGGGCTGCCCAAGTTTACAATTACATCAGCCCACACTCTGGATACATACATTACCTACCCATTATTATAGATTCTGAGGTCAAGCTAGAGCCACTTATCAAAACCAGATTCTCAAAAACGCACGTGCTACAGAAAACTTATTACTAATTATGAAAAATACTTTTACTAGTTTTCACACCACTTTATTTTTGTTAAATCAAACCGGTTTCGCTGTCGGCGGAGCTTCGTCAGGGTTACAAAATAAACTACATAAAAATTAGAGAACAACCAATATATAAACCTCTAAAATAGGGGTGGGTAGAGAGATGAGAAACAACAGGGCAAATGTGTACGTGATCAATTAGTAACTATGGTGGAATGGTGACTCGTGATAATATAAAGTGTAAAAACTAGAAAAAAGTTTTTTTTTTAATAATGTCATATCGCACGTTGAAAACAAAAGTGACGCTATACAAAAATCTCAATTTTTCAGTACGGTCATTTAAAGTTTTTGTGAGGTCAATAACTTGACTGTGAGTAGAAATATATCTAATGTTGTTGTTTTATATATTAGTTTAAATATTATTCTATCAGAATCTAGTTGATTTTAATTAGATTAATAAGTAGGCAAAACTTTAAATGGCCGTACTGAAAAATTGAGATTTTTGTATAGTGTCACTTTTGTTTTCAACGTGCGATATGTTCATACGAAAGTATGTTATATTCATACGTGAAACTGCGGAACAATAATAAAATATAACATTAGTACATCATAAGATTTATTTTTTTAAATATTCCATTGTTTTGGCCGAAACACTATGATACTTTAACATTATAAACTGTTAAATTTAAAGAAATTTTGTTTTTTGTATCACAATTGTATTTTTATTCTTCGCGACAGCTGTTTCGTCAACCAATGTTGACATCATTGTAGCACCTGATGATGTCAACATAGGTTGACGAAACAGCTGTCGCAAAGAATGAAAATACAATTGTGATACATTAAACAAAGTTTTTTAATTTAACAGTTTATATATATACTCGTATATATTTATTTAAAGAGGAAAGTAGAATAAATGCAGTAGAAATGAGATCTCTTAGACGAATGTGCGGATACTCTGTGTATGATAGAGTGTCGAATGAAAATATAAGAAGTGAATGCGCTGCGAATGATAGTGTTATGAACAAAATAATGAAAGGATCATTAAGATGGTTTGGACATATGGAAAGAATGAATGAAGAAAGAATGGTTAAGAAAGTATAAGTTAATGATGTAAATGGAGTACGGAGTCGAGGTAGACCGAGGAAAACATGGCATGACCAAATTAATCAAATTTTAAAGGTTGGGCAGGTTAGAAGTCAGAAGAATCAACGTGCGTGTATGACTCGCTGTATGAATGTGGATGAATTCATACAGCGAGTCTTCTGTAAAATGTTAGAGGAGTGCCAGGATAGAGTATTTATACATGATACACAAATGGCACATAACAAACGAAAAACATTTAGGCGACTCGTTTGGACACAAAACGGTGTTACAAAAATAAGATAAAACAACATGAGACCAAAAAATCCTACATATCAGAAGGAATCCAAATATTAGGTCCTTACATATGAAATTGGCGTTTTGTATGGGAGGAACATAAAGTTGATTTTTTTTTAAATATAATATATTTATTTAATCAAAGTATGTACTATTGCTATCTATGCACTTTTGCCATCTCATAGGTAGTTCATTGATCCATTTACTAAAAAAACCATTCGGACGGGAATCAATAAAATCTTTGAAGTCGGTTTGGACTGCCCCATCGGAGTTGAATTTTTTCCCTTGCAAGAAGTTATCCAAATTTCGAAAAAAATAGTAATCTGTTAGGGCAAGGTCCGGAGAGTACGGTGGATATCTTAAACATTCCAATTGAAGCTCTTCTAATTTGGTAGCCGTCTGTTGTGCAGTGTGTGGTCTAGCGTTATCATGAAGCAGCAGTGGCCTAGAGCGATTAACCAGCCTCGGTTGTTTAGCAGCTAGCTTTTCCATCATGGTTTACAGTTGCTGACAATAGACATCTGCCGTAATCGTCTGGCCAGATTTAAGAAAGCTGTAGTGAACGAAACCAGCACTAGTCCACCAAACGCTCACAAGTAACTTTTTTGGAGTCAATTTTCGCTTGGGGCATGGTTTGGCTGGTTCGGCAGGGTTCAGCCATTGCGATGAGCGCTTCCGATTATCATACAGGATCCACTTTTCATCACAGGTAATGATTCGATTCAAAATCCCTTCATTATTGTGCCGGTTGAGTAATGCAACGCAGCAGTCAACGCGCGTTTGTTGATTTGCTTCACTCAATTCGTGAGGTACCCACCTTTCAAGCTTTTTACCTTCCCAATTTGCTTCAAGTGGATTAAAACAGTTTTATCACTAACACCGCAGCCTGTAGCTAACTCGGACGTGGTTTGCGATGGATCCGCTTCCACAATAGCCTTCAATTCTTCATTATCAACTTTGGTCTCCGGCCGTTCACGGGGCTTGTTCTGCAGGTCGAAATTTCCAGAACGAAAACGTTGGAACCGAAAACGCACTGCGTTTTCTTTTGCGGCACCGTCGCCATACACATCATTAATCCTTCGAGCCGTTTCTGCAGCACTGGTGCCACGGTGGAACTCGTACTCGTAAATAACGCGATATTTCAGGTTTTCCATTTTGTAAACTGAGTAACGCAAAGAAAAAAACAATTGAGGAAAAAACAAATGAATTATAATTTTCAAAACACAAATACTTGAATAAATAGCTATATAAATTTGAATTTGGAATTCCTAACCAAAGAGAAGATATTTGAGATCAAAGTTGCCAGTTCGGCAAATCGCCAATTTCATATGTAAGGACCTAATATGTCGACGTCAGTGAGGCAGTACTCTTTCCAGAATTTGTAATATATATTTTTTTAATACTGCCTCACTGACACTGAAAATGTCCAAATCCGAGACGATAAGATTCAGCGTCCGAATTGCTCTTCCTACTGGCATCACCAAAGGCAGGTTGGTTCTGCGTGACGGAGCAAAGAACAATTGATGTCGGCGCTGTCGCAGGTAGTTATCAGGAACAAAAAGACCTATTTGCTCCAGAACATAGGGGTTCTCAATAGAGCCCCGAATCAGTTTGAAAAAAATGTGTGGCGGTCCATTCTCTCTGCCTACCCCTACGGGTAAACGGCGTGATGTTTTTTTTATTTTATTGTTTTGTTTGTTAAAACGCGCCTAGAGTTCTCTATCAGTTTCCTCGCCGCAGCAAAGAAGTAGTTGTATCTCGCTCGGCGCCGGCTTATTGTTCTCCGACACTTTCCATTTCCTAGGCGGTTCACTTTCGTTGCCGAGATGAAATCTCCGTCTCCGCGGGAGGCTGCGCCATGCCAGACCTGGGAGGGGACATTCCTAGACGGCACAATGCCAGCCCACCGGATTGGAAACGAATTAATCATTCCATATTAAACAAAACGTCTATTTTATACAACTTTAATTATATTTGGTGGTACAATTTTCATTTATTCATTTCATAATACATCGAATTTCAACACATATTTGCAGAAAATCCGAAATCTCCAGACACCATTAGCTGGGACAATAATCAAATAGAAAAAAAAACTAATTCCTTTAAATTGTAACATTGTAAAGTATCATTATGAATATTTGTCACATCCTTAATTTATTTATTGTTTCATGAACAATGATGTAAAACTCCATATTAAATAGTTAATACGAATGAAAACGTCAGTTTTCTAGAAGTTTTATTATATTTTATGGGAATGACATGTTTCGGCATGTTTGTTTGTTGTTGAATAGAGGATATCGTTCAGTGGAGTAGATCCAGAAGAAGATACTGGAGGGACCATGTAGCCAGAATGGATAGAGACAGACTTGCATATACAGCCGCTTATGAAATCCCCTCCGGACACCGCCCACCCGGAAGACCGCCTAAGAGATGGAGGGACAGCTGGATCTCATCATCCGACGAGATATGATTTCTGTGTCACAGATCTAGGATCTATTAAAAGAAGAAGAAGACATGTTTCGCCCTTCTAAGGCATTATCAAATGTGATCATGATTGATATGACAACATTTGATAATGCCTTAGACGGGCAAAACATGTCATTCCCATTAAATATAATAAAACAGATTTTTCACACATTCGTCTAAGGCCTAGGTTCTCAAAGTGGGCGATAACGCCCCCTTGTGGGCGTTTGAGACTTTCAGGGGGGCAGTAGAAGATCCAGAAAAAATAGAGAGCGTGGGCAGATAAAAAAAATATAATAATAATAATATGCTAACTTTTATAGCGCCGTTTTTGTGATGTAATCACCTCAAGGGCGCATTGTTTTAAATCTAAAAATCTAAATTTTGCGATCGGTTAAAAAGTATAGTAGAACAAAGTATACGAGGTCAGTTCAAAAAGTATCGCGAATTTTATATTTTTTTCAAAAAGTATTTATTTATTCATGAATATCTATTTTGTCCCCTTCAAAGTAATTCCTTTCGGATATAATACATTTATGCCAACGTTTTTTCCAATCCTCGAAGCACTTAAAAAAATCATTTTTTGTGATCTTGTTCAGCTCCTCCTTCGATGCCGTCTTTATCTCCTCAATCGTGGCGTAGCGTCGTCCTTTCATGGGCCTCTTCAGTTTTGGAAACAGGAAAAAGTCACAGGGGGCCAGGTCTGGGGAATACGGTGGCTGCGGCACCATTACTGTGTTGTTTTTGGCCAAATATTCGCGCACAAGCAACGATGTGTGAGCAGGGGCGTTATCATGGTGCAAAAGCCAGTTTTTGTTCTTCCACAAATCCGGGCGTTTCTGGCGGATTGCTTCGCGCAAATTGCGCATAACTTGCAGGTAATATTCCTTATTGACCGTACTACCCTGTGGCAAGAACTCATGATGCACCACGCCCCTGCAATCGAAGAAAACTGTGAGCAAAACCTTCACGTTCGACCGAACTTGGCGCGCTTTTTTTGGTCTTGGCTCATGCGGCAGCTTCCATTGGGATGATTGAGCTTTGGTTTCCACGTCATAACCATAAACCCATGATTCGTCACCAGTTATGACCCTCTGGAGCACATTTGGGTCGTCACGGACCGAGTCCAACATCTCCTGAGCAATGTTAACGCGATGCTGTTTTTGGTCGAAATTGAGCAATTTTGGCACGAATTTCGCGGCGACCCGACTCATGCCCAAATCATTGGTTAAAATCGAATGGCACGAGCCAATCGATATGTTTAGGTCCTCAGCAACTTCTCTAACGGTGATTCGACGATTGGCTAATACTATTTTCTTCACTTTATCAATGTTTTCGTCTGTTGTTGACGTGCTCGGGCGTCCGGCACGCTCTTCGTCGTTCATATCTTCTCGGCCCTCTGAGAACATTTTGTACCACCGATAAACGTTGCTTTGGTCCAAGGTAGCTTCACCATATGCCACAGTCAACATTCGAAATGCGTCCGCGCACTTTATTTTGTTTTTCACACAAAATTTGATACAGATTCTTTGATCCATTTTTTGGAATAGGCAAAAATCGAAGACGAGCCAAAAACACATCCAAGCACAACAGCTGTCAAAAATTAACTAAACATTCAAAATGGCCGACCTTGTCAGCATAAGTAAGGGACATGAGTACCAACATAACGCTACAAAAAAATCAAATATACGTAGCCAGCGGAAATTCAAAATTCGCGATACTTTTTGAACAGACCTCGTAAATGTTGGGTAAAATTGGGTATGAAATATGAAAAAGATGGGTTTTCAGTTTAGATCGTCTAAAAAGACAAAAATAAACACGCTAATCACGTAGGTACTAATAAAGCAAATTAAATTTAAATATTGGTTTATTTTTTTATATTTTTATATTTCATCATCATCAATCATTTTCCCATATTTCGATAACTTTTATGGGAGGGGGCGTTGAAGGTTTATATTTCTTGGAGTGGGGGCGTTGGCCCAGAAAAGATTGGAAACCTATGTCTTAGACGAATGTGTGAAAAATCTGTGTATGATAGAGTGTCGAATGAAAATATAAGAAGTGAATGCGGTGCGTATAAAAGTGTTATGAACAAAATAATGAAATCATTAAGATGGTTTGGACACATGGAAATAATGAATGAAGAAGGAATAGCAAAGAGAATGTTAACGATGTTAATGGAACAAGAAACAGAGGAAGACCGAGAAAACTATAATATCGGCCATGTGAAGAGTAGGAGACTCCACGTGCGTGCATGACACGATGCATGAATGTTGAGGAAGTGAGAGAAGTATGTTCTGCCTACCTCTTCGGGTATACGACGTGATGGTTAGTTAGTTAGTTTTTTTTTTTGTATAAAACAGACGTTTGCACAAATAAAACCGATAATATCATAGTGTGCACCGCCAAGGCAAGTGATTATAAAGTGTTTTTTTTAATTAAATAATTAACACTTGTTTAAAAAAAATACATGAACAGGTTTCCCGAGAGTAGTAGGCATAAAAATCAAATCAGTTTATTAACTCAAAATACATTACAAACAGCAAAATGTTTAAGGCATCTATTGAGTACAGGTAAAATATTATAAAAATACAACAAAATACCAGGAACGCATTTGAGATGGTTCGACATTAGGAAAACAAGATACTTTATAAAGTCAAGAGAATTTGTCCCCTGAACGTACCTTTACTAATATGAAAGACGTCGATCTCCGAGGAGACCGCGTTCAGCAGACTAATTGCTTTTCCCACCGGTGTCACCAAAGGCAGATTGGTTCTGGCGGCCGGTAGGTAAAACAATCTACAGTGTACGTTTCAAATTGTCATTTCGAAGAAATTGCGTAACAGTTAGTTGTTGATAGAGTGTTACAGTTTAGAGCAAGTTAGTTATTTTAAAACCGCGTCTCCTTAGCCTACTTTGCGCCTATATAATTATTTAATAACGCAGATTTTGGGGCAAGTTGTTTCGTCATAGCATACTTTTAGATGCTTTGAAATATCGACGCATTCTTCAACGGATTGGCAATGGTTTAAGGCCACGGTCGTGATAGGTTTCTTGCGCGCTCTTACACAACACAGACGCCATATCTTACTCCAATCTTCGCCTTCATTCGCGCCGTCTATCCGATGTAACACAAGGAGACAAATCACTCCCCCCGGGGAAGAGAGAAAAGATATTATACCTTAGTAAATAATAAGAAATCGATTGAGTGACATATTTTCAACACACAGCTTCACCCGCTCTTAAAACAAATGTGTTAGACTCCCCCAAATATTTTACAAAGCACAGAGCGACATATCTGCTTTCTTTAATTTAATACGAATCTCCCAGATGTAGAGATTCTCTCTTGACCTAGATGTAGAGATAAAATGCAGAATTGAGGCAGCAAGAGCTACGTTTAATAAAATGAAATTACTCTTCTGCGATGATAACGTAAACTTGAAACTCCGCCAGAGAATGATCAAATGCTATGTGTGGTCTGTTTTATTGTACGGATGTGAAACGTGGACCTTGAAAGTTAACTCAATGAACAGACTGGAAGCACTTTTTTTTTAATGGCCGAGCCATAGAGGGCTCCCTCCGCTTACCCGAAGCTGTTATAGGCGCAGCGGCGCCTTTCGTCAGCTTCACTAGTGCACTCCCTAGGCCCGTCCCCCGTCCATGCGGGACTTACGTTAAAATAATAATAATAATAATATATATATGTTTGCAACCAAGGGGGACCCAGACCACATTTAAGCTACGCTACTCTCCCTCGATATCCCGCCGTACACACATAGCAATACAACAGCAAAAGAAAATACACAATTGATACATAAACAGCATATGTTAGATAAAGAATAAAAAAAGAAATAATGCACAGCAGGAGGCACAGGAGGGAGGGAGGAGACAAAATGCAGGATGGGGGAAATAAGGAAATTTATTTAATGTTTGGACTAAGGAAGGTAACATAGGAAGTTTATTCTATATATATTTAAGAGAAGAAAAAAAGACTGGAAGACTGGAAGCACTATAATAATAACAATAATATATGTATATTTGCAACTAAGGGGGACTCAGACCACATTTAAGCTACGCTACTCTCCCTCGATGTCCCGCCGTACACACATAGCAATACAACAGCAAAAGAAAATACACACATACGTCTAAGGGATCTCGAACTAGATTTATTATTATTATTATTTAATATTTTGTTGAGTAGCTCTTTACATCATTACAGCGCGAGCCAAATCCATGTAAAGGGTATAGCTATCATATTGATTTGTCTCCTGACATGTGATAGGTAGCTAGTCTATCACTATTCTATATTATTATCACGTGAATTGTACACCAGACCAAAGACAGTGTGTCAATCACACTGCCATCGCCGGGAATCGTACCTGGGACCCTCACTCTCACTCTGCCACTAAGGTCGTCTCATATCATCCTTACCGCATTTATTCTGCTCTCATTCCTTTTTCTGCCAGTTCCATGCTTCGCTTCCATACGTACCTATGTTATTATCAAATACTTCCTGTCACAAAAATTGCGTATATGAAACAAAAAATAATATGATAGAGTGAAAGGTCGTACAATACATCTGTAAGGTAATTTCTAAATGTTTTTTGATAATACCCTAGTATGGCGAAACATATAGCTCTCTAAAAATACAATAATAATAATATTATTGCGTAATACAGTTTTTCTTATGCGTTTAATGCTTGTAAGAAGTGGTGTGAAAATGAAATTAATTGCCAGATTATTCCGTATAATTGTTTCTGGAAATAATATATCACAGTATCGCAACACAGATGAACACACACGCAGAGTGGTTACGAAATGAATAGAAGGCCATACTCACAGTGGGTGAATAATTTTACCCGAATATCGCACCGAGTCTTCCGTGTTGAGTTGGAATAAATCAACTCATTTCCACACATAAACTAATTCTTTACAAACTTCGTATTATTTTATTCTCTCCTTGAAGATCGAACATTTTGTTTCAAGTGTCCTAATTTTAGCTTTTACAAGTCTAAAATCTTAAAAACTACGGTCACGTGCAGAGGATAGCGTCAACGCGAACCCATAAAAGGGTGCTGAAAGAAGAAGAATACAAGTCTAAAATTACCCACTTTTTTCTATAATATATTCGCATTTAGTTTTCATGTTTAATGCGCGTTGTTACTATGTACTTATAACAATAATACCCGGCGCCCAGAAAACGATACACAGCCAGCTAAACCTTCCACCACAATGGCAAGAGAATAGGAGAGATACTAGATAAGAGAGATAAGACCATTTTTCATCGTCATCATCATCAGTTTGTATCTGTCCACTCCTGGGCGACACACATTCATATCGTCAGAGCTACGAGCGATATAGCCTGCCAGCGCTGTGACTCTTCCGATGGTGTCAGACTTCCGTTCTGGACCTTTTTAAGGCTATCATTATAAAACTAAATTGCCATACTTTTTTGGCCCATCTGCCTTCTTTGTTATTTTTATACCTTGGGATTATAGATATTATTTTTTATACCTTCGGATTGTTGTTATTTTTATTCCTTCGGATTTTCGTTATTTTTTTTACCTTCGGATTATTGTTGTTTTTTCTTAGGATTTTTGATATTTTTTTTTTCTTACGGATTTTTAGAATATTAATTTTCCCTTCGGATTTTTAGAATATATTTTTTGGCTTTCGGATTTTTGATATTATTTTTTATACCTTCGGATTTTTAGTAAATATTTTTGTTATTTTTTACCTTCGGTTTTTGTTATTTTTTTTACCTTCGAATTTTTAGTATTTCAATTTTACCTTCTATTTTTTTTTTAAATATTTTTTGACCTTCGGATTTTTGAGATTATTTTGTATCCCTTCGAAATTTGTTATTTTTTACCTTCGGATTTTTGTTAATTTTTTTACCTTCGAATTTTTAGTATATTAATTTTACCTTCGGATATTTTAGTAAATGTAGTTTGGCTTTCGGATTTTTTAATTTATTTTTCATACCTTCGGATTATTGTTATTTTTTTTACCTTCGGATTTTTTATTTTATTTTTCATACCTTCGCATTTTTGTAATTTTTTTACCTTTGCATTTTTAGTATATTTATTTTACCTTCGGATTTTTTTAAATATTTTTGGGCCTTCAGATTTTTGATCTTAGTTTTTATACCTTCGGATTTTTGTTATTTTTTACCATCAGATTTTTGTTATATTAATTTTACCTTAAGATATTTAGTAAATATTTTTGTTATTTTTTTTTACCTTATATTTTTTTTAATTTTTTTTTACCTTGGGATTTTTGATATTATTTTTTATACCTTCGGATTTTTGTTATTTTTTTACCCTCGGATTTTTGTTGTTTTTCTTTCGGATTTTTATATAATTTTTTTCCCTTCAGTTTTTTGGTGTTTTATCTTCGGATTTTTTTTTTTTTTACCGTTTTTTTTATATTAGGATTTTTTTTTATATTTGTAACCTTTGTTTGACAACGTTCCGAAATGTTAATTTGAATTACTCGTTAAGGCTTTTTCTCTTCTATAATCCTTTATTAGATCTGACGATCTGCGGCACTGAAATCATGTGTCCTGGGATGTTGAGGTCCAGCTGTCCCTCCATCTCTAGTGATATTCGTTAAGAGTTGTAAAAGCTAAAATCATGACAACTGACACTAAAATCACCACACGAAATGTTTTTAAATATAATAGAAAAACATGAGTCTCGTTAGTTATGAAAAGGTATTTGTATTGAAGTTCTGGGTCCAGTATCGATCCTACCTGCATGCATTATACAACTGAGAGGAGCCCCACCTATCACTCAACTCGGGCACAGTTTCACTTTTGCCCCATTGTTTCAGGCCAGTACTGTCCCAAAAACCGCAGGGACCTTCGTTTTTCCCATCATTATTTGTATCAATTAGATACAATTCAATATATATCCCAACAAATACTGTAAACAAATATATAGAAGGAACATCGCTTCGCTTGTTTCAATCAATGAAATTCGTTTGCAGCAAAATGTAACATTTTTGCTGGTTCTTGGGATGTCACTTAGGCCTTTAATGTAATAGTTTCCCGTTGCCTTCTCCATATTTGTATACAACAGGTTATTTGAACCCAATTACTGTATACAACTTTTTAGCTATTGATTTTCATGACATTATATCGCCATTTTTATGTTCCGTGAATTCTACACCAGACCAAATACAATGTGACTGACAATTACACTGCCATCGCCGAGAATCGAAACCGGGAACTTCAATATGGCAGTCATAGCTCTTGCCACTCTGCCACGAACGTCGACATTCATAAGGACAGAAGTATATTTAATCTTCTTCTTCTTCTTCTTCTTTTGATAGATCTGACGATCTGTGACACAGAAATCATATCTCGTCGGATGATGAGATCCAGCTGTCCCTCCATCTCTTAGGCGGTCTTCCAGGTGGGCGGTGTCCGGAAGGGATTTCATAGGCGGCTGTATACGCGAGTCTGTCACCATTCATTCGGGCTACATGGTCCCTCCAGTATCTTCTTCTGGATCTACTCCACTGAACGATATCCTCTATTTCGCAGGTTTTCCTTATGTCTGCGTTGCGGACACGATCTCGGAGGGTTTTTCCAGTAATTGATCTTAGGACCTTCATCTCCGATGTTCTAAGTAGTCCCTTGGTTCGCACAGTGTCAGCCCGCGTCTCTACAGCGTACGTCATGATGGGTCGCACGCATGTTTTGTATATTCTGATCTTGCTGTCGATACGCATGTGCTTGTTTTTCCAGACCAGATTCTTCAGGCATCCTGACACGGCAGAGGCTTTACTGACTTGTTCACGTACTTCGGTATAAAGGTCACTTTGGCTGCAGATCTCCACTCCCAAATACCTGAAACTCATCACCTGCTCCACAGGTATATCATCAACAGTCAGTTTACATCTTGCAGGTTGCCTAGATATAGTGAGACTTTTTGTTTTGTTGACTGATATAGCCATATTTAGCCTTTGGGATACTGTGTGGAATTTGTACAACATTCTTTGCAGGTCATCTTCAGACTCTGCTATTAATGCGGCATCGTCCGCATAGCAAATGACATTCACAGTTTTACTGCCCATTTTATAACCTAGTCCCAGGCCAGCTACCTCTTCTATAATTTCGTCCATAATAAGATTGAACAGAAAGGGGCTCAAACTATCTCCCTGTCTTATACCATTGCTTGTAGGAATTTCCCTAGACAGTTCATTGTCAACCTTAATTTTCGTTTTGCAATTGGTATATAGATCTTGGACAGTCTTTATCAATGTATTGGATATTCCTCCTTCCTGTAATTTTCTTACAATATCTCTTAACAACACCCTGTCAAATGCCTTAGTCAGATCGACAAAACATATATAGGCTACTTTATTATATTCAATTGCTTTCTCTTTCAGTTGCCTCAGAATGAAGATTGCATCTGTTGTGGAGCGATTTCGTCGAAAACCCTGCTGTTCTTCCCTATTCGTTATCTTTTGCTCAAGTTTCGTTTTCAGAATACTTGTAAATAGCTTAAGCATTGTGCATAATAAGGAGATACCTCTGTAGTTCTCAAGGTTTTTCTTTTGCCCTTTCTTAAATACAGGTGTTGTTATACTTATTCTCCATTCCTGTGGTATAGTTCCAGCGGCCAATATCCTGTTAAATATGTTTTGGATCTCTTTTATACATTCTACGCCAGAGTACTTAATTAATTCATTGGGGATGTTATCGATTCCGGGAGCCTTCCTATTTTTCAGCTTCTTAATATGTGTCAGTGTCTCTATTTCACTGAATGTTTCTTCTACAGTAGCTTCAATTGTCGGGTATCCGTGCCCCGGGTCCATAGAATAGAGTTGTTTGAAGTACCTTTCCCATTCATCAATTGGAATTTTTGTTGTCTGAGTGTATTCATTGATAGGCTTTCTTTGGTTTTTAAGTAGTTTCCACACTTTTCTTTGGGCACCATGAAGGTCATATTCCATATCTTTTGAGAATTTGGCCCAATATTCTGTTTTTATTTTCTTGATTTCCGCGTTGACTCTGTTTCTTGTATTCTTATATTTGCGGTATTCTTCTGGTGTGGGGTTGCTCTTATATATTAAGTAGCTTATATATTAAGTAGTATATTTAATGTTTGTCGAAAAAATATAGAAAACTCCATCTTATTTTTCTTGTCCTGTTACACCTCCGTGGTGCATAGGACCTCAAGGAGCCTTCTCCACTCGACTCTATCGCATGTCTGATGCCTAACATCATCCCAAGTGAGGGCTTCTGCTTTGACCTCTAGGTCTGCCTCGCTTCCTCTTTCCCCCATAGGGTACCAGCTAGTGCGTTGAGTTCAGTCTCAGAGAGTGACCAAATGATAATGCCTTAGAAATGCGTAACATATAATTTACACAAACATAATAAAACTTCTAGAAAATAGACGTTTTCATTCGTATTAATAACAATTCGAACGCATACATAAAAAAATAATGGTTAAGAAAGTATACATTAACGATGTAAACGGAGTCGAAGAAGGCCGAGGAAAACATGGTTTAATCAAATTTTAAAGTCCGCCCATGTTAGTAGTCGAAAGAATCGATGTGCGTATGTGATTCGCTGTTGTATGAATGTGGAGGAACCTAGAGAGATGTGCCAGAATAGAATAGTGTGGCGGTCCATTCTTAATTCAATCATCTGCCTACCCTTCCGGGGAAACGGCATATTGGTTTATTGTTATTGATGTTTATAAGCAATTTGTACAGTTCTTCCGTAAGAAGCATAAAATATTTTACGGTGTGATATTTTTTATTTTTTTTTTATCAAGAGTTACTTTATGAGTATAAAATCTGTATGGTATTATTATGATGACCTTCGTGGCCGAGTGGTAGGTGCATTGACTGCCACCCCGAAGATTCCGGGTTCGATTCCCGGCAAGGGCAGTGTAATTGTTAAAATGTCTTTGGTCTGGTGTAGAATTCACGTGACAATAAAATGGCGATAGATTAGCTACCTATCACATGTCACGAGAATCACTATGATAGCTATAATACCCTTTACATTGATTTGGCTCATGCTGTCATGATGTAAAGAGCGATTCAAAAAAATAATAAAAATAAAAATAATTATTATATTCATTATTATTTTGTGAAGTCATTCTGTACGTCATTACAGGACGAGCCAAATCCATAGAAGGGTGTAGCTTTCATATTGATTCTCATGACATGTGATAGGTAGCTGATCTATTGCCATTTTATTATCACGTGAATTCTACACCAGACCAAAGACAGTGTGACAATCAGACTGCCATCGCCGGGAATCGAACCCGGTACCTTCGCTGTGACAGTCATACACTTGCCACTTGGCCATAAAGGTCGTTGAAATAGAAGAGGCACCCAAAGAAAGACGAATGAAGCGGTCCATCTAGTCTGGGAAACTGCGAAACGATTAGTTATTTGAATAAGTTTCAAAAGCATTAGAACCGAAATTTTCCAGTGAAAGTTGTATAAATTAGAATAATATTATTTAGAAACGAAATCTATATTGTCAATTAGGAAGCCCCAGCGGCCCGAGCCGAGACATTTGTGACTTTGACATTACGCCATTTGCTTTCTGCTATTCTGTTGCAAAGTCGTAACCGGTTTGCGGAAAGTGAAATTCATAATATTCGTATTAAATGAACCCAATGTTTGTGTTACGTTGAACTCGCGGGCAGCACATGACACGCGGTGTTTCTCGCTTACCATCCTGATTCAAGGACTTGTATTGCTTTCATAATCGTATATACACATTCGTAATCAAGGATACGAGTATACGAGTATCTCTCATAGCAGCAAGCTCCTGGAGTTAGTATTGACCCAACCTAAAATAAGTTGTTTTTTTTAATAGTTTCAATCCTGAGATTGGTTTGCAGCAATTTCTTCTATTCTTCTCTTCCATTCTTCCCTGTCTTGTGCAGCTCTTTTGAAATCTGCATATGATGAGCACCGTACGTCCACCAACAGCTCCTCCAGGTACTCTCGGCGTGGGCGTCCCCTAGTTTTGTCCCCTCGGTCATACCCTCCATTATGGCATGCAAAAGGCCTTCTTGTCGTATTACATGGCCGATCCATCTTGCACGCCTTTCGGACAAGGTCCTGAGCAGGTGCCTTCCTCCTTCGATTCTTTGGAGAAGCTCCTCATTTGTAATGTGGTCTCTCCAGGAAATTCCTAATATTCTTCTATAAGACCACATCTCAAAAGCCTGTCTCCGTTTATCTCTTTCGGATAGGCACCATGTCTCGCAGCCGTACATCAAGATACCCCTTGAAGAATATGTGTGGTAGTAAATTATTCTGGATCATTCCAGGAAGCGGTCCGCCTGTGTGTATCGCCGTGTGCTGTGCTGTGAATGTCACTGCCGTGTCAGTCGATCTATTTAGCGAATTCAATTGTGAGGTGCTCGTCACCGCCTAACTTCCGCATGCCGCCCGCTCTATAGAGCTGTGGCTGTAGCTGTAGCTGTAGGAAGGGACGGTAATTCTATTGACCTATTGACCGCGAGCTCAATTGCTATTCAACCGTTGAAGTAACCCTTTCTCTGCACGGCCGAGCGCGTATTTAAATAGTACAACAACAACAACAAACCATCACGCCGTTTCCCCGTTGGGGTAGGCAGAGAAAATGGACCGCCACACGACTCTACTATGTTTCCTCCATATTCATACAACGAGTCATACACGCACGTCGATTCTTCCATGACCAACTAACACCTATAAAATTAGATTAATTTGGTCATGCCACGTTTTCCTTGGTCTACCTCGATTCCGTACTCCATTTACATCGTCATCGTATACATTCTTAATCATTCTTTCTCCATCCATGCGCTCCATATGTCCGAACCTTTCATAATTTTGTTCAAAATACCTTCTTTCGCTCTACATTCCTTCTTTATCATTTGAAAATCTATCGTAAATCGTTCTACCACATATATGTCTTAAGGACCTCATCTCTACCGCATTTATTCTGCTCTCATCCTTCTGCCATTTCCATGATTCGCTTCCATACATAAAGTTGAGACCAGAACTCCATTGTGAACAGTCATTTTGGCTTTCATTGATAAACTATTGTTTCCAATGTCTAACTTCTTTATGTCTAAGAGAGGTTAGTAACATAATACCGATATACATTTTTTTATCAATTTATAGCGTTAACGCCGTGGAATTTCACATTGACCATTTTTTATGAATTAGCTCACTATTTTTTCAACTTTTGAGTGTATTATTCTCGACACGTTTCGAAGGTTTTAGACCTTCATCGTCGGTGGATGTCTTGTCGGAAACATGTCGAGAAAAATAGAAGTGAACCATGGAACTGGCAAAAGAAAGATGAAAGCAGAATAAATGCAGTAGAAATGAGATCTCTATGTCAAATCTGTATATGATAGAGTGTCAAATGCTTAGCTAATACACTAATGCTAATACACATGGAAAGAATGAGTGAAGATAGAATGGTAAAGAAGCTATTTGTAAACGACGTGATCGGAGCTAGAAATAGAGGAAGGCCGAGAAAAACTTGGCACGATCAAATTAATCAAATATTGAAGTCTAAGAAATCGACATGCGTGCATGACACGATGTATGAATGTAGAGGAATCGAGAGATGTATATCAGGTCAGAACAGTGTGGTGGTCCATTATTTCTGACTACCGCTTCGGGGAGATGGCGTGATGGTTAGTTATTTAGTTAGTTAGAAAAAACAATCCATTATTTTGACCGAAACACTATGAGATACGAGTACTTTAACATTATAAACTGTTAAATTAAAAACTTTGTTTAATGGTATCACAATTATTGTATTTTTATTTTACGCCACAGCTATTATTTTTGTTACATATATTATTGTAACACCTGATGATGTCAACATAGGTTGACGAAACAGCTCGCGTAAAATAAAAATCCAATTCCTCTTCTTCTTCTTCTTCCTTATTGTAGACCTATGTGGTCTGTTCTCCAGAGTGTTGCTCCTCCTGTGAGGAAGATTTCCAGCTGTCCTTCCATATTTTAGGAGGTCTTCCACGAGGACGAGTCCCATTAGTTGGTTATGAAATGCAATATAGAAGAGTCTGGTGGTATCCATTCTTCGAACATGACCGTACCTGTCCCTTTTTCGCTGTCTGCTCTATCTTATAATATCCTCAACCTCACATATCTCTCTTATTCTGGTGTTCCTCACGCGATCCCTCAGTGTCTTGACTACAATCTTCCTCAGTGTCTTCATTTCGGAAGTCCTCAAAACATGTTTGGTCCTTACTGTGTCTGCCCTTGCTTCGACACCATATGTTATTATTGGTCTTACGCATGCTTTATAGATTCTCATCTTTCTCTTAATGGCCAATACAAAAATACAATTGTGATACATAAAACAAACTGGACTAATGGACTTCCTCCTGGATATTTGGGTATAAGACATTATATTTCAACAGTCTCTGGCCGTGAAAGGGTAGAATGAGAGAGACGAGAGCTCCTTGATATTCACTGATTGCTAACCCGTGCCAGGAGGCATGGGCGAGGTGGCCCGCCTGGACAGATATACGCGCGGTACCGTACATACCAATTGGCTCATTTTCGCACAATCTCTGCATACTAAACACATGTGAAGAAAGTGTTACGCCCAAGTCAAATATAATAATCATTAGCGTAACTCGGATTTTTTTTATGTAGTTAATGAAAAATCGGGTGGTGGTCCAGGGGACAAAACACTTGGCTGCTGATCCAGGGGACTTGAGTTCAAGCCTGGACACGACTAGATTCCTTCTTCATAATAACGAGTTATTTTCAATCAATCAATCAAATCAGTTTATTTTCTCAAAAGATATTACAAACAACAGTTAAAGATTAAGGCATCTATTGAGAACAGGTAAAACATAAAAAATATATAATACCAGGAACCCATGAGAGATGGTTCGACATTAGGAATACAAGATACTCTCCAAAGTCAAGAGTATTTGTCTTCTGAACGTACTTTCACGAATATGAAAGACGTTGATCTCTGAAGCGATCATGTTCAGCAGTTTGATTGCTTTCCCCACCGGCATCAATCAAACTGCTGGAGACAGGTTAGTCCTGCATGCTGGGAAATAAAACAGTCTGTGTTGACGCTATCGAAGATGACCATCTGGAACATAAAGACGGTGTTATGTACCTAACCACCCGTTCCCATAAATCACTCTCCTACGTCTATATTTTGAATCAAGATTTGTTTATATTATATTAAGTAAACATTTGAGGATTCAGAGATGCATTAATTGATCTGTTCCCACAGGTACATGTGTCATCGAACAAAGAAATGCACACTATTTAAGCTGAACCGCATCATGGATTAGATACAATTGCATTTCCTTAATAGTAACACGTCTAGATACAATTACAACTCATTACTTGTAACACTTATTTATACCTATGTAATTTCTTGCTTGTAAAATCGTCTTAAATAAAGTTCTATACTTAAAAATTTAATCGTGTTGGAAGTTATTCCATCCCAAAAATCCTCACCCGAAGGATAAAACATAAAATTGGTGGCAAAGTGGCGAGACTATTTAAAAACATAAAAACGGGATAGCCGTCTGCAAATAATAGAAATCGCTCGTTGCCCTACCATATTCGCAATAAGGCAAAAAATGAGTTTTCAGAAGCCCTCTTAAAACTATTATTTTTAAGAGGAGCTTTTCAGACGAAGAACGTCCTTGAAGTATGTTAAATCTCTCGCGAATATCATCATCATATATTATATTGTATAATATTTACATATTACGTTACATATATTATAGGTATTATAATTGAGGAAATGTCGCAATGGACAGTTAGCCAATATTCTTCAGTTTAGTTCAGTAACAAAATAGAAGATATTGTAAAGCATATGTTGTAGGTGTAAATTTCGTAATTCTTTATGATAATTTGGTTCAAGTGTTCTTGTGGTTTCTAAGACTCGAGCTAAAAAATAACCCACTTCACGCTACCATTGCTCTGTGCTGAAAATAAACTTACTTATTTTTCTAATTCTGATTTGATGAACTCACAATGAAATCAATTTTCAATAAAAAGTCAGCTCTTCGTAGATATTAAAAATATGCTCATCATCCAATATCGAGCAGCATTGGTGTTATTTGCTGTACCGAATTCAATTTTTTAATCTTTTCTGCAATACACCACCCCAAACAGTATAGGTACTTCTTCTTCCCCTTATTGTATGTATATACAGGATATGGATATGGAGTCCTCACGAGGCGAGATATTCCGTTATGCTGGAGAGGGTTCAGAAAAATAATCTGAGGTATCTCTACATGAGGGAGTATGGTAGTTATCCGTGGCTCTATCCCACGGCATTTCTTTTAGGAATGCTCGGAACCAATTATTTACAGCTTCTAAGAGATATGCATCTCATTATCCATTTCTTTAAATTAATTAGGGGATATTTCGAGGACTCGGCTGTGCTAGAGGGTGTTGGTCTTTTTGCCCCTGATAGATTTTCCCGTCAGCGACAGCACAGATTGTTTTACTTACCGGCCACCAGAACCAATCTGCTACTGGTGACACCGGTGGGAAGAGCAATTAGTCTGCTGAACGTGGTCTCCTCGGAGATCGACGTATTTCATATTATTGAAGGTACGTTCAGGAGATAAATACTCTTGAACCATGTCTAATGCGTTCCTGGTATTATGTTGTATTTTTATAATATTTTACCTGTACTGAATAGATGCCTTAAACATTTTGCTGTTTATAATGTCTTTTGAGTTAATGAACTGATTTGATTTGATTTGATATCAAATTTCTTCCTGTGATGAAGATGTCCAGCCTTCTCTCCATCTCTTTGGTGGTCGTCCTGATGATCGACGATACTCTGGAGTGCACCACGATCTTAGGAATCCTCGCTAGATCCATCTTCTCGATGTGGTCCCTCCAAAATCGTCTTCTTTTCCTACATCATCTAACCGTGTCATAAATATTGCAGGTTATTCGAATCTCTCCATTGATCTCTCCGTATCCTATCTTTAAGGGTTCCACGATAGGTCCCAATGTTTTCATTTCTGCTACTCTAAGGAGATGTTTGGTTCTGACAGTGTATGCTCTTGCTTTGATTCCGTAAATCATTATGAGCCTGATGCATTTGCTTTCCGCTAGCATATGCTTATTGTCCCAGACAGTGTCTCTCAGGCATCCGGAGATAGCTGTTGCTTTTTTAGTCTGTTATTTAACTTCATTATACAGATCGCTGCAACTAGATATCTCCACACCCAGATATCTGAACCTCACGACCTTGTATACTTGAGCGGATATAATCGTCGCTGATGAACTGGTCTTCAAATCAAATCAAATCAGTTTATTTCATCAATAGACATTACAAAATTAATTTTTAAGGCATCTATTGAGAACAGGTAAAATAATATTATATAGGTATACCTACTAAAAGAAACGCATGAGAGATGGTTCGACATTAGGAAGACAGGATACTCTCCAGAATTAAGAGTATTTGCCTTCTGAACGTACTTTCACTAATATGAAAGACGTCGATCTCCGAGGAGACCGCGTTTAGCAGATTAATTGCTCTTCCCACCGGTGTCACCAGAGGCAAGTTGGTTCTGGCGACCGGTAGGTAAAACAATCTATGCTATCGCTGTCGGAGTTATCTATCAGGGACAAAAAGCCGAACACCCTCCAGCACGGCCGAGTTCTCGAAATTTCCCCTGAGTAATTTCAATGAAATTGGATTCTCCGTAGTTCGTATCCTGCGGTTTTCTTTATTAACAAAGCTATTTCATTGGAAACGGGCTCCATCGCTCATTATCTACCTAATTGTAAATTATCGAGATTTTGCTCTGCCTTTTTTAAAGGTCCCGCCAAAACGCCTTCGCACACCTTCAGCTCTGCAGTACCTACTCCACGATGCCAGTGTATCTACTCGCCGTAAAAAGTGTGAAAGTGAATTCGGTGAAGTTGTAAAGACGTTTTTTTAGCAAAGTAAAAACTAAATTCCCGTCCATTTTGTCGCCCGCGCCTGCATAACTCTCGGAAGTTTGTGTTTTTGTTGTGTTTTGTAACCAGCTCCAACGCGTAATATCGGTTTTTGTCAACCTTAATCAACTGCGCTCTTAATACTCGGATAGTTAATGGATGGATAATATGCTGTTGTACGAGAGGGAAACTAAAACACTGTTATGTCATTTGCTCTGTGTCCCGAAAGAAAATGATTTCATATCATGGTGACTGATAGGAGTTTTATTTTGTTTAAAATGGCATGTTCAACATTGAATAAAGATTAGTTTTTTTAAATAGTCCATTGTTTTGGCCGAAACACTATGATAATTCAACATTATTACTGTTAAAATTTAAAACACTGTTATAATATCACAATTTCGCGAGAGCTGTTTCACCAACGGATGTTGGCATCATCATGTGTTTGAATAAGTTTATTGTAACACCTGATGATGCCGACATCGGTTGACGAAACAGCTTTCGCAACACTCTCAGTGAATAAAAAGAAATTATGATATTTTAACGGTGTTTTAAATTTTAACAGTAATTAGTTTTCTTTTTTTTTTTAATTAAACTTAAGTCGTTCTTCTTCTTCTGGTGCCATGTCACGTCGCCCCGGTGATCACTGTAGCGAAATCATCTCTGTCCTGAGCCACTTGAAACAGGTTCTAAACTCTCCTCATTCCTATCCAATCCTTTTCATTCTGTAGCCAGGACAACTGCCTTCTGCCAACTCCCCGCCATTCCTATATCTTCCCCATGATTATCAGCCGAAGGAGGTGGTATTTTTACGATGGCTTTTGCTGGCTATACATTTCAGATTGATTTTTTAATAACACTTTATTTCACTGTTTACACAAACATTTAGGATAGTTTTCATCCTTCCTCAATGTAAAAAAGGCTAAAATTTACACCACGGAATGATGAGAACCATCCAAAACATGTCGTGTTGTGAAAAACAATGTTTGTAAATATTCAAACGAATGATATTTTACGAGTTTAACACTCGCCGCACGGTGTAGATACGGAGCATTCCTCTCGGGACTGTCGCGCGGATAAGACGCACGTACATACGTTGCGTGTGTACATTTTTGCACTCATTTCATATTATTCGACGTTTAAATCATTATCATTCTTGTAGCTTATTGCGTCAATTAACCTTGTAGATCTTGCTTTACTTCCATTTAAAACACACTTTGAAGCTAGATACTCAATCCACCACCATGGGTAAAGGGTAAATTTAATACCGTAATTTTTTCCCCCTGCTGTCGATTCGTCATTTTGGTGTTCTGTTTTGGGTCTACCTCAGGGTTGGCCGTGCAACACAATGAGAGGGAGTCTGGCTGGATCTATTCTTCTGACGTGTGCACAGCAATATCTTCTCCTTTGCCTCACCCACCAAAGACACTTTCAACCTCGCATATTTCGCTTATCCTAGAATTCCTATTCTATCAGGTAGCGTCTTGCCATTATTCTTTAATTCCTTATTCTATCAAGCAGTGTCTTACCATTATACTTTAATTCCTTATTCTATCACGTAGTGTCTTGCCATTATTCTTTAATTCCGTATTCTATCACGCAGTGTCTTGCCATTATTCTTTAATTCCTTATTCTATCACGTAGTGTCTTGCCATTATTCTTTAATTCTTTATTCTATCAGGTAGTGTCTTGCCATTATTAAATTCCTTATTCTATCACGTAGTGTCTTGCTATTATTCTTTAATTCCTTATTCTATCACGTAGTGTCTTGCCATTATTCTTTAATTTCTTATTCTATCACGTAGTGTCTTGCCATTATTATTTAATTCCTTATTCTATCACGTAGTGTCTTGCCATTATTATTTAATTCCTTATTCTATCACGTAGTGTCTTGCCATTATTATTTAATTCCTTATTCTATCACGTAGTGACTTGTCATTATCTTTGAATTCCAAATTCTATCACTTAATGTCTTGCCACTGTGTCTTCCCACTGCAATTTAACCAAATTAACCAATTTATTTCTTCCACAGATTAAAGGATGACCGAAGGTGTTGAAGACAACAAGATTTAAAGTTAGAGTGTGCGAGAGTACAGAGAGAGAGCGCCATGGAGCATATATACACGATCAAGGTGAAGAGGCAGTTCGACCCCCGCGGGCTGTACCCCTCGGAGAGGAGGTACAGCGCCTCCACGGTGCGCGGACTGGCCTGGGTGCACGGCGTGCTGGCCGCCACGTGCGCGCTGCTGGCCACCCTGGTCCTCCTCAACCCCGCCCTGCAGCGCTCCCTCGCCCTGCCCCCGGGGCTGCTGACGGCCGGGGCTGTCGCGGCCTGCTTGGCGGCCGGCCTGGCCTCCAGGAGATGGTGAGTCGCCAGTGTCGCTTTTACCCATTAGTCAGTAAGAGAATCAAACCTTCGTTCCAGCTCTCGCAAATTCTCACAGAGCATGGAGCTACACTCGTATCTTCACAGATTCAAAATCAAAGACACACAAACAATCGAACACGTCATCATTCACTGTCCCATCTACACACAGTAACGATAGAGACTGGAGAAGCTAAAGAATACCAAAGAAGGGGCATAATTATCAGTGACTTCCCAGCCATCCTCCCAACAATGAAATGGTGATGGTTCGGTTGCAGTCAGCCATTAAATTGTTGTATTTTTTCCAATTCATACCGCAACCCTGCTGAGGTTTTCCCTAGTTCCCTCAGCTGTAAGACGAATGTCGGGATGCATAATAGATAGCTCATGGAACCCCAGGTCTGGCACACTTACAAACATATAGTTAAACACTATTTAAACAACTTATCACCACCTTTCATAATTAAAAATCAAGGTATTGAAAACAAAGCAACATTTTTCTGACTCATAATTTAAAAATTGATTAACTTGGACGTGCCACGTTGTCAATGGTCTACCTATTGAGACAAAATAGTATTCAAAGAGATGTGGTCGATGTGGTCCTATAGAAGACTATTAGGAATTTCCTGGAGAGACCACATTACAAATGAGGAGGTTCTCCAAAGAATCGAAGGAGGAAGGCACCTGCTCAGGACCTTGTCCGAAAGGCGTGCAAGGTGGATCGGCCATGTAATACGACAAGAAGGCCTCTTGCATGCCATTTTGGAGGGTATGACCGAGGGGACAAACTCTAGGGGACGCCCACGCCGAGAGTACCTGGAGGACCTGTTGGTGGACGTGCGCTGCTCATCATATACAGATTTCAAAAGAGCCGCACAAGACAGGGAAGAATGGAAGAGAAGAATAGAGGATATTGCTGGAAACCAATCCCAGGATTGAAACCAGAGAGAGAGAGAGAGTATTCAAATCAAATTGTATAACAAATATAAAAGAGTATCTATAAATAAATATGTCTTTCTCTCCAGGTACATAGACCGGAACATAACTCTGTTCTTCGTGTGCTCCCTGGTGTCCACATTCCTTTCGATTGCGGCCTTAAGCCTCATCGTCTCCCGCGTGGTCTCCGCGGAGGAAGGCAGCGCAGTCTTCGGTGACTTCTTCACGAGTGAAAACCTGGAGGGACGGGTGCAGCTGGTGTCGGGAGAAGTAGGAGACGTGGAAATGGAGAATGCCACTATGGAAGCTAATCAGACGTGGATTTACATTATAAAGGTAAATTACATAATAAACGCTTCAATCTGATGGTGTAGCAAAATTTCTTTTTTAATATGTTAATACACTTGTAAATTTGTATTTAAACCACTTTAATATTCTCAAAAACCAATCAGTTTTGCTCCCGCCGGTGCTTCATCGGGGTTACAAAAGACACAATTCAGATGAAACTTTGGCGGGAGCAAAACCTATCAGTTGTTGTAAAGAATAAAGTGGTGTAAATACAAATTTACAAGTATATTAATATTATATTTAATAATGTCACGCCACAAATTAAGTGCTTCGTACGAAAGTAAAAAAAAAATCGATTCTTCTTTTTCCGTTCCGTTCCGCAGCAGACCTCAACTGGCTCCTGTCCCTGGCCATCCCTCTCCATTCTCCAGGCCTTTCTAGTTTCCTCTAATCGTTAGTCCTTATGTTTTTGCTAGGTCGTTGTTCATTAAGGAGTCCGAGTTTCGAAGCGATTGTGTTAGTCTTCGTAATCATGTGTTCTTTTACCATGTAAGGTTTTAAATATGTTTTGTTATGAAGTAGTCAATACATTTTATATTATAATGTTACTGCACATAATGTTTGTTCTCATTATTACTTTGGTAATTTTTGTCATTCACATTACCAAGGAAATAGAATTGATTTTATTTATTGCTCCTTGAACAATGCTGTAAAACTCTACATTAAAAATTGGATATTGATCAAAACGTTTGATTTCTGGAAGATTTATCACATTAAGTAGGAATGATAATATCCAACCAATGCAAAAACAATTTGCTTCCATAAAATTTAAAAAAACAACCTAGAAAACTGTTGTTTTCATTAATACAATAATACGAGATCTGCAAGGTGGAGGATGTCGTAAGATGGGGCAGACAACGCAGAAGATACTGGAATGCGCACGTGCAGAGGATGGATCCCACCAGAATCCCACACGCTGTGGCGCATCAGATTCCTGCCGGCTGCCGTCCCCCCGGAAGACCGCCGAAGAGATGGAGAGATAGTTGGGAGTCAACCACCCAAGAGAGGCCAGCCTGATTTCAGGAACAGACCAAAGGTCTATAAGGAGAAGAAGAAGAAGAATACAATTATTCAGTAATTAATACTAATGAAAACATCAATTTTCCAAAAGTTTTATTAGAGTTTATGGTAATGTCATGTTTCGTCTTGCTTAAGTGTTATCAAATGTGACATTTGATAATACCTTATAAGGGCAAAAGATGTCATTCCCATAAACTATTATAAAACTTCTATAAAACAGGCGTTTTCATTAGTATTAATTATTTAATATGTAGTTTTACATCATTGTTCAAGATACAATAAATAGAATTATTCAAATTGGAATTTCCAGCTCTTTAGATTTTTAGTACCATACCTTTATACAAGGATAATGCTTCTCAGGTTCCGCTGGAAGATCTAAAGCAGCAGAACATCCCTCTGCTGGGTGAGGAGCCGACCTACAGGAAGTCGCACAAGGTCCTCTCCATCAACATCCTCATAGCGGCCGCCGTGGAGATGCTGTGGTCCATCATCAGCGTGGCTCTGGCCTGGAGAGGAATGCGCTCCGACTACCCCGATGGAGACCCCCAGGACAGGCGTGGGCCCACCGTTCAAGTGGTCACGGAATTAAAGGTAGAATATAATTATTATAGAAGGTAGAATAGTAAGAATTAATGGGTCGTGGTCAAGGTGACAGAACGCTTGACTCCTGAACCAGGGGACTCAGGTTCAAAATCCTCTCGGGCATGCTGGGGACCAATAGTTTACAGTTAAGAAGGGATGGTTGCACACTACCCATTTCTTCAGACTTATCAGGGGATTCTTTGAGAATTCCGTCATCTTGGAGGCTATCCATCTTTATGATCCGGATGGTTATCTTCAACAGCGTCAGCACAGACTGTTTTATCTCCCAGCATGCAGAACTAACCTGCCTCTGGTGATGCCGGTGGAGAGAGCAATCAAACTGCTGAATGTATTTTCACGAATATGTCTTTTATATTTGTGAAAGTACGTTCAGAAGACAAATACTCTTGACTTTGGAGAGTATCTTGTATTCCTAAGGAATGCAGTGGGTTAAAGCCACGGATAGCTACCAAACTCCCTCATGTAGAGATATCTCAGAAATCTTTTCTGAACCCTCTCTAACATGACCTCGTGGGGACTCCATATCACCGAGCCACACTCAAGCCTTCTCCAGACCAATGAGTTATACAAAATTCGCAAAACATAGGGATTCTTGAGAACTCTTACAGTTCGGAGAATAAATCCCAACATTTTCAGTGCAACTCCACACATTCTCTTGATGTGAGTATGGAAAGTCAGCCTACTTTCATTCACAGGAACCATCTCTCATGCGTTCCTGGTATTACATATTTATTATATTTTACCTGTTCTCAATAGATGCCTTAAACTATAAAATTGTTTGTAATATCTTTTGAGAAAATAAACTGATTTGATTGATTTGAAATCTGGACATGACCTAATTCCCTCATCATAAAGATTTATTATTGGAAATTGCATAATAAATTATAATACCAATAATTTAAATCTTTGGTTTTATTTATTGATAAATTACCAAGTACATGGTTTTAATACCTCCCAACTGGGTAATCCGTTCTAGGGAGTACACAATACTGTTTTTTTCTACAATATAACACAATTTGATTTGATTTTTTTATGTTGTTCATTATTTCCAGGGTAACAACACTCGTCATCTCCCCAAGAACACCCGGATCCTTCCCCCGAGGCCTGATCTCATCCAGCACCATCATCACCCGCGCTGCGACAAGATTCGCAAGTTCTTCCGCTCGCAGAGGGAGAGCGGAGGACTCTTTTTGCAGACCGGCGACCAGCTCGTTCTTGAATCGCAGTCACAGCAGCTCCCGTCCAGAGAGAGCAGCGCCCAGTACAGAGAGAGGATGCTCACATTCTTGAACGGGGAAGCTAAAACTCAAGAAATGAAGCCACAAGATACTGCAAATAGTGAAATCACAACTATTTCTATATCGGATACTTCCAAAATTGGTTCTCCAGAAGATTCTCTTAAATCAGATAGCCTTAACACTACCGCTAAGACCGAATGCCATCCGAAGTTCGAAGCCCCACCGGACCGTTTGTCCTGGGGAGATGTCAGAGAATATCCGGTCTATGATCAGAATACCCTGGATTTGGATAAGATTAGACTCACGTTTGAGAGACGAAAGGCAATTGATGCCGAGAAAAAAAAGAAATTGGAAGAAAGTGTATCTAAAGTAACAGAACCAAATAAAGAAGACATTCAACATCAGGAGGCACAAGAGTAGCATAACATAATGTGATTATGACTTTTGAAATGAAACAGTGCAACTAACAATTAATTTAATTTAAATGGACGCATTCTCTATTTCTGAAATAAAGAAATTTTAAAATGTGTCAATAAATGCTCAAAGAGATAGGAAGAACTTTGTTTTGGTGATATTTGTGACATTTAAACATTGATAACCTTTGTGAATCATAACTATAACAGTTAATTAAATATTTTGTTAGGAGAATCACGCATATGAATGAATTAGAAGTTATATTTAGCAATATTTAAACAAAAGTTGTCAGCTGTTAACAAACAATAATAAAACTAAATAACACTTATGAATTTACTTCAACAAAGTAATTTTTAAAAATGGCAGCGTACTTTTAAACTTGAAATTCTTGTTAAATAATTGATTTGTTTTATTTAGATAGCTTGACCACAACGAGGCTTCTCAGTATATTTTTACAAGTGTATGATACAAAATCATCATTTCTTTTCTGTTTTATTTCATATAAATTTATTATTGCTAGTCTCATTAAAATGGCAGCGTGCTAAATTAACAATTAAATTAGGTAATTGACAATGTTGTACAACACTGAGAAACATAACTCTAGATATTAAAGGGTTCAACTTTAATTAATACAAATGAAAACATCTGTTTTATAGAAGTTTTATTATAGTTTATAGGAATGACATGTTTTGCCTTTCTAAGGCATTATCAAATGTCATTACATAGAATGAAAGACCAAACATGTCATTCCCATAAACTATAATAAAACTTGTAATAGACAATTTCATTCTTATTAACTATTTAATGTGGAGTTATACATCATTTTTGTATCAACAAACAATAAATAGGTTCAACATTAACTAGTTTCACAATCATCCTCTCTATTAACTAGATTTTTATATCGTGTAGCTTTTGCCGAAGAATAATTAAAACATTTTACCCGAATAACAGGTAAAACTAAATTGTATTCTAATGACGATTGGTAAAATGTTTGTAATGGGGCTAAGTATTAAACATAGTTACAGCATTTAGTGATTCTAATTTATATCTGTACCTGTTGAGGTTATTATTCCTGGATACAACTGAAGGCCTCATGGGTAGTAGGGAGTAGCTTGTAAGATGCTTGCTTTCATTAGAATAACACCAATGAAATGATGTATTGTGATATATTAGCCTACTATTACTCTAGTTCTAAGACTATTTTACCATTAATTGTAATAAATAATATTGTACAATAGTTTCTCATTTTAGTTTTCCTTTAACAAAACCTATTTCTTTTCATTCATTTTAATTAGAAAATTAATAACTTAGTATTCTACTTAGATGGCTCTTTACACAATATATACTGTACAATAGAGGAGCCATAAAATGTCTTCTTCTTTCTTAAGAGAATTTGGCCTCCTGTGAGGTGGACTCCCACCTGTCGAACCATCTCTTTGGTGGGCTCCTTGAGGTTGGCCGTGCAACATAATGAGAGAGAGTCTGGATGGATCCATTCTTCTCACGTGTGCATACCAGTATCTTCTCCTTTGCCTCCCCCAACTAACAACATCCTTGGCCTCGCATATTTCCTTATCCTTGAATTCCTAATTCTATCGCGTAGTGTATTTCCATTATTAACACTTTAAGTACCCGGGCAGTATGATTACATCATCTATGGACCCAGATATGGAAGTGAAGTGCAGGATTGAAGCAGCCCGTAGTTCATTCAACAAAATGAGATCAATACCAATAGAGAACCGGGTGGTGGTCTAGGGGATAGAACGCTTGGCTCCTGATCCAGGGGGCATGAGTTCAAGCCTGGACACGACCAGGCTCCTTTTTCATAATAATGAGCTATTTTCTGCTCACATTAAAGATTGTAAAATAAATTCTAATATCATTGATATAAATCCTTGATGTTAGTCTTTTTTATAAAATAAAAAAAATATTCTGCAATGACAACTTGAACTTGAAACTAAGGCAGAGAATGTTGAAGTGCTATGTCTGGTCTGTATTACTCAATGGCTCGGAGACTTGGACCCTGAAAGTGCACACTATGAACCGGTTGGAAGCATTCGAGATGTGGTTGCACAGGAGAATGCTTCGCATACCGTGGACAGATTTCGTCAGCAATTTGGAGGTTTTGAGGAGAGTCAACTGTAGTAGATAACTGCTTAAGGACGTTAAGGTCCGTAAGATTTCATATCGGGGTCACATTCTGTGGGGAGATAAACACAGTTTGCTCCAACTAATACCGATGGGAAAAATTGAGGGGCAGCATGGTCCTGGTAGGAGGCAAACGTCTTGACTGTGCAACATAAGAGACTGGACCGGGATGAGACATGTGGGGGAGCTGTTCCGGGTTGCGCAAGATAGTGATTGCCAACGTCAGGGGGACCTGATACGGCACGCGAAGAAGAAGTGTATTTCCAGATGATGTAACGTCGTCAAAACCCAATGGATGCATAAAAGATTAAGAAATTCGAAACAAAGAATTCTAATTTAACTCTAATTTACAAATGAAAACCTCATTTTTCTTCTTCTTCTTCGTGTTCCTCCCCTATCGGGGATTGAAAAACATCGAGGTTATTTCTACCCTTGATTCAGCAGCTCTAAATGGGGATGTTGTGCTACAACTGAACCATTCTCCAAGGTTTTCTAGACAGGATTTTTTTCTTCTCCCGACACTTCGCTTTCTGTTCATTTTACCTTGGACAATCAGTTGCAGAACTTTGTATTTATCGTTTCTCAAAATGTATCCGAAGTATTCTCTTGACAATTTATTTTTATTTCTTCGTTTGCCGCAGTAGACCCTCGTTTGTGACTCTTTCTGTCCATGATATTTTAAGTATTCTACGATATATCCACATTTCCATGAAACACGTTGAATGATCTTTCTAGGAAAGCATTTTTAAACTATAATCCGAAGGTATTTACAATCCAGGAATACTGAGAGAACTAAATCTTTATGTTTCTAACAGCTATAGCAGAGCAACGAGGCATATCATATTTTGTGCCCCAAATTACCACACAGAGGCACTTCGCTGTTTTTAAGTGATTCGTCATTTTAATGAGGTGGCAAAGGAGACAGACCTCTTTGGATGCAATTATAACGAATATGTGAATACTCTTACTATAAGAGCAACAAAGAGATAACTGTCATATTTCTATTCACAAGGTTTGATGTATATTTCCTTTCATCTTTTTTTTCACCCTTTACATCGCGATTTGGCTCGTGCTGTAATGATGTAAAGAGCTTGTCAACAAAATAATAAGAATAATTTCTAAGGCATCCAGTTTTTTGGTGATAGCTTTTGTCAAGGTCCGTGTTTCCATGCTGTAGAACAAGATGGGTAACACGTAACATCCAGTTTGTTACAAACAGAACTACTTAGACCTGTGGCATCTTCAGTATAGAGAGGAGCGGGATCCAAATATTCAAGTCATTTTAAGGGGAAGAACTTGTTAGAGACCCTTTGATGGAATTTTGTAACAGATATTGATAAAAATAAAAAGTGTGAATGGTGTATATAACAAAATTTATTAAATTATCCTTCGGGGGATTGATATATAAAGGTTTAAGGAAAGACAGGGGCACAAATTTGTATAAAAACATATAAAAATAGATCAATATCCTATCACAGTTTATACAAGTCACTTACACGGACTAACTTCAACAAAAATAGACCCATCCTTTCAGAGGAACAGATGGACATATCACCATTTATTATAAATACACCAGATTTGTTTTTAATAAGGCACATTATTTGAAAGTTTAAAGTTCCGCATATGAAAGATTATTACATATAACACTACAAGTAAAACACGAAATGAATGCAAGTAATTACACAAGAAGGAGCCTACAGCTAAAGTATATCCTACACACACAGCAGGTCAACACTGGCAGTTTATCCTCTATAATAAATACAATTATTTTCACATTGGCCCACTTCTAGTCTCTAGTTAATGTCGCTGCACCATCAAATATAACAGATTTAGGCAATCCCAAACATCTTATTGTATAAGCTTTTCAATTGTATAACTTACACAATCCAAATGATCATCATATCAAAAGATCTTGGCTGTCTCAAAACCAGGAAGATCTTATTCCAAATATTAATAATTATACAAACATCTGTGCTGTTATCAGAAGATCTCAAAAATAATGCTGAGATCTGTTCATGTTTTACATAAATCAAAGTGTTCTGTACAAAAAAGTCAACTTGTCTTAACTCCAAAAATACCATTTTACAGTAAAGGCAAGTTTATTTTTACTTTTTAAATATTAATTTAGAAAACTAATATTCACATATTATCTACATCCAATATGCCTCAACTTAGACACAATCAGTTTTGAAAAATATTGAATGTTTTCAGTATGAATGGATTTAAATTATTTTGACTACTTTGCTGCAAATGGACTTATGTTACATAAACAAACAAACCATCACGCTGTTTCCTCGTAGGGGAAGCCAGAGAGAATGGACCTACCACACTCTCCACTATCCTGTCATTTATTATTTTAATAAGTTATCTTGGCGATTTAAAAAAAATTAAATACTGTTTTTTTCCACATTTGAGATGGACTCTCAAGTTTATATCGTACATTAGAAAACTGTCAAGAAAAATACACTCAAAAGTTTAAAAAAGTGTTTTAATTCATAGAAAAGAGTCATTGTGGAATTCCAGCATTACACCAAGTTTATAAAAAAAATATGTTATTTTGACTCTGTCACAAAGTATTTAAAACATTTGGGATGTATTTTATTATGTTGCTATAATACATTAACTCGTTGGCTGCCTCTAACCCCGATCGGGGTTATTCGGCTACTCAACCAAAGCGAACCCCGTTCGAGGTTGTCGATGTAGTAAATTGCGTATCCAGCCGTATTTCAACGGCGTTCGCGTTAAACGGTTGCGGAATATGTCGGCAGTCAACGAGTTAAGTAAATGGCCTTAATAGAATGTTTGACATAACAGAATTCAGATATGTATTTATGTCAATTTTGCCAAAAATGGAGTTAAGACAAGTTTGGCTCTCGGACATATGTATGTACAATGATCTGGACAATAAAATAATTATCAATATCATAAACTCTAGACAGATGTACAACAATGTTTATATGTCAGAGAGAGAAGTAGCCGAAACAAGATCCACATAGTTATCGCCAGTGGCGGTACTCCCATTAAGCCCAAAAATCCAGCTTGTGTAAGAAATTTTAAATTAAAACTTCTTCTGGCTTACAGGGGTTTAGCTCTAGTGGCTATTCCTCTTACGTCTGATGGGAACATTGTTGAAAATGTGATTTGGTGGGTTATTGGTTGATGCGGGGGCATGATTACTTAGATTTGGGGGTTTTGTTTATGTAAGCCGGGCTTCTGGGCTTCTATGGGAGAACCGCAACTGGTTCGAAAAACAATCATTTAACTAACAAGGAAACATTTAGAGATAATTAAATATAACATGTAATTCATATTTTTAAACATAAGGCACAAGATAATAAAGAATAAATGTAAAATAACATTTGTTTTCAGGATTTCTGTACATTGAGATTTCAAATACGAAATTAGGATAACTTACAGAACATTAAAATAGTAATTAGGCACTTTTTTTTACTTAGTAAGAGATTAGGACAACCCATGTTATGTTCATGATTTTGCCTTCTCCCTATAGATCAAAAAACAATCGCATTGTGCAGTATTTATGAAGTCTGTCTTTTACAATATATTTATTTAATTTGCAAACAAAGCTTTGGGGTTAAAAAAAACTACAACAAAGATGTATTGTTTCTTGAACAATGATGTAAAACTCCATATTAAATAATGAATACGAATGAAAACATTTATTTTTTACAAGTTTTATTAAATTTTATGGGAATGACGTGTTTCATCTTTCTAAGGCATTATCAAATGTGAAAATGATAACATTTGATAATGCCTTTGAAAGGCAAAACATGACATTCCCATAAAATATAATAAAACTTCTAGAAAACGGACATTTTCATTCGTATTAATTACAGCAAAGATGATACAGAAAATATTTTCCAATTGTTTGGAAATATCAATTTTTATTCTGAATAAATATAATTCATATTCGTATTTATTAACAATGAATTAATACTCCATATTAAACATCTAATATTAACGAAAACGTCTCTTTTATAAGAAGTAAACTAACTAACCACCAGGCCATCTCTCTGCAAGGGTAGGCAGGAAGAATGGATGGCCACACTGTTCTCCTGACATACTTCTGTTGCTTCCTTAACCCCTCACACGGCAGACATTTAATATTTGATTGTGCCACGTTTTCCTCCATCTTCCTTTATTTTTTGTCACGCTTACAGAAGTTTCATTATAGAAAAAGTATATAATAATATATAATATAAATTGGATCATTTATAGATCGCCACTTTTATGAATTACTCATCTCAAGGGCCAACGGAAGTTCCGCTTGTGGATGTTTTATTACATATTATGGAAATGACATGTTTTGCCTTTTTAAGGTATGTATTAATCAAATATTAACATTTGAATAACGAAAATAAAAATAATTAAATAGTCCATTGTTTTGGCCGCAACACTATGATACCTTAACATTTTAAACTGTTAATGAATAAACTTTGTTTTTTGTATCACAATTGTATTTTATTTTACGCGACAGCTGTTTCATCAACCTATGTTGACATCATCAGGTGTTACAATAATATGTCAAATTTTCATGATTCCATGTAAAACATATAGCTATCATAGTGATTCTCATATGTGATAGGTAGCTAATATACTGCCATTTTATTGTCACGTGAATTCTACACCAGACCAAAGACAGTGTAACAATCACAATGCCACCCGGAACCCTTGGAGTGGCAGTCGTATCACTCGCCACACGGCCACGAAGGTCATCACATTAGTTAATATTTGATACATTTTAATTGATAGTAATCATTTGATAATGCCTTAGCAAGGAGAAGCATGTCAGTCCCATGAAACAATATAAACATCTAGAAAACAGGCATTTTCATCTGTATTAAATATTTCATTGACATTTATTACATGATTTGTATATTTTTTCTTTAAAACCAAATAATAAATTGAACAGTTAAGATTCCACGACACAAGGCACTAAAGATCACTAGTCAAATATAAAATAATATTTTAATTTACAATCAAAAGTTACAGAAAAACATTTTATAAAAATTGAAAATTTATGAAATTATGCACAAAATAATGAAAATAAAAATTAAATATACAGAAAATTACTTTCAAAATATATATTTAGTTTGTTTCAACTTAGTTTTATAACTACAAACAGTTTCAGTAAATCGCTGAAAGAATTTGCCTTGAAGCTCTTGATAAGAAGTTCCTGACCAGAAGACTTGAAGCCCTTGATAAGAAGCTCCTGACCAGAAGACTTGATGCCCTTGATAAGAAGCTCCTGACCGGAAGACTTGAAGCCCTTGATAAGAAGCTCCCGACCGGAAGACTTGAAGCCCTTGATAAAGAGCTCCTGAACTGCAAGCCCTTGATGAGAAGCTCCTAACCAGAAGACTTGAAGCCCTTGATAAGAAGCTCCTGACCAGAAGACTTGAAGTCCTTGATAAGAAGCTTCTGACCAGAAGACTTGAAGTCCTTGATAAGAAGCTTCTGACCAGAAGACTTGAAGCCCTTGATAAGAAGCTCCTGACCAGAAGACTTGAAGCCCTTGATAAGAAGTTCCTGACCAGAAGACTTGAAGCCCTTGATAAGAAGCTCCTGACCAGAAGACTTGATGCCCTTGATAAGAAGCTCCTGACCGGAAGACTTGAAGCCCTTGATAAGAAGCTCCTAACCAGAAGACTTGAAGCCCTTGATAAAGAGCTCCTGAACTTCAAGCCCTTGATGAGAAGCTCCTAACCAGAAGACTTGAAGTTCTTGATAAGAAGCTCCTGACCAGAAGACTTGAAGCCCTTGATAAATAGCTCCTGACCAGAAGACTTGAAGCCCTTGATAAGACGCTCCTGACCAGAAACCATCTCGCTACTATCTTCTGGACCAGGGCCTTAATTCAGAAGATTCCAGTGAGCTGCTGAAAACGGTCAAAGCCGTAAAACCGAGTGGATTTAAACTAAATATATATTATAAAGAAATGTTTGTATTTTCATTATTTACAATGAACTACCAATCATCTACCAAGAAATTACAATTAACATTATGCACAAAAAACATACATTTTGTAATTAGAATAACATAAAAATAATGATGTTCAGATGAAAAAATCCTCCATTATAGACTATACCTATTTAGTATGAGGGCTGCCTCTGATGCTGTGATCAGGAGAGGTTTATTTCAAAATGTTTGTTTTAATCCAATTAGGATAAGAAGGTCTTCCCAGAGACATTGCACAGCAATGTGGTTTCCGAGAATCGGATGATCTGTGAAATTAGCAACATTGAAAAATCATTTCAGTAGTAAAAACCCACATAAACCCACAAAATTACAGATAATTTTATTAGTCAATTGAAAAGTTATTTATTGTTTCTTGAAAAATGATGTAAAACTCCATATTAAATAATTAATACAAATGAAATTGTCTGTTTTTTAGAAGTTTTATTATATTTTATGGGAATGACATGCTTCACCAACAACAAATCATCACGCCGGAGGGATAGGCAAAGAGAATGGACTGCCACACTACTCTATACTGACACACCTCCACATTCATACAGCGAGTCATACACAAACGTCGATTCCTTCGACTTTTAACACCTTTAAAAATTCATTAATTTGGTAATGCCATGTTTTCCTCACCTTGCTGCGTTATCTAATTGTTCATTACCAAAAACATATGATAATGCTTTAGCAACGCGAAACATGTCATTCCCATAAAATATAATAAAACTTAAGTTAAGCATTTCATGACTACTTATATATTATAGATAGACAGCACAGATAGCTACCGGCCACCAGAACCAATCTGCCTACTGGACACCAGTGGGAAGAGCAATTAGTCTGCTGAACGCGGTCTCCTCGGAGATCGACGTCTTTCATATTAGTGAAGGTACGTTCAGGAGACAAATACTCTTGGCTTTAGAAAGTATCTTGTCTTCCTAATGTCGAACCACATTTACGAGACATCATTTTTTCAGTTTGTAAAACATGTCTGTCCATGTGCTCAATGGCCCCGCGGTTGGGGCAGTACATAAAAATATTATTTGACTTTATACAAATCAGAAATTTACTCATATTACATCAAATTAAACTGCGGAAATGGACCAAAGATTTGATCTGGGATGGGCTGCCTTCTGAAAATTGGACCATATATTGAAAAATCCACAAACCCCCATTATCCTTAAATGGAAGGTGTTTGACTGCTGCGTCCTGCCAATGTTAACTTATGAGTTTGAAACTATAAAATTGTCTCGGAAGAGCACAAATAAATGGAAAATTGTCCCAAAGAGCTATGGAAAGAGCCAGTATAGCGGACAGTGGCAGCACTAAAATGGCGCTGGGCAGGCCATGTCACTCGCAGCTCTGACGATAGATGGACAAAACGCCTCCTTCGTTGGTGTCCTATAACTACGACCCGAAACCCAAGACATCCCCAACTTTGATTGAGGGGCGACATTAGAGACCGCCGGTACGACATGAATGCGTGTTGCCCAGAATTAACAGATATGGAAGTAGATGAAGGAGGCCTCCATCCAGGAGTGGACGGATGCAGGCTGATGATGAATTATTTAACTCTTTGCACGCTAACGTATCAACTGTTGATACGGCAAAAAGTCCACACTCACACGCAGCCGTATCAACCCTAGATACGGGAACTTTGACTGCCGATATTACAGCGCTCTTCTGTCAAAAATGTATTTCCCGCTCACTTGGACATTCGTACAACTATCACGATGCTGATATCTACAATTTCTCAAAAATAAAATTGTATTTCATAAAAAAAAATCAATAATCGAGTGCGCGTCTTCGCGCCTTCGAGTACCATAGTTTACAATTTTGTCAACAGATGGCGTTAGTACTAATTTGCTATCTGCGCTTGCGCGCGCCGAGTAAATGTTAATGAATTATACTCCATATTAAGCGTTAATTTGCTCCGTTTTATCTATACCCTTACACCATAATGGCATGATTTATTGGACTATATAGACAGAACAGATTGTTCTCTACAATATGAAAACAGTGGGTCAACACTCTTAGATGTTTATAAAAACAAAAACATAAAATTTCATACAAAAACAGACCGTATCTTTCGAATGTGGTCGCACCATTCACTCAGCGTGTGTGTTCCAAATATTACATTGCAGTAAAATAGGCACTAAGTACCAAAAAAATACAAAAAAAACTAAGAACAAAACTGCATACTTAGTTATTTTTGTACTTTTTTGTTACTTAGTGCCTATTTTACTGCAATGTAATATTTGGAACACACACGCTGAGTGAATGGCGCGACCACATTCGAAAGATACGGTCTGTTTTTGTATGAAATTTTATGTTTTTGTTTTTATGAACATCTAAAAGTGCATCATCATAATGGAGGGTATGATCGAGGGGACAAACTCTAGGGGACGCCCATGCCGAGAGTACCTGGAGGACCTGTTGGTGGACGTACGCTGCTCATCATATGCAGATTTCAAAAGAGCCGCACAAGACAGGGAAAAATGGAAGAGAATAATGGAGGAAATTGCTGCAAACCAATCCCAGGATTGAAACCAGAGAAGAGAAAAGTGTTGACACGTGATGATTTGTTTTCATGTTGTAGAGAATAATCTGTTCTGTCTATATAGTCCAATAAATCATGCCATAATGGTGTAGGGGTATAGATAAAACGGAGCAAATTAATGCGTGGAAAAGGTTAATATGGAGTTTCACATCTTAGTTCAAGAAATAATAAATAAGGCTAGCTTTAGTTAGTTATGACACTAGAATAAGCCTAGAGGGATTTAAGAAATTAATATTGTATTATTTTATTACCTTTTCAAAGCCAGAAGCTTTATGAACACATACTACATGACGAGGCCTGCACCACCGCGGACAATGCAGTTTCTAATATTAAATATTATTATATGTTAGTCAAGAGACAAAATATAATTAATGAATCCTCGCAGAACATCACAGAAAGGTTTTACCGGAGAGGCGTTAACTCAGGTGGCTGGAGCTGAACTTGAAATGAGACGAGGTGTGCGGCGCTCTGGTGGGGCTGGGCGCGTCGGGGATCAGCTCCTCCGTGAAGTAGGGATCCTCGAGGCAGACCTGGGCCGAAGGACGCTTAGCCGGGTCAAACGACAACATTTTCTGGTTGGAAAATAAACAAATGAATTTCTGAATTTCAGTGTTAACGCCTTAAGTTTATTTAAAATTATAATAAAACTAGTAAAAAACAGATGTTTTCATTTGAAAACTCTAATTATATAATATAGAGTTTTCAAATCAAACCAAATCAGTGAATTTTCTCAAAAGATATTACAAACAAAAATTAAAGGTCTATTGAGCATCTATTGAGAACAGGTAAAATATATGTTAATAGCATCTATTCAGAACAGGTAAAATATAATATATAATACCAGGAAGGAACTCATGAGAGATTGTTCCACTTTAGAAAGAAAGACAAGATACTCTATTTGTCTTCTGAACTTACTTTCACGAGTGTGAAAGACGTCGAACTCTGATGCGATCATGTTCAGCAGTTTGATTTTTACATCATTGTTCAAGAAAAAATAAATTAAATATTAAATAATAAATTTTCAAGAATGTTACCAATATTTGTAGACAAATACTGGGCTTTACCCATTGCGGGTTAATCATTTAAGGATTGATTGTATCTCAATAGAGACGGAGAGTAAAATGTTTTTTGGAAACAGAATATGGTGGTCGAGGCGTTTACAGGACTTATGACCTGTCATTGGTTGGGTTAAGCTAAGCATTGGCTTTATGTTAACAACATTCCCCATTCTGCCCTTCTTACGAACACACCACGGCTGACGAAATTTTGGAAGTTGTATATATGCAAATAAGTTGCACCACACTTCACATGTTACTAGTGCAATCTACACTAGCGCCATCTATTAAGAATAGGTGTAAGCATTAAGCAGAAAATCTTTAATGCAATGTGAAAGGCTACAGAATACTTCTCCAATTATTCCATAAAAAATGTTGTTCACCGCAATGGGAATTGAACCCTTAACCTTAAAAGTGTGATGGACTGACCTTGATAAGATTGGCTGCCAGTGAGCACATGCGCGGGGCGAGGGTGGTGAGGGGGCGAGGCTCGTAGGGGTGAAAGTTCTCCATCATCACCGAAGACGAGGCAGGCCACAGCGCCTTTTCCGGGCGCCCGATTACCCTGGAAATTACCATTCACTCAGTAGCAGTTCATTCACATTTTTTAATTGTAACAAAAAAAATACTTTTAGTTACCTATTGCAAAAATAGAATATGGGAAAAACAATATTTTGTATATTTACATAGGTACTTATATCGATAAAAATGTGTTTGTAGCAAATTTACTAGAAAGTTAAATTTGATAATACAGTTGATCTTTACAGATAATTTGTGTATTTAGGTAGCATGTTCACAGCAAATGGCCGAACGGATAGTGACGTCGAAAGAAGGGTTAGTGCGGGTAACAAAGTGAATGGAGCTTTAAAAATAGTTATTGGAAACAAGAATTTATCAATGAAAGCGAAATCGCCCGTTCACAATGGAGTTCTGATCCCAACCCTAATGTATCAAGCAAAGCATGGAACTGGCAGAAGAAGAATGAGAGCAGAATAAATGCGGTAGAGATGAGGTCCCTAAGACGTATGTGTGGTAGAACGATATACGACAGAATCTCAAATGCTGATATAAGAAAGGAATATAGAGCGGAAGAAGGTATTATGAACAAAATTATGAAAGGATCGCTGCGTTGGTTCGGACATATGGAACGCATGGATGGAGGAAGAATGGTTAAGAAAGTATACGTTAATTATGTAAATGGAGTACGAAGTCGAGGCAGACCGAGGAAAACATGGCATGACCAAATTAATCAAATTTTAAAGGTTGGTCATGTTAGAAGTCGGAGGAATCGACGTGCGTGTATGACTCGTTGTATGAATGTGGAGGAAGCTAGAGAGGTTTGCCAGGATAGAGTAGTGTGACGGTCCATTCTCTCTGCCTACCCCTGTGGCGAAACGGCGTGATGGTTTGTTTGTTTGTTTCAGTCGATCTTGGTTATCACGAGGAAGATAGGACCGGCTAATTTTGCTTGTTATAAACATAACTAACTAACCATCACGCCATTTCTCCGGAGGGGTAAGCAGAGAGGATGAATCGCCACATTGTTCTATCCTGACATAATTCTCGCGCCTCTTCTAAATTCACACATTGTGACATGCACGCTCGTCGATTGTTCCTACTTCGAACATGGCCGCCTTTCTGTAATTGATTAATTTGGTCATGCCATGTCTTCCTTGACCTTCCTCGACTTCTTTTCCCATTCACACTATTTGTATATATATTTTTAATCATTCTTCCCTCATCCATTCGTTCCATATGTTCAAACCATCTTAGTGACTCTTTCTTAATTTTATTTATCACGCATTCATCCGCCTTACATTCCTTTCTTACATCATCATTAGTCATCAGTATTCATCACATATTCTATCATACATTATTTTTCCGCACATTCTTCTTAGTGACCTCATTTCTATGGCATTTATCCTACTTTCATCCTTCTTCTGCCAACCCCAAGCTTCACCTAATTGTGACATAACTGCAAACGGTGAGAAATGGGAGCAAGTTACCAAATTTATTTTGGTAACTTGCTCCCATTTCGTGCGTGCATGACAAGATGTATGAATGTAGAAGTATACAATGGAGTTCTAGTGCCAACCCTTATGTATGGAAGTGAAGGTTGGAGCTAGCAAAAGAAGAATGAAAATAAGATAAATGCTGTAGAAATGAGTTCACCGAGAGTAGCATAAAGGTTGGAAACCGTTGCCTATGGGGGTACTTCGTTCCCCCCCTTATAAGTGTGGAGGTAGTTACTGGAATATGCGGTCCAGCTGGTCCTGGTCAGACTGCCCGGGGAAGAGGGCCTTCAGGGAATGGAGTTCGTAGAGCACGGCCGCCGCCGACCAGATGTCCACGGCCGAGTGGTACGACTGGCACAGCAGCACCTCGGGCGGCCGGTACCACAGGGTCACCACCTACATCCAATACAACAATTACTTTATTTCCTGACACATATTTTAACCCTGCAGTGCGCCATGGTGCGAATGTAAATCAACCTAAGTTTTCCATTTTCTTTGAAAGAGAATTTCCAACACTGTATAATACACTTTTTTTTATGAATTAAAACATTTGAGTTTATTTTTCTCGATATGTTTCGAAGGCTTTTCACCTTTGATGTTCTTCCACGATATTCTCCTGATGATGAAGGTGTAAAGCCTTTGAAACATGTCGAGAAAAATAAACTCAATAGTGGAAAAAACAATGTTTTTATTAATATGAATGAAAAGGTCAGTTTTCTAGAAGTTCTATTATATTTTATGGGAATGACATGTTTCGCCCTTCTAAGGCATTATCAAATTGTAGAAACCACATTTGATAATGCCTTAGAAGGGCGTAACGTGTCATTCCCATAAATATTTATAATTAAACTTCTAGAAATTTGACATTTTCATTCATATTAATTATTTAATATGGAGTTTTATATCATTGTTTAGGAAGATTAGTTGAGCCGAAGCGTTGCCCCAGTACGAATTTCGGGGATCGAGCGTTCGCGGTAGCCGGTCCATCAGCTTGGAACAATCTCCCTTCACACCTTAGATGCATAAATGATCCGACAGATTTCAGAACTAAATTGAAAACCCACCTTTTTCATATTTCATACCCAATATAAACATTTATACTTTGTTCTACTATACTTTTAAACCAATCGTTTTTTAAGCGCTCTTTAAAACACGTCTTAATGCGCCCTTGAGGTGATTACATCACAAAAACGGCACTTTCAAAGTTAGCATATTATTATTATTATTATTATTGTTCAAGAAACAATAAAAGTGTTTTGATTCATAGAAAATTCCACTTTATTTAATACATATTTTAATAAATAAAAATATCATCAGATAATCCATTGTTTTCGCGGAAACAACATGACCCTTCCAACATTATTCTTCCTCTTATTGTTGTTGTTCCTCTCCTATCGGAGGTTGGACAACATCATGGCTATTTCTACTCTTGATACAGCAGCTCTAAACAGGGATGTTTTGCTGCAACAGAACCATTCTTCAACGTTTTCTAGACAGGATTTTTTTCTTCCCCGGACACTTGGTTTTCCGTTAATTTTACCTTGGACAATCAGTTGCACCACTTTGTATTTATCAGTTTCCAAGTACATGTCTCTGTCTTGCGCAGTTCTAAACAGTACCTCAACTGTTCTAATCCCTGTCCAATCACAAATGTTCCGGAGCCAGAATATCTTTCTTCTCCCCACACCTCCATTACCCGATTATATTGATTAAATGTAGCCGTATACATAAGGCGCACTGTAAGGTTAAATAAGTTATATAATCACTCACCACGCTAGTCAAGTTCATTTTGAAGTCATAAGTCTTGGCCAGGCCGAAGTCGGCCAGCTTGATGTGTCCGTCGGAGGTGACCAGCAGGTTCTGGGGCTTGAGGTCGCGGTGGACCACGCGGTGCGAGTGCAGGAAGTCTATCCCGGACAGGATCTCCCGAGACATGGACTGCAAGTGTAAGTGAATGATTAAAGCATAATACACGTTTCTACAGAATACTCGATATAACTTAGTTGTTTCATTCATTTAAATTTTACATAGTACCTTCTTTTGTCTTTTTATGTAAATTAATTAAACAGTTGATGGCATGTAAAACATTTGTGGCAGAGTGGTAAGAGCTCTGACTGCCATACCGAAGGGCCTAGGTTTGATTCTCGGCATTGGCAGTGTTATTGTCAGTCATTGGTCTGGTGTAGAATTCACGTGACAATAAAATGGCGATAGATTAGCTACCTATCACATGTCATTAGAATCAATATAATAGCTAAAAATAAATTGTATACGGTAATTGGGTTCAAACGACCTGTTGCATACAAGAAAAAAAAATCAATGATTAAGGGGTGCACAGGGTTAAAGCACTACTTCAAAGAGTGAGGGTTGAGAATTTAGCCGTTAAAAAATAATAATCTTGAACTGCAGCTGACTACACTTAAAAAACACCTAAAATTCAGGCGTCTAGACTAGAATACCCCCTTAATGTGTAAAATTCATAAATATTCAATTTGTTATTTTTAAATGTGGCTGTCGAAGAACTTTTTCAGATTGCCATATAAATCAAATCAAATCAAATCAGTTTATTTTCTCAAAAGATATTACAAACAACATAGTTTAAGACATCTATTGAGAAACATAAAAGAGCCATGCTACATGTAAGACTCTCAAACTGAATAAGAAATACTGAAATACATAAGAGGTGGAGCGTAACTGGGATGTCGTCAAAAGGGTGGCTTTGCTATGGACGATAGATGGACCAGAAGGGTGGTGTAATGGAGACCTCGCAAGGACAGAAGAAACAGATAGACTCATGAAGATGACATTCAAAGAATTGCTGGTAATTGGATGCGAAAAGCACAATGCAGAAATACATGGAGAAGGATGGGGGAGGCCTATGTCCAGCAATTGATGACAATGACTGTTTTAGTAAGCATATTGAAATGTCTTCCCCAATCACCACCACCCAGTACTCACCCTGATACACTGCTGAGGTATGCCCGTGGAAGGCGCCTTTTCGATGTACGAGGCGAGGTCCTGCTTCATGTGCTCGAAGACGAGGAAGAGAACCAGCTGCTTGTTGCGCTCACAGCGCTGCCCGTGGCATACGTCCAGGAGCCTGCCACATTCCTCAACCATGATTAACACAATAAAGCTGAGGCGACACTGAAGTGCTACGCCTTTCTACTACAGTCAATTAGCATGCAGCTTCGCCAAATGGTTGCTAGGATATCTCTCCTGGCTCGCAGGCTAGAGAGACCATGGCCTGAAGGTTACAGAGTCTACTAGATTTTGGATGCTTTAACTTCTTATTGTGAGAAAATGTACTTATATTTGTTGTTCTTTTCTGAATATGTTGCAATTAAACTAATCAATGTTACAGTTATGTTTAAGCTCACCTGACGACATTAGGATGCTGGAATGATTGCAAGCTTTTAAGCAGCGTGATCTCCCTGAGCGTGGAGAGGGGCACGCCATCCTCGGCGAGTGCCACACGCACTTTCTTCAGGGCCACCACCCGCTCGGGGTTATTCAAGTCAAGGGCCTTGTACACTGTCCCGTATGCCCCTGGAAACAATGCCAACCGCAATCGTTACTACCCTCACTCATAACCATCAAGAGCTATACTATAGCATAACAAGCAAGAACAGTTATAATCGGTCGAACAGTTATAATCGGTCGAACAGTCTTAATCGGCATAAAGCTTCTCGCGGTTCTTCTGAATTAGTTCAAAGTTTAAAATATAATTTTCTATATTTATCTTGGTATACACTATTGCAGAACATAGTTTATTAAATTTGCGTTATTCTTAGCTGTAATACTCATTATAGCTTTCCTAATCATGGACAAATATACTTTTAAGAAACTTCTTTGTTTACATTAAGTGTACATCCGTTTTTCGCGTGTTTAATGTTAACCTCAAAATATTCACCACTTTTAAGTATGTACTAGTGGAATCAAAGCTAATGGGAAACTCACCTGTTCCAATAACTTCAATTTCTTTATAATTCTTCGGCTTTGATGAACTTGACATGTCTGAAAAACCATCACGAATCGAATGTCCCTTGGACATGGTAAACTTTTGAAATTTCAATGCACTAATAAAACTAATGTGACAAGCAATCGGCACTTGGAAACAAACAACTGAACGAAAACAATATAATTTAATTACGATTATTTGAAAACTCTAACAAACATAAACCGGCATCACCGCCAAAAAACAATCACAAACAAAAAACGGACAAAACCCCTCACGGCTCGCTCATTCGCGCGTTCACCCTTTGAGGTACTCTTGCAATAGCGCGAGTATAATAACAGTGTGTTTACAAAAAATAACCGTTGTATTCTTTCATGCATAGAAAAACAAACAAAAAACATTAATATAAAAATATGTATTCAAACATTGAAATAAACGGAAGCGTTCTATGAAAAATGCCATTAGCTTAAATGGTAATTATCATAAAAACTAAATTAAATTAAAATATTGTAATAATTTTTAAAAGTGTTCTTAATTGCACAGCTCATAAATTTATAAATGAATAATTAGAACTCCTTTCAAAAGGGGTCTAGATTAAAATTAAAATTATTCCAATTAAAATATTCTCACAGCAATTGAAAACCTTGCACTAAATGCAGAATCAGCTTTTATTAAAAAATTATCTTTTATACAAATTTTCTTCTTATTTTTTATTAAAAAAATCAATTATCGATTTTTGCTTAAAGCTAACTTTTCTTTTTGAAGCTGCCAAATCGCGAATACTTTTAAGACATATAAGTTGTCCTGAATTACACTCTTCTTGACTCTCAAACCACTTCATGGAGACATCTAAAAACTGAAAAGCTTCAGAATGTTAAGAACCAATCTCTTCTTCGTCTTCTTGATCGTGTTCCCCTGAGGCAGATATTTCTTTAATTATTTCCTCATCATTCAATATTTGGAATCCAGGATCGTTTGCATCACAATTTAACCACTCAGTTACATCTTCTTCGTCGCAAGCAGCACATATTGAAATTGGAGCTATTGTTTCCGCGATGTCTCCTATAAGTATCACTTTCTACTGCGTTACTGAAACTTACTGATGGTCTTTTCAAAAATTTGTTCCATGATTTTTGCAAAGTTGACACATCTAAAGAATTCCAACTATCTGCTGCCATAGAGCAACAATTTAAATTTATTTTCTTGTGGAAGCTGTTAACTGATTCATCATCATTGAATTTCAACGACTACTGACCAATATTTTACTTGTTGGGACTTATTGTTGGAACAAATGCATAAAATGCATTCCATCACGTACTTAAACAGCGGACGTGCAAAGCGAAAATCCGGATAATCGAGGTTCTACTGTACGCATTAATCATAAATTTTGCGTTTCAGACTTTGGGTACCTACTGTTACTTTCGAAGAACTTCTTCAAATTGCCATATGCCGCCCACCCGAGACCGATTCTCCTCTGAAGCCCAGCAGTCTGATTATCTCTGGAAAGTAATCTATGTATTGCAAACGGTCTTATAAAAATAAAATAAAAACTAAAATATTAATGTGCTTTATTTACCATACACACCTAGCGACGATTATTCGAACAACTTAAAAAGTCATCTTGGTAAAAATGCTAAGTATTACGGTATAATAAAACATTATTCTGAGCATAAGATACTGTGTTTGAGGTGTACCAATGAAGCGCACTCTCAAAGTTAGCACTCTAGCGAGTGTTTGAAAAAGCTTAAAATAAGTACACTTGAATAAAATTCAAACTGAACACACGTTAATATATTAGCGTACAACTTATCAATAATAGTAGGCATTGAATTTTTTTAAATTTTACTCTCGATCGTTTGATGAAAAAAAAATTGTAACATAATTTAATGTTATAAACAAATAACAAAAAATATGATTCATGAAATATTTTAAAATAAATTGAAAAAGAAATAAAAATTAAAAAAAAAGGATTTTCCCACGGGCTCGTCCGGGATTTGAACCCGGGACCTCTCGCACCCGAAGCGAGAATCATACCCCTAGACCAACGAGCCGTACGAGCTGACTGCCAAATATTTCGTATATAAATATAGAATCGCGCTTTTCGAGCAGTTTACCTTTTCTTTTAATTTTTATACGAAATTATTTTTAAATGAAATTCGCCCGGAAAATATGAATTCGAAACCATTATTATTTTTATTATTATTTAAAATTTCGGAACTAATGAAAGTAGAATAAACGCGATGGAAATGAAATATAACAAAAAATCATTTTATTATACGATTCTAAAAGATTGTAATGTATAAAATTATTTTTATTTGTTAATTTATTTCGCGTCTCTCGCGGGGGCGAAAAGAGAAGGATGTAGTGCCGCATTGATTATATTGTGGCAGCCCATTCTTTCTGCCTACCCTTTTGGGGAGACGGCGTGATGGTGAATTAGTTAGTTTATATTGGGTTGTTCGGAAAGTAATTTTTTTTCTTTCTGAAAATGAAAGACGATTTTCTTATAGTGAATAAATATTTAATTTAATTATATATTTTCCATCTCAATTCCACACTCATAATTTTTTTGTTATTTGCCGGCAAAAAAGTGATCCAGGTAATTTTTGACCCCATTATTTAAATTAAAGATTACCGTTTAAAAAAATTGTAGAGACCGAACAAATAGTAATCAGAAGGTGCCAGATCTGGGGAATGTGGTGGGTGTGACAGTATATCAACTTGTATGAGGTCTTGCATTATCTTGGTGGAAAACTACACCTTTTCTATTGAACAATTCTGGCCTTTTCTGTTTAAGTGAATCATTCAATTTGTCCAGTAGATGACAGTTCACTTCAGAATCGATCATTGCGTTGTCCGGTAGAAGCTAAATAAAAGATTTCCTTGAAATCTTACCAAACACATAGTCTCACCTTTTTTTGAAGAATATCGACTTTCGAAGTGCTTTGAGCTGGTTCATCTTTTTTACTCCGTGATCTCTTGCGTTGAACATTGTTGTAGACAACTCATTTCCCATTCCCAGTGATGATGCGCTTCAAAAATGGATCATTTTCTTGACTTTTGAGAAGCAAACCACAAATGTCAACATGCCAGCACAAATTTCTTTCCATAAGAACAAGAAGAACCCATTTGTCGAGCTTTGAGATCAAACATAGGCGTTTCAAATTATCATGAACGGTCCAATTCGATAAATTTATTCTCTCAGGGATCTCAACAATTAATGGCTTTATTGTATCTTCATCAGTTTCAACTAAATTTTGCAAACCAGTTTTGGCACTGGTATTCTGTAAATACCATACTTTGAAACTAATTTATGCGATAACAAACCAATGTGAGTGAGATGGCTCTGAGGATAGGCAGGCTAAAGTGGCTGTGGGCTGGCCATATTTGTCGGAGGACTGACTGTCAGAGGAGGGAAGACGGGTTCTGGAGTGGAAACTGCAAACAGGATTCCGTAAAGTTGGATGTCCCCCTGCCCGCTGGACCGACGATGTTATAAGGATTACTGGACCTGGATGGATGAGAGTGGCAATGGATAAGGGGCAGTGGCGTGCTTTGGGAGAGGCTTACGTTCAGCAGTGGATAATAGACGACTGATAACATAAGATAAGGATTGTTTATTAAACAATGATGTAAAACTCCATATTAAACATTTAATAGAAATGAAAACATCTGTTTTATTATATTTTATAGGAATGACATGTTTCGTCTTTCTAAGGCATTATTAAATGTCATTTGATAATGCATTAGCAAGGTGAAACATGTCATTCCCATGAAATATAATAAAACTTTTAGAAATTAATATTTAAAACTTTTTATCACATCGCACGTTGAAAACAAAAGTGACACTATACAAAAATCTCAATTTTTCAGTACGGTCATTTAAAGTTTTGCCTGGTTATTAACCTAATTAAAATCAACTAGATTCTGATGGAATAATATCTAAACTAATATATAAAACAACAACATTAGATATATTTCTACTCACAGTCAAGTTATTGACCTCACAAAAACTTTAAATGACCGTACTGAAAAATTGAGATTTGTGTATAGTGTCACTTTTGTTTTCAACGTGCGACATGTCAACTGTTAACATTTGTTAAATGTTATCATTGAATGTCACCAACCTACCCACAGATAATGTAATTAGCCAGGATAGAAGAATGTGATGTCTGATCAATAATATACACAGAAAACTTCTCAAAAATGTATATAATCTTTTAATAAAACAATAAATTACAATATAAAATGCAGTGTTTTATATACAAATTCTTCTTCCAGTCAACAAGCCACTCACCCTTCTTACTCTGATGGTGGATTGTCTCAAAGTTATCAACATATTCTAACCTCCAATATTTGACACCAACTCGTCCCATAGCCGAAAACATATAAATATTACCATATAATTCTATACAGGGTGATTCCAAGTGTACATGAAGGCGAAAATATGAATCTATGAATTGATCCAACTGATTTTACTTCTGATGAAACATCTCAGGACAAAAAAACAACTCTTTTTCAATTGTTCTATTGCTCTTGAAATGCTCAATCAAAAGTGAAACCAGTCGGCTCTTAAATAAATAAATACGTGGCAAATATAATAGAGAGCTCAAGTTTCCTGATTCCTACGAAAGAAAATAGATCTTTGGTACCTGAAATTAATATACATACAAGTCTGTTCTCATGTACACCCTACTTGAAATAAACAAATGATTGCAATATTAGATTGTGATTTGTTTGTAACATCTTAAGATCGGTCCATGGCAGCACGCGTTGTGGAAGGACACTTAGGGTGGCCATACACTTAACTCACTTTTTAATTAAATGAAGAAAGCCGCACTTCATTTTTAGTTTCTATTGAATGACCCCTATTAAAAAAAACACCAATTCCAACAATGTTTCCAACAGATGTAAGAGGAATAGTCCAAGTCCATTTAAGTATTTGACACAATGTCACACCAAAGGTGACAATGAGGTTGTATTCCAAGGAATGTGTTATTATTATTATTATTACTTTGTGGCAGGAGCTATGACTGTCATACCGAAGGTCTCGGGTTTGATTACCGGCGATGGCAGTGTGATTGTCACACAGTCTATGATCTGGTGTAGAATTCACGTGACAATAAAATGGCGATAGATTAGCTACCTATCACATGTCATAGGAATCACCATGAAAGCTATACCCTTTACATGGATTTGGCTCATGCTGTAATGATGTAAGGAGTGATTCAACAAAATAAAAATCATAATAATAACACTAAGGATTCCAATCAATGGTATTTGAATTTATAATACAATCTTCAATATAAGCAGAAAATAGCTAATTATTATGAAGGAATCTGGTTATGTCCAGACTTGAACCCATGTCCCCTGGATCGGGAGCCAAGCATTCTGTGTCCTCTAGTAAATATACATTAATATGCTTAATAGCATCACGCAAATGCAATTTCATGATAAATATTGTAGTATTGATTAATGAGGCATCACTTTGCCACTATCTATTATCCAAAAAAGTAAAACAGTCACATATATCTTGTGAGTTAACCATTCCTGGTCTCAGGATAGGACTTCTTCCATCTTCAGATGAAGGAAATCTGGCTGGGGTTAGCTGGTATGTGCTACTGCAGATGAAGCAACACAAATGTTTACCTTCTAACTATATCTTTTGAAATTTAATTGTATCTCAATAGAGACGAAGATGCAAACTGGAAACTGAATATGGATGATCAAGGTGTTTACAGGACTTATGACCTGTCTTTGGTTGGGTTAAACTTTATGTAATTACAACAAAATCAATCTCCATAGATGGCGTTAGTGGGTGGATTGTATAGGTTGATCTTAAAAAGATTAACATGTGTAATCAAATCTACATAGATGGCTGACATGTGAAGATAAGTATAGATTTGGAGCATATATACAACTTCCAAAAATTTGTCATGCATGATCATAAAAAAAAAAAAAAAATGTCAAATGGGGAATGTTGTAATTACATAAAGCGTGCGTTTAACCCAACCAATGACAGGTCATAAGTCCTGTAAACACCTTGATCATCCATATTCAGTTTCCAGTTTGCATCTTCGTCTCTATTGAGATACAATTAAATTTCATGAATTAATCACCCACCATGGGTGAAAATCCAGGATTCGTGTACAAGTATAAGTATTCATTCACAAAAAATATTTATATCTTTTGAGTTTGTTCATCTCTCTTACTAATTGCAAACAAAATCAAATGTTCTTATAATACGGTGAAGACACGAGCAGACCAAACTGAGTTAAAACTCTGTGACAAGTTATAAGACATGTGACATAGATCCATCTTCCCATTTCATGATTTAAAAAAAAAAGTATATACAAATATGTCAATCTGGATATCAAAATATAATTCTCATAAAACATTATATAAACAAATAATAATTTATTGTGTCTTGAAAAATGATGTAAAACTCCATGATAAATAATTCATATGAATGAAAACATCTGTATTATACAAGTTTTATTATATTTTATGTGAACTGTTGGACATTTGATAATGCCTTAGGCAGGCAAACGAAACTGCCACGTGAAGATAAATATGGATTTTGAAGTATATACGAGTATACATCTTCCAAAAATTTGTCATGCATGATCACAAATAACAAAGGTGGAATGGGGAATGTTGTAATTACATAAAGCGTGCGCTTAACCCAACCAATGACAGGTCATAAGTCCTGTAAACACCTTGATCATCCATGTTCAGTTTCCAGTTTACGTCTTCGTCTCTATTGAGATACAATTAAAGTTTGAATTAACCACCCTTTGGTGTAAATCCAGGATTTGTATACAGGTATAAGTATACATTCACAAATATTTGGTCTTCAAATATTCTGGTCAAAATTCTTTGGCATATAGAATGGAATAATACTCCTAGCGGCTTCTAACAATATGTTGGTCAACAGCCTTCACATTGTGTTAATAAGGTAGTTTGCTAAATGTCGAAAATCATTCTCCATAGATGGCGTTAGTGGGTCGGTTGTGTAGGTTAATTCTTAAAAAATTCACTAGTGCAACCAAATCTACATAGATGGCTGACTGAAACTGCCACGTGAAGATAAATATGGATTTTGAAGTATATATACATCTTCCAAAATTTGTCATGCATGATCACAAATAACAAAGGTGGAATGGGGAATGTTGTAATTACATAAAGCGTGCGCTTAACCCAACCAATGACAGGTCATAAGTCCTGTAAACACCTTGATCATCCATGTTCAGTTTCCAGTTTACGTCTTCGTCTCTATTGAGATACAATTAAAGATGTCATTCACACAAAATATAATAAAACTCCTGGAAAACAGACGTTTTCTTTTGCATTAATTAAAAATAATTATAATACATGAGAAACGATAAATACAAAGTGCTGCAACTGATTGTCCAAGGTAAAATGAATGAATAACGAAGTGTCCAGGAAAAGAAGGAAATCCTAAAAAGCTTGGAGAATGGTTCAGTTGCAGCACAACATCCCTGTTTAGATCTGCTTTATCAAGGGTAGAAATAGTCCCAATACTGTCCAACCTCTGATAGGAGAGGAGCAAGAAGAAGAAGATTTTCAACATGTAATCTTACTAATAGGGTAAAATAAATAAAGTTATTAACCGCCCTACCTTTGGGTTATTTTCCGAGAAACGTGCAAAAAACAAGCAGGTTTTTATTAATGAAATTTAATTACATACTAATTTTATTTTTTTAAATTACGAAACGTCAAATACTCGGCCGCACACTTGGCCTGCCCCTTGTAAAACTATCATACGTATGAAGACTTGTGCTCAAGTTTTGATGGCACAGGCGCGTATCCCTAAAACTTTGTACATTACTTTTTCTCAAGCCCGTACGTGATACGGGATATCGTAGAATGGTACAGTCAAAGTGAACGTATCACGTACGTTCAAATAGGTAGGGAGGTTAAAGAATTTTTATTAATACTTGATTTATATGCCAAATGCTCTGATGATAATTAATCCAAAAAATACTATGGATTTACAACATGCATGATTATAACACCAGGTCACACTACAAACCTTCCACCACAATAGCGAGAGAACCATCCCAACAAAACTAACTTGCCACTGATGCGACGAAGAAGAAGACCACAAACTTATTGGAAAAAATATATAAACGAATGAATGAAATGATACATATTTCGTATTTATTTATTTATTTAATCCTTATTGTCTAGCTGACTGACTACAATTGCAATCTAAAAAAATAGGCTTCGAACTGTGGCTGGCTACGTTTACAACTCATGTATGAAGGAATCTTACAAACCTTTGGAATTTAGTTTCTTACTACCAAACTATGCTTGAGACTATGATTAACCTTTCCCTTACGGTGCTAAAATAAAAACGTGCGTTCCGGTATAGGGTAGTCAGTACGCGTTAAAAAATTAGCGATTTTAAATCGGAAAAATAGGAACATTCATAGCTAATCCCCTTATATAATTATAATTGAAGTAAAAAATTATAATAATTGAGATTTAATTGCTAAAAACATTCAAAAACCATCTGGCAACGGTCACGGAACGGGCATAGACCCGCTCTGGTTGCAAGCCCGAAAGCAACTGCCGGCGCGGCGGGACGGCGACAGTGAGAACATTGAGCTAGAACATATTCAAGAGTGAGATGCGAATATAGTGTGACACTCAAATCGCTGTTTATACGCGAATTTGTTTTCGATTTTCACAAATTACCTCCGATGTACCCGATAAATTCTGATTATTATTAATATTATTTTTTAAATCAATGCGTAAATATATTATGTAGGAATACCTAAAATCTTAACCTTATATTTATTATATTTATAGAGATATTGATGGTTTTTAGAAGCAACGTGTAGAAGATACCCACCATAGGGAAGGGAGGGTTAACTAGGACAATCTATCTGAACTGAAAACATAGCCAGCCGGGAAGTGGGGACTAATATTATTTAAACTAACTAACTAACTAACCATCACGCCGTCTCCCCGAAGGGGTAGGCAGAAAGAATGGACTGCCACACTTTTCTCTCCTGACATATTTCTCTCGCTTCCTCAACATTCATACATCGTGTCATGCACGCATGTCGATTTCTCTGACTCCTCACATGGCCGACATTCAATATTTGATTTATTTGATCGTGCCACGTTTTCCTTCGGTCTTCCTCTATTTCTGGTTCCATTTACATCATTAACATATAATTTTTTTACCATTCTTTCTTCATTCATTCTTTCCATATGTCAAACCATCTTAATGATCCTTTCATTATTTTGTTCATGACACCATCATTCGCACCGCATTCACTTCTTATATTTTCATTCGACACTCTATCATACACAGAGTATCCACACATTCGTCTAAGAGATCTCATTTCTACTGCATTTATTCTACTTTCATCCTTCTTTTGCCAGTTCCATGCTTCGCTTCCATCCGACAGCGACAGCACAGATTGTTTTATCTACCGGCCGCCAGAACCAATCTGCCTCTGGTGACTCCGGTGGGAAGAGCAATTAGTCTGCTGAACGCGGTCTCCTCGGAGATCGACGTCTTTCATGTTAGTGAAAGTACGTTCAGAAGGCAAATACTCTTAATTTTGGAGAGTATCCTGTCTTCCTAATGTTGAACCATCTCTTATGCGTTTCTGGTAGTATACTATATATAATATATTATTTTACCTGTTCTCAATAGATGCCTTAAAAATAAATTTTGTAATGTCTGTTGATGAAATAAACTGATTTGATTTGATTTGACATAAGGGTCGGTAGAAGAACACATTATATTATAATTTAAAATAATGTCCCATTATATTATAATTTAAAATAAAATTCACTTTGAAAGAAAACAACTTTTATTTATGAATATTCCAACTGGTTATCCTTGTGACCGAGCTTCGAGCTTCGTCAATCAAATAACAACCTTACTTTAACAGATCCATTAGTCATTTCTTCCATGATCCAAAATATTGAACGTGGTCAGTATAAAAACTGAAATTAAAATAGATATTTATAGACTACCGGTACTCGTATTGCCTCCATATAAAATGTGTAGTTATATCACAGAGTTAACTCAATTTAGCCTACAGCGGTAGAATTATTAGGACTAGTGCGGGCGGGTGTCATGGCGGCTCCCTTCCGGGGGCTGGCCCCTAGAAGACACCCTCGGCGCGGGACTTGTCAGCGTAGGCGCGGATGTAGGCGAGGAAGTCCAGCTGCGCCGTGCTGAAGGCGATGTCCAGTACGTACTGGGGCAGCCAGCCTGCAACACAGAACACAGACCATATGGGAATCAAATAACCACTAATAAACTTACCAACACCAAAGGTAACATTTGAGTAAATATATTTTGATTTGCAGACATGTTTGCGTTGAGCGCAACTTTCTTCGATGTACAAATTTTAACAATAAATTGAAACAAAATCATCACTTAAATAAATAAAAAGGGGTGGAGTTATGTCTAAGGGTGGGGATAAATTTCAACTAATTATTATTATTATTATTTTTTTTTTTTTATGTACACAACAGGTTGTTTGGACCCAATTACTGTATAAAATTTTTATTTTTAGCTATTATATTGATTCTCGTGACATGTGATAGTTAGCCAATCTTTCGCCATTTTATTGTCACGTGAATTCTACACCAGACCAAAGACAGTGTGACAATCACACTGCCATCGCCGGGAATCGAACCCAGGACTTTCGGCATGGAAGTCAGAGCTCGTAACCACTCTGCCACGAAGGTCGTCTTTTAGGGAAGAGGATAACATGAACATTTTGAATGTGGGAATTCCAGTTAAATTCAATTAGTTGTGTACAATATTTTGGCTAATTTTAATTGTGAAGTCTATTTATTGAAATGTGAATTCACAACACAATGTGAATGTAGAAGAAAAACCAAAGGTAACACTTAGATTTAAAAAAACAACGAAGAGATCTAATCATACGATATATGGAGCGCATGGATGAAGAAAAAATGGTTAAATTCACCATATGAATGGAGTACAGAGTCTAGAAAGAACGAGGAAAATATGACACAACCAAATTAATCAAATTTTAAAGGTTGGCCATGTTTGCTGCTGTGTGAATGTGTTGGAAGCTAAAGATGTGCATCGGGTTATAGTAAAGTGGCGGTCCATTTTCTCTGCCTACACTTGGGAAGAAATGGGTTAACGGTTTGTTGTTGTTGTTGTGAAGAGATGTACGTGAGAACAACAAACAAAACAAAATACAGCTCCTTCAAGTATGAAATATTTAATCTCAACATAGTTAGAAATTGATTGAAAGTTTAGGTATTGACACGGTGGAATTCCATTGTAATACACGTTGGAATTGAAAAATAACGTTGTTTATTTTCCACTTAAATATTAAATATCACGGCATGTTTCGCAGGAGACCCCAATCTTCAGGTGTAAATATAAAACAAAAACTAAACAATGAAAGACATTAAAACGCATTTAAAAATTTATTCAATACAAAGGAACAATACATTTGAATTTGTGTAGTTAGAAATTTAAAAAATCCACGTGTTTCTTGTATGAAACGTTTATCAACAACAATAAACCATCATGTCATTACTCCGCAGGGGTAAGCAGGGAGAATGGACCGCCACACTACTCTATCCTGGCACACCTCTCTAGCTTCCTCCACATTCATACAACGAGTCATACACATTATAACATGACCAACCCTTATCATTGACGTTTATCATGATAGAATAATATGTTAGTCCAAACTATTCCGTTTACCTCTTCACAGAACCAACGCTATGATTAGTCAGTTGCCCCTATAGTGCAGCTGGCAATTTTTGCAGTCCTGCGGCAGACTACATATGCATAAGATGAACTAGGACTATCTGTCCAAAATAATTTCCCCATTCGAGAAGCTAGCTTCTCCGCATCGTCACTAGATGTCACTAAAATAGTTTCAATGCAGTGAAAATGTCATATGAAATACTTGTCAGCGTTAGTGAGCAGAGTGACTCACCCTTGAGATCACAGGCCATGAGCCAGCGTATCACAGTTTGGTCTCGGCCGTCCTCTTTCACGGCCTCTAAACTCCAGCAGCCCACGTGGTTCCAGCCCCTGAGAAATATCCAATTAAAAATATGTTATTATTTGAAAATTCACGGTAAAAAGTTCATTTTAAATAATGAAAATAAAACATTTTGTTACTTTTTTTTATGTACAAACAAAACAAACCATCACGCCGTTTCACCACAGGGGTAGGCAGATAGAATGGACCGCCACACTACTCTATCTTGGCAAACCTCTCTAGCTTTCTCCACATTCATACAACAAGTCATACACGCACGTTGATTCCTCCGACTTCTAACACGACCAACCTTTAAAATTTTATTAATTTAGTCATGCCATGTTTTCCTCACGGAGTTGGATGTCCTCCTGCCCGATGGACCGATGATCTGAAGATGATTGCTGGACATAAATGGATGGGAGCGGCAATGGACAGGGGGCGGTGGCGTGCTTTGGGTGAGGCCTACATTCAGCAGCGAATGACAGACGGCTGATGATGATGATGATGTTTTCCTCGGTCTGCCTCGACTCCGTACTCCATTTACATCATTAACGTATACTTTCTTAACCATTCTTTCTCCATCCATGCGTTCCATATGTCCGAACCAATGCAGCGATCCTTTCATAATTTTGTTCATAATACCTTCTTCCGTTCTACATTCCTTTCTTATATCAGCATTTGAGATTCTGTCGTATATCGTTCTACCACACATACGTCCTTCCTACGTTTTTTTAATGTATATTCAGTTAAATTCCACTTAGGGTTATGCCTTTGGCAGGTTTCAGCAGCTTGCTGCTATCTTCTGGCCTGAAAATAGCTGCAACCGAGGAATGTCGAAAAGGTGTTACCGTTGCAGACATGAAGCATCAGATGGTCCATGAAGATTTCCTCCCCTCAGCACAAAAAAATAAGGTAATAGATTGGTGGTTGTTACCTGATGTACTTGTCGCTGGGCGGGCACGAGGCGTGCTCCACGGAGACGGCGCAGTTGAGGTGGCGCGTCCCGTCTTGGGTGATCCGTCTCACGCTGACAAAGTCCCTCGGCTTCACGGCGTTGCGCGGGCCCCCCGTGGTCACCTGGTATGTTAGGGACGTCTCCGCATCCAGCGGCTGCAACCACCAACCAAGAGAGATAAGACAATCAAATGATTTTACTCAAATCTCTTGATGGAAGGGAGATAATACAAATAATATAAGGGCACGTTTAGTACTAATCCCTTCTTTACAATGCAGGTTAAGTGACTAAGCAAGTTGAACAGTAAAGGTAGTAATGTTTATTTATTTATTTATACATAATAGCCTATCCAAAAAAGCTAGAATGGCAGTGCACAATCGTGTTCTTCTACCGACCCTTATGTATGGAAGCGAAGCATGGAACTGGCAAAAGAAGGATGAAAGTAGAATAAATGCAGTAGAAATGAGATCTCTTAGACGAATGTGTGGATACTCTGCGTATGATCAAATCAAATCAAATCAAATCAAATCAAATCAAATCAGTTTATTTTCTCAAAAGACATTACAAACATTTTTTATAGTTTAAGGCATCTATTGAGAACAGGTAAAACATAAGGAATATTTAATACCAGGAACGCATGAGAGATGGTTCGACATTAGGAATACAAAATACTCTCCAAAGTCAAGAGTATTTGTCTTCTGAATGTACTTTCACGAATATGAAAGACATGAAATGATAGAGTGTCAAATGAAATTATAAGAAGTGAATGCGGTGCGAATGATGGTATCATGAACAAAACAATGAAAGGATCATTAAGATGGTTTGGACATATGGAAAGAATGAATGAAGAAAGAATGGTAAAAAAATTATATGTTAACGATGTAAATGGAACCAGAAATAGAGGAAGACCGAGGAAAACGTGGCACGATCAAATAAATAAAATATTGAATGTCGGCCATGTGAGGAGTCAGAGAAATCAACGCGCGTGCATGACACGATGACAAGCGAGAGAAATATATCAAGAAAGAAAATTGTGGCAGTCCATTCTTTCTGCCTACCCTTTCGGAGAGACGGCGGGACGGTTAGTTAGTTAGTTAATACAAAAATGAGACATAAGAAACGAAAAACATTTAGGCGACTCATTTGAACACAAAACGGTGTTACAAAGATAAGACAAAGATTAAACAACAACATGAAACCAAAAAATTATACATATCAGAAGGAACCCTAATATGTCGACGTCAGTGAGGCAGTACTCTTTCCAGAATTTGTAATATATTTTTAATGAATACTGCCTCATGAATGATCACCCACGATATTTCCTCCAATGGAGTCCATATATGTTCGAAAGGCCACACGAACACTACGCCTGACCATTGATCGGTATTGTCTGAATTGTTCGTACTCATCTCGAGAGCCGGTGACCTTCTATTTCCTATGATGAGCCTGTTTGTAATATCCCGGGTGAACCATCTCGGATATCTACGTCCACCATTATTTGGAATCCTTCTATCGTTGGCCAATAAGTCCACCAGCCGGATCGCACTTGACTGAGCATCTCGGGCACTGTGTTATTGCTGCATACACAGTGTGTCCCTTCTCCACAAAGAACCCCCCATCTTACCAAGTTGTCCCTGCATATACCAACGTGCGTACGCAGTCGGTTCAGGGTCTTCTAGGTCCTCCATGGCAGCTAAGAGTTAAAAATGCAAGAGAGAGATGACTCACCATTATCACCTTACACTCCAGAATGGTGGGGTTCCAGGAGCTCATCTTCTCCAAGCCATCACTCATCTCCCGGGCGAGGAAATCTGCAGGACAATCCACCACTCCCTAAAGAACACAAATAGAATTTAAGAAGAAACACTTGCATCGAGAAGTCCCCGTAACAACACTAGGCATAAGGTAAGAATTTGTAAAATATTACAGTTGCATGTACCATATTTGATTAAACAATTTAGTTACAGATACTGAAGAATCTGGTCTGGAAGAACCAGCACCTGCGTATCGACAGCAAGATCAGAATTTATAAGACATGCGTGCGACCTATTATGATGTACGCTGTAGAGACGCGGGCCGACACTGTGCGAACCAAGGGACTACTAAGAACATCGGAGATGAAGGTCCTAAGATCAATTACTGGAAAAACGCTCCGAGACCGTGTCCACAATGTAGACATAAGAAAAACTTGCAAAATAGAGGATATCGTTCAGTGAAGAAGATACTGGAGGGACCATGTAGCCCGAATGGATGGTGACAGACTTGCATATACTCGTACAGCCACTTATGAAATCCCCTCCGGACACCGCCCACCTGGAAGACTATGGAAGGACAGCTGGACCTCATCATCCAACGAGACATGATTTCTGTGTCACAGATCGTCAGATCTATTAAAAGACGAAGAAGAAGAAGCTACAGATTTTTGGATCTATTACTGCTATTACTGCCCACCCTTTCGGCGAGATGGCTTAGTGGTTAGTTAGTTAGTTTTTTATTGAAGTCATTCAATATAAGGACTGCGTCTGATTTGATAGTTTGAAAATTGTGTTTAGTGTATTATTAGTATGTATGAAAAAAACTATAGTTTTCAAGGAGTTATATTATAATATTTATGTATGACATGTTTGAAGTTCAATAAATGTTAACAGTAATTAATATGTAAGATGGAAAAATATTGGATTACAATTCCTGGAATTACTTAGCAAATATTTTGACTACTTATGTTTACACACTAATGGATGTTATATCAATTATATATGTACAGGTAGATTCAACTGAAGTATTTTCTCAGAAATACATTATTCATAAATTATTATGTTAAAAATGTTTACATATTTCAAATTTCTTAAAATTACAAAAATATTTAAGGTAGATGGAGGTAAATTATGTTTGCAGGAAAACATATTAACAATTAATTACTGTTAACATTTATTGAACCTCTTTTTGATTTATATAATATCATTTAGTATTCCCTAACTACGTAACCATTGTCATAACATTTCTTAACGAGTTCCAAGAAACACTTCCCAATATTTCTGAACCTACCCAAATAATTAGTTGTTAAAAATGTAGAAAGTCACATGAAATACCATCAATTTCTTATAAATGAATCAAGTAAAAAAAAAATTCTCACACTGCCTTTCTCTTTGCATCATCACAAATTCATTTTTAAATAGTAAACTAGATGAAACATTTTAATTTTGAAACACTGTTATCGTAAGTTTCACAATTTATTTTTATGAGATTGTCGTGACAGCTATGCACCATCCCATGTTGACATCATCAGGTGTAACATACAACACGCATTTTGGAAATTGTTGAAAGTGTATTGTGTTCTTTTATTTTATATCATTGTATTTTGTGGATGTTACGATTGAAGTGTGCGCGGGAGATGCCTATTGGTGGCGATGAGGTTCCCAACCCATCACACCGCGTCTCCCACGGGGCGAGAAGAGAAGGATGGAGTGCCGCATCGGTTAAAATGTGGCAGTCCATTCTTTCTGCCTACCCTTTCGGGGAGACGGCGTGATGGTTAGTTAGTTAGTTAGTTAAAGTCAGATCAATTTTCGTTAATTACCATATTCTGCTCCATTTACTAGTGTATATAAACTGCAACGAGTTGAAGTTTCGTCACATTTGATAATGCCTTAGAAGGGCGAAACAAGTCACACATAAATATTATAATAAAACTCCTTGAAAACTATCATGTTTTCATACACATTAATAATTTGATATGGAGTTTTACATCATTGTTCAAGAAACAATTTAAAAAAATGTGTTTAGTGTGTTTTCAGTCTTTATCTAGCAGACTTAATCAACCTGAGGAACATAGACTCAACATTTGAGGAATAAGATGTCATGCCATGTGAGGATCTTTTGTAACACTTTTATAAATCTATTGGCCATATTCAATGCAGGCTGGGGCTACAAGTATAATAAAAATGTATCTTTCTCTCTTTATAGAGATTGAAACTCACCGTGAGTTTGAAGATTTTCCCATACTTGGGATGCTGCATTGTCTCCACTACGTCTCCGGGCTTTGGTCCATCTTTCTCCTTCTTCCACGCCGGAGACGCCATCAGCTCGAGGGCTTCCTTCTCGCTGTTGGCGGCTATCCTTATCATCTCCGCATTCTAGAAACAATATATTGTGCTGTTGATCAAGCGGTTGTGATATTAAACAGCAGACGCAAGATGGAAGCCGTGTTTAGAGCTGTTACGGGATGACAATAAAAATAAAAAATTGAATTGAGCGACTAATTTTCCTTTCTTCTAGCGTAACTATTCCTCAAGCCGTGTTACGTGAGTTGGAATAGCATTGCATTGTAAAGGAGAGATGGCGAACATGGTATCCTTCTTGTCTTAGATATGAAGATGTAATGATGGTGTTATCACATGAGGAAAATACAAGGGATAGTCCCTTGTATTTTCCTCAATAATTTCATTTTCATTTCTTATTTAAATTTATGTTTTTGTGTAACTTTACATAAAAACTTGTTAATAATATACAATAAAAAAACTTATATTATTAACAACGTTTAAAAATAACCGATTGTAAATGATTTGACCACATTCATAAATGATATTTTTAAAATATCCACAATTATAAATTTGGTTTTCAAAATAACCACAAATATAAATGTTGTTTTAAAAATAACCAAAATCATAAATGATGTGTTAAAAATATTCACGATTATAATTTTTGTTTTAAAAATATCCACAATTATAAATATTGTTTTAAAAATATCCACAATTATAAATTTTGTTTTCAAAATAACCACAAATATAAATGTTTTAAAAATAACCACAATCATAAATGATGTGTTAAAAATATTCACAATCATAAATTTTGTTTATAAAATATCCACAATTATAAATGTTATTTTTAAAATAACCACATATATAAATATTGTTTTCAAAATAACCAAATATATACATTTTGTTTTCAAAATAACCACACTTATAAATGTTGTTTAAAAAAACACATATATTAATGCTGTTTTATATGAGTAAATAACCAAATTTTCAATTGTTTTTTATAAAGTAGCCACATTAACAAATGCTGCTTTTTTTTTTTTGTATAACACATTTTTAATACTTTAAAAGTTTGTAAAAGTGCCCGAACGTTGTAAAAATAAAATACATCGGATAAAAATCCCATAATAATTGTCAGACTTCCTTTCTGTAATGCCATAATATGATAATACATCTATCATATAGGAAATTAATATGAGATTCGAGATTCGTAAAAAAATCTGTCATTAAAACATTTCAAATGATGTCTACCTCCCCTATAAAATAATTAAATGGTTTCGTTAATATTTTTAGATCAAGTTCTTAATTGTAAAAAAAGTTAGAGAAAGTGGTGTATTTTTGTAACCTTTTAAGTGCCAGTGGCGAATTTACTCGCTCGATTTTTCCGCATAAGCCGTACAAAATGAGCGAGTAAATTCGCTCTGTAAATTGAAATAGCCAAGGTATTATAGAAGGTAATTAACATAAATAAATTCCGTTATATAATATATTTTTTGTATTATTTCAACGTGATTTTATGGCTTTGACCGATTTCGGGAAGTCGCAGCCATCTTCTCGCCAGAAGGTAGCAGCAAATTGCCGAAACCGATTGAAACCATAAAATTAAGTAAAATTAAACTAAATACACATTATAAAAGAATTTATTTAAAAACTATATAACATTTTGAATGTATACAAATACTGGATTTAACCAATTGCGGGTTAGTCATTTTTAAGGATTAATTGTATCTCAATAGAGACGAAGATGTAAATTTCTTAATGGGTGGCGCTAGTGTAGATTGAACAAAAATATGTGAAGTGTTCCTCAACATATTAGCATATATATACATCTTTCAAAAAATTCTCAGACGTGGTGGTCGTAAGAAGGGCGGAATGGGGAATGTTGTATTACATAAAGCGATCGCTTAACCCAACCAATGACAGTTCATAAGTCCTGTAAACGCCTCAACCACCATACCATATTGTTTCCAAAAAACAATTTACATCTTCGTCTCTATTGAGATAAAATTAATCCTTAAATCAAATATATTTATTTTTTCATTATTGCCAATAGCGAATTTACTCGCTGGATATGAAAAATACGCGAGTAAATTCGACCTGTATATTGAAATAGCCAAAGTATTGGTAATCATCCCGTAGTGTTGTCTGATGGGGTGCGTATTCGCGCTCCTCTCACCGTGATTTCCGGAGGGTTGAAGGGCTGAGGGTCTAGCCGTAAGATGGAGCGGAACCACCTGCGGAGGCGCGAGGAGCCCTTGCCCGCCTCCAGCCTCTTGCTGATGATCTCCTGGTGCTTGTCCTCCGTGAAGGTCATGTCGCCGTCCTTGTGTGTCTTCACCAGGGCCGCCTCTCCCTCCAATTCGTTTTTTTGTTCACCCATTCCCGACATTTTCGAAGACTTCACTTTTTCACGGATTAAATTAAATAAATACGACAAGGAAATCACAAGGTGTTCCGAAGACATACAAATCAGGAGAGATTTTTCAAAGCCTATAATAATCAAGATGTTCAATTTTTTTATTTCATATGAAGCGCTCACTTTGTGGTTAGGCATTTTATATGAATAAAGTATTTGAACAAATATGTGATGCCAACTATTATAGTTTCGCTCGCACACAAGCTTCATCCTTACAGAGGTTCAGCTCTTGTGGCTATTCCTCTTAAGTCTGATGGGAACATTGTTGGTAAGGTGATGTGGTGGGTTGTTGATTTATGTGGAGAATTGATTTGTGTGGCTCGATTTTGGGCGCTTGTGGTGGCTGTGGGTGTTTGGTTCGTAATTTTTCATGGTATTTTACTGTATTACTCCCAACCCTTAAGTATGGAAGCGAAGCATTGAACTGACAGAAGAAAGATGAGGGCATAATAAAGTCAGTAGAGATGAGGTCCCTAAGACGTATGTGTAGTAGAACGATGTACGACAGAATCTCAAATGCTGATATTAGAAAGGAATGTAGAGCGAAAGAAGGTATTATGAACAAAATTATGAAAGGATCGCTGCGTTGGTTCGGACATATGGAGCGCATGGGTGAAGAAAGAATGGTTAAAAAAGTATACGTTAACGATGTAAATGGAGTACGGAGTCGAGGTAGACCGAGGAAAACATGGCATGAGCAAATTAATCAAATTTTAAAGGTTGGTCATGTCAAAAGCCGGAAGAATCGACGTGCGTGTATGACTCGCTGTATGAATGTGGAGGAATCTAGAGAGGTACGTCAGGATATAGTAGTGTGGCGGTCCATTCTCTTTGCCTGCCCCTGCGGGGAAACGGAGTGATGGTTTATTGTTGTTGTTGATTATTATGGGGTTAGGATGTGAAGGGAGTCTTTTGTAAAAACTATGGGCAAGTTTCTGAATGCATTCATCTATCATCGGTGATCCCGGTCCAAGCGATTATCGGATAGCCTAATTTTAATTCCGAGACGTGACTCTACTCAATTATTTCAAGGCGTATTTCTACCTTATAGATATTACTGTCGCCCTGCTCTGTCCCCTTGTGTGTACATAAGCCGATTAACGTACAAAACCTGACGTACTGGCATGGCATGGCGACCGGCTCGTTAAAAGGACACGTAATGTGATACTGGACAAACTGGATCATTTGCGTACTAAAATACGGGCCGCGTGATGTTACTCGGACGTAACTAAATAAATCCGATTTAACCCTTACAATACCAAATAACTTTGTCGCTGAATTACAAAGGACAGCCTTTACATGCTAACCCCACAAAGAGGTTTCCCACCTCTTACTCGAAGCTGTTATAGACGAACGGCGCCATTCATCAGCTTCGCTCATTCAATCCCTAGGCCCGTCTCTCATCCATGCGGGACTCTAGTTAGAAAAATTATAAATAAGCAACCAAGAGGGACCCAGGCCACATTTAATCTACTCCTATTTTCCTCTATGTCCGTCATGAATGCAAATTACAAAATTATAGTCTATTGTTTTGGCCGAAACACTATGATACCTTAACATTTTAAACTGTTAATGAATAAACTTTGTTTTTTGTATCACAATTGTATTTTATTTTACGCGACAGCTGTTTCATCAACCTATGTTGACATCATCAAAATTATATCAAAGAAATTATTCAAATTCAGATAGGAACAAATACACATAAAGATTCGAAAAATCATCTAAATTTGACATTTGATATATTATTGTAACAACTGATGATGTCAACATAGGTTGATGAAACAGCTGTCGCGTAAAATAAAATACAATTGTGATACAAAAAACAAAGTTTATTCATTAACAGGTTACAAAATTATACTTAAAATGCCAAACAAAATTTAAAAGGAACTCAGGATTATATGGAAAGCAGAGTTATGGACACATGACAGCGAGAAATGAAAAGTGATGAAAGGGAAAAGTGGAAAAGGGGAAATGAACTACTCCTCGCTAGTACAGTGGGCAGTATCTCCGTCTGTCTGATCCTAACCCCACAATAAAAGACGCCGAAAATCGATCCTCCTTCAGAGGAACACTCCAGGCCATTATAAATCAAGCCGCATAAACCAACAACCCACCAAATCATCTATCCGACAATCTTCCCATCAGACGAAAGACGAGAATATCTAGAACAGATTTGTGAAGACACGAGTTTCCCCCTGAAGACATGAGGATCGAATGGAAATGAGAACGAGATGTAGATATTTGCTGCAAACCATGACAAAAACAAACTCTCGGCATACCAGTTTGTTTTTGTAACCCTGACGAGGCTCCGTCGAAACCACTTGGTTCGAAAAAGTAAAATAAAGCGGTAGAAAAACAAAGTAAGCGTCATAATATATTTCTAATAATGCCACACCACAAATGAAGTGCTTAATATGAAAGTTTTGTATATATTCCATTTGTATAATTGTATATGAAACTAAAAAAGAATAATAACAAGTCTCTATGGTGAATGGAGTTCTAGTGCCAACCCTCATGTATGGAAGTGAAGCTTGGAGCTGGCAAAAGAAGGATGAAAGCAAGATAAACGCCTTAGAAATGAGATCACTAAGAAGAATGTGCGGGAAAACGTTGTATGATAGAATACCGAACGATGAAATAAGATAGAAATTTAAGGCAGATGTCTGCATCATGGATAAAATTAAATAAAAACACGCGCGTATTCGAATGCAACGTTGTGTCAAAAATTAAAAAGCAATCGGTGGATAATTTTCAGAGATTTTAGATTTTGAACAAGAACATTAACAGTTGTCATCGCAAACAAAAACCTATCCAAAAAAGCTAGAATGGCAGTCCACAATGGTGTTCTTTAACCGTCCCTTATGTATGGAAGCGAAGCATGGAACTCTAAAAAGAAGGATGAAAGTAGAATAAATGCAGTAGAAATGAGATCTCTTAGACGAATGTGAATGTGAAGTGAATGCGGCGCGAATGATGGTGTTATAAACAAAATAATGAAAGGATCATTTAAGATGTTTTGGACATATGGAAAGAATGAATGAAGAAAGAATGGTAAAAAAATGATATGTTAACGATGTAAATGGAACCAGAAATAGAGGAAGACAGAGGAAAACGTTGCACGATCAAATAAATCAAATATTGAATGTCGGCCATGTGAGGAGTCAGAGAAATCGACGCGCGTGCATGAAATGTTGAGGAATCGAGAGAAATATGTCAGGAAAGAAAAGTGTGGCAGTCCATTCTTTCTGCCTACACCTTCGGGGAGACGGCGTGATGGTTAGTTAGTTTTAACATTAACATTTGTATTTATACCTATAGATGATTCAAGTGTTTCGCTCGAGGAACAAACCAAAATGTTGAACAACAACGAATGGACAATTGTGCGCGCGCAGTGTACCGTGTACTCGTATTTACATTCTTGGGATAATAGTCTCGCACATTCCTGTTCACAAGATAACCAACTGAGAACAATGCACGAGTTTTTCCATTGTCTAATTTACTACGAACTAAATCAAATGAAGTTCCAATTAGCTTTTATAGCCACCACCTAACTGACCTTATGGAGTTCTAGTGCCAACGCTCATGTATGGAAGTGAAGCTTGGAGCTGACAAAAGAAGGATGAAAGCAGGATAAACGCCGTAGAAATGAGATCACTAAGAAGAATGTGCGGGAAAACGTTGTATGATAGAATACCGAACGATGAAATAAGAGAGAAATGTAAGGCAGATGACTGCATCATGGATAAAATTAAAAAAGAATCCCTGAGATGGTTTGGACATATGGAACGAATGGATGAGAGAAGAATGGTTAAAAAGTTGTACACAAGCAGCGTGAGTGGGAAAAGAAGCCGAGGACGACCGAGGAAAACATGGCATGACCAAATTAATCAATTACTAAAAGACGGCCACATTCGAAGTCGGAATAATCGACGTGCGTGCATGGTACGATGTATGAATGTAGAGGAATCCCGAGTGGTATGCCAGGATAGAGCATTGTGGCGATCCATCCTCTCTGCCTACCCCTCCGGGGAAATGGCGTGATGATTTAGTTAGTTAGTTAGTTTACCTAACTGACCATCCATCCTGCCATTTCTTCACAGGAGTAACCATACAGGATGGACCGCCACACTCTTCTTCTTCGCAGTTTCAATCCAACATATGAGACGCATGTTTTTTTGAATCTTGGAAAAATCGGTGTAACTCGCCTTTCTGAACCGACGTTTTGGAGATCGTTGCAGTCTCTATCTTCTGGGTGGTTTATGAAAGTCGTCTTTCTAATGTTGACATATCATAGTGTTTCGGCCGAGACGAGTCTAATAAACAAAATCGATAAAACTTAAGAGTAGCAGAAATGAGAACATTGCGACCTACTGTGGGGAGAACCCTTAGAGATAGGATACCCAATGAAGAAATTCGAAAATCCTGCAAAATTGAAGACACAGTGAGATGGAGTAGGCAGAGAATCCGATTTCGGAGGGACTACATCGAGAGAATGGATTCAGAAAGAATTCCTAAGATCGTGATGCACGAGACTCCATAGGTCCGTCGACCACCAAAGAGATGGAGAGAAGGCTGGTCGTCTTTATCACAGGAAGAAAGTAATATAACCTGCATACACATATCGCAAGATCTACAATCAGAAGAAGAAGAAGATAAAACTTTAAAAACCAAATAATCAACATGAGAGTCGGCTAAGAGAGGAGTGCGTAAAAACGACGTCCGTGCATGGCACGCTGTACGAATGTAGATGATTATAATGAAAATAAATATAAAAAAATAATAAATCTTTTAAAAATGTATATTTAGTTGAAATCCATAGATGTTTGTGTCTTAGACCGGTTTCGGCAGCTCGCTGCCATCTTCTGATTGTCTCGCTCTCACTGCCAGAAGATGGCAGCGAGCTGCCGAAACCGGTCTAAGACACAAACATCTGTGGATTTTAACTATAAGAAAGATTTTTATTATTATTTTTTTAACTAACTAACTAACCATCACGCCGTCTCCCCGAAGGGGTAGGCAGAAATAATGGACTGCCACACCTTTCTTTCCTGACATATTTCTCTTACTTCCTCAACATTCATACATCGTGTCATGCACGCGCGTCGATTTCTCTGACTCCTCACATTGCCGACATTCAATATTTGATTTATTTGATCGTGCCACGTTTTCTTCGGTCTTCCTCTATTTCTGGTTCCATTTACATCATTAACGTATATTTTTTTTCCATTCTTTCTTCATTCATTCTTTCCATATGTCCAAACCATCTTAATGATCCTTTCATTATTTTGTTCATGACACAATCATTCGCACCGCATTCACTTCTTATATTTTCATTCGACACTCTATCATACACTATCAGAGTATCCACACATTCGTCTAAGAGATCTCATTTCTACTGCATTTATTCTACTTTCATCCTTCTTTTGCCAGTTCCATGCTTCGCTTCGCATAAGGGTCGGTAGAAGAACACCATTGTGCACTGCCATTCTAGCTTTTTTGGATAGGTTTTTAGATTATTATATATCAGAAATATAAGATTTTAATTTTTTTGGATTATTATATATCAGAAATATAAGATTTTAATTTTTTTAGATTATTATATATCAGAAATATAAGATTGTCCCATAATTAGAATGTATCACATATGTAATATAGATAATGGAAGAATGGTGAATCAGCCAATACGTGTAAATGTCAAGTTCGTCCATCGTACGTAGATAAGGATGACTTACGCATTGTTCATATATGTATGGTAAACAACTAATATTAAATAAATATTATGATTTCATTTAAAAACAAGTGCTGACTTCTTCACAAGCGAGTTTTCGGAAGGATACGGTGAGGGAAAAAACAAAGGTCACTGACTTCATCTACCGCGTAGCGACTCTAAAATGGCAATGGGCTGGTCACGTAGCCGGAAGTTCTAACAAAAAGACTGCTGACTTGGAGACCATGGACCGCAAAGAGAAGTGCAGGGCGACCGCAACTACGGTGGAAGGATGACCTAAGCCGACACGTCGGTATAACCTGGATGCAGTCTGCAAGAGACAGAGTGGCGTCCAAGTATGGCAGGAAAGAAAAGTGTGGCAGTTCATTCTTTCTGCCTACAACTTCGGGGAGACGGCGTGATGGTTAGTTAGTTATTATGAACAAAATTATGAAAGGATCGCTACGTTGGTTTCGACAAATGGAACGCATCGATGAAGATAGAATGGTTAAGAAATTATAGGTTGAATGGAGTACGGAGTCGAGGAAAACACGGCATGACCATATTAATCACATTTTAAAGGTCAGCCATGTTAGAAGTTGGAAGAATCGACGCGCGTGCATGACTCGCTTTATGAATATAGAGGAATCTAGGGAGGTGTGTCAGGATAGAGTAGTACGGCGGTCCATTCTCTGTGCCTACCCTTCCGTTGGCTACCGTTCCCCCGGAAGACCACTAAAGAGATGGAGGGATAGCTGGGAGACGACCTCCCAAGAGAGGCCATCCCGACTATAGGAACAGACCAATATTTTTAAAAGTACTAGTTATTATTATAAAATTTGATTAAGTAACTATTTTTTCAGTGCCGGATTAGACCAGAGCGGGGCACGTAGCAAATCGTCGGCTTAGAGTGCTATCCTGCTAACGCCATTTTGGTCAATTGTTCAGTAGAGCGAAAAAAACGATTATTTGATTTTCGACTAACAGGATGAAGGAAGGTTATTTTAAAACGAATTATTTATTTATGAAATAACCCATGAAATAAAAACTACGTCGGAGTTATTAGCATAAATGGGAGTTAGCAGGTTTTCTGATTTAAAATTTGGCAAGCTCGAGGTGCAATAAATTATTTTTATGCATAAAAAGCAAAACGGAATGCAATAATCTTATGAAAATAATGAAAAACGGTACCCACAGGTATAAAAAATCACCAGACATGTAACCAGAACCTTAGCAATTATCAAACAGGAACTTTCTAACACAAACGGGGGTTTTAAGAGTTGAGTTAGCAGATATTATTACGGTTGGTACGGTGACTGTGATTGCTGGGAAAAGACTGCAGAGGACAGACCTAGGTGGAGAACAGCAGTACATAAAGGCACACAAGACTTTGAAGCACAGCGCAGAGACGACGTCGCTGAGAGGAGGAGGAGAAGGAGAGACCACTGGGAGACGGTGACGGCTCCATTACAAGCGCCTTCCCCTGCCCCAGATGCCCCAGAGTGTGGGTCCAGGATGGGCTCTTCAGTCACATACAGACCCACAACCGTGAAGGACAGTCTTCCTCGGACACGAGGGACAGCCGATGATTATTACGGTTCTAAAACAGGGATTTCGGTCTGTTACACGCCTTATTGATGTATGACACATATATAGAGTATTTTTTTCTCTTTCCAACCATATCAAAAAGTCATTTTGTCGAAATAAAATAGTTAGCAGTTTAGCACTCTAAAAATTTTTCGTAAAATCTATCATAAGATGGTTTGAACACATCGTCACCTGAGAGTAAAAAGCTAAAAAGGTTCCAACTGAGGAAAATGAAGTCAAAGTTTTGTTGGTTTCGGGTGTGTATCTTGGAATAAAAGGGTTCCATCTGAAGCAGATGAAACTCTTTTACTGAGAAGCGTGTAAATTTTCTGGCGACAGTTGGAATAATAAAATTCTAAATGTAAATGAATCCTTCTTCAGTGAATCGTGTGTTTTGAATGATCAGATGGAACTTGATTCTTTTCGTAACATCAAAATGACGATACTATTACATGTTTTTTTAATTGTACGTATAGATAAGGTTAGTAAGAACCCTCTTACTCTCAGGTGACGACATGTAAAAATGAATGGTAAAAAAATATATGTTAACGATGTAAATGAAACTAGAATTAGAGGAAAACGTGGCACGATCAAATAAATCAAATATTAAATAACGGTCACGTTAGGGGTCGGAGAAATCGGCGTGCGTGCATGATACGATGTATGAATGTTGAGGAATCGAAAGAAGTATGTCAGAAAGAAAAGTGTGACAGTACATTATGTCTGCCTACCCCTTCGGGGGGACGGCGTGATGGTTAGTTAGTTAGTTTTTTAAATCTATCTATTGCTGAAAATGTATTTGTAAAACAAGGAAACTCCAGTATGTCTGAATAGAAAACTTTATGATTCATTCATACTGCCGGTGATGACGTATGGGATGGAAACTGTGACCCTCACCAAGAGAAATGTTGAAAGATTGAGAGTCACGCAGCGTTCCATGGAAAGACATATGCTCGGCGTCAGTCTCCGAGATAGAATCAGAAATGAGGAGATTAGACGCCGAACAAAAATAACGGACATCATGGAACGACTAGCGAGACTGAAATGGCAATGGGCGGGTCATGTGGCGAGACAGAGCGAGGATAGATGGACCCAGAAAATAATAAGGTGGAGACCATGGGAGAATAGGAGAAACGTCGGCAGGCCGCAAAAAAGGTGGGCCGCCGGCATTGCTGCCGTGGGGGGGAAAATGTGGCTACGGCTGGCAGGAGATAGAGACGAGTGGAAGGGAAGGGAGGAGGCCTATGTCCAGCAGTGGACCGATAAGGGCTGACGAAGAAGAAGAAGAAGTATTTTTAAATGCCTCCAGAAACGCGGGGCCCGTAGCACTCGCTACTTCTGCTATATGGCTATCTGGCACTGTATTTTTTGTTGTTGTTAATCAAACTGCAGAAATTACACTTTCAACCTATTAACGCGAGAATTGCAAGAACTTTACAAGTACACTCGCGATATTCCGACTGCACGACGCGTCCGTCCCACTCGACGAACAAGTGGCTACTGAAAAAAATAATCCCATCCGAAGTTATGCGACAGTGATCAACAAAAAAATAACAAGTTATTGTTGGATAACTGTTGCAGCACTTCAAAATAACTGTTTAGATATTCGTATTTCAAAACTTTTGATCTTATTGGGAAATTAGAATCTCGTGTAATAGTTACTTTTGATAAAAACTAGTTTCACGGATATAAACCAAATTCTATAATACATTATGGAAAATCAGCTTTAAGTTTTTGGGTTCATTAATGTTTAAAGACTTCAGTAATTTTCTAAAATCTCTTTCTACACGACAAGGAAAATTCTGTACTCTCAGCTGACCCAAGGGAAACGTTCACACGGAGGTCAGAGGAAACGTTTCAAGGACTCCCTAAAAGCAAATCTCCGAAGGACTAACATCGATTGTGATTGCTGGGAAAAGACTGCAGAAAACGAACCTAGGTGGAGACTAATCTATATATATAACTTGGATTCGTAGTAACTTGGAGTACTGCTCTATCATTTGGGACCCCAGAGAAAGAACAGTCATCTTGGAGCTGGAAAGGATCCAGAAACGATTTTTAAGGTATTTATACCTCAGGGAGTATAACTGTTATCCTTTTATGTACCCCTCACTGTTTCTCTCAGGAGTGTTGGGTTTCAACACTCTTGAAGCTCGTCGAATGATCTTTTTGGGAAAGCATTTTTAAACTGTTATCCGGAGGTATTTTCAATCCAGGAATACTGAGAGAGCTAAATCTGTACGTTCCCCATAGTTGTAGCAGAGCAAGGGGGCATATATTATTTTATGCCCCAAATTGCCGCACAGAGGCCCTTCGAAGTTCTCCTGTATTGAAAGCGATTCGTCTCTTAAATGAGGTTGCAGAAGAGATAGACCTCTTTGGATGCAATTATGGCGAATTCGTAAATACCCTTATGATAAAGGCAGCAAGCAAATAACTGGCTTTTCCTATTCATAAGGTTCTATGTATATTTCCTTTGATATTCTTTTTTTTCACCCTTTACATCGATTTGGCTTGCGCTGTAATGATGTAAGGAGTTTTTTCAACAAAATAATAATAATAATAATAATATATATAAAACAAAGTCGTGTTAGTTACACCATTTATAACTCAAGAACGGCTGGGCCGATTTTTATGATGTTCGATTTGTTGAATTTGTCTCCGTCCCGAATAGCAGAAAACTATTAAAACATCGGAAAAATTCACGAAAAAAATTTAGAAGAAAATTCATTTTCTCATACATTTTGTATGAAACGGCTTTTTTTGATGATATGAAATAAACGCTTGCCTCAAATCATCGACTCTGTGGCACTATGTGTTATTCGCTATGACGATCAACAAATCACAAGGCCAATCCTTGGGTGTTTGTGGCCTGAATCTAGAAAACGAATGTTTCTCTCACGGTTCATTGTGCGTAGTACCTATCACGTGTCCGCAAACCAAATCCCTTGCAGCCACCACGTGAATTGAATTCACTTCAATGTAATTTACATTATGATTTTTGCACATTTATTGAACTTAATTCATTTTGAGTACTCATTTTAACTTAATAAATGACTGAATTTCTTCCTCTTCAAGTGCCCTGTCGGGTCCCCCCAACATTGGCGATCACCTCGGCGAACCTGTCCCTGTCCTGTGCCGCTCGGAACAGCTCGTCTACACTTCGGATGCCGGTCCACTCCCTCACGTTTCGCAGAGTTTAATTGGTCCACTCCCTCACGTTTCACAGACTGAATTTAATTGAGCTAATAAGTTAACACAACATTTATTGATTCTATGGCGGTACGGAGTTCGCCGGGTCAGCTAGTAGTACATAAAGGCAAGGCGGGATTTTGAAGCACAGCACAGAGATGATGCCGCAGAGAGGAGGAGGAGGAGAAAGAAGAGACCATCGGGAGACGGAGATGGCTCCACTAGCAACGCCTTCCCCTGTACCAGATACCCCAGAGTGTGTGGGTCCAGGATTGGGCTCTTCAGTCACAAGCGGACCCACTCCCGTGAAGGACAGTCTTCCACGGACACGAGCGACAGTCGATAATAACGCCCAATAATAATAGTTATCTAGAAACAACGGTTTAACCCATGCCTATGTATTGCAGAAAGAAATGAAGCAGCATTATAGCAACGGAATGAGATTAAACTGATCAGAAACAACTAAGAACGTTCACCTTTGCCACACTCGTATGTCAAATTACTCGTAACAAAAACACATCGGGAAATTACAATATCATATTCCCGCTAATTAGTCTTTATTATTTATTTTATGTACACAACAGGTTGTTTGGACCCAATTACTGTATACAATTTTTATTTTTTTAGCTATTATATTGATTCTCGTGATATGTGTTAGGTAGCCAATCTATCGCCATTTTATTGTCACGTGAATTCTACACCAGACCGAAGACAGTGTGACAATCACACTGCCATCGCCGGGAATCGAACCCAGGACCTTCGGCATGGAAGTCAGAGCTCGTAACCACTCTGCCACGAAGGTCGTCCAGTCTAGTTTAGTCTTCTTCTTCTTTCTCCTCGCCCCTCCCCGTCACTCGGGGTCAAATATTTTTATCACTTATTTTATCACACACAAATGTGACACCCACAAGGACATTACGCCATGACCGTTGTTATTATACTTAAATTATTTTGGTTTAACATAAATATGTTTTGATGTCGACGACTAGATATAATATATATTTTTAGATAGATTGTATCCGAAAATTAATATTTTTAATTGAAATTTCTTGGTAGAAGTTAATTTAAAAAAATGAAAATAATAAATAAAAATTATAAAAAATTCCTTTATTATAAAAAAAAATTTGGACTCACGCTGGAGGATGGGACTTACAGAATAAAAAGAAACCTTGAACTTGAAGTACTGATTAACCAGGAAACAGTTGTGAGATTCTGTAAGTCTCAACGCCTACGGTGGGCTGGCCATGTGGAAAGAATGCCAGAGGGTAGAACACCACAAATTATATCCAGATGGGTGCCCCACGAAGAGACCAAGAGGCAGACCGAGGAAAAGATGGGCAGATTGCGTGGAAGAAGATAATGGAAGGAGCTGGGGAATGGAGAGAGATGGCCAGAGACAGAAGTCAGTGGAGGAGGCCAAGTCCCACACCGGTATGTAGCGCCGAGAAATGAATGATGATGATACAAACAAACAAACCATCACGCCGTTTCCCCGCAGGGGTAGGCAGAGAGAATGGACCGCCACATTACTCTATCCTGGCAAACCTCTCTAGCTTCCTCCACATTCATACAACGAGTCATACACGCACGTCGATTTCTCCGACTTTTAACATGACCAACCTTTAAAATTTGATTAAACTAAACTAAGCGAAAACGGTCGTTCACAATGGAGTTCTGGTCCCAACCCTAATGTATGGAAGCGAAGCATGGAACTGGCAGAAGAAGGATGAGAGTAGAATAAATGCGGTAGAGATGAGGTCCCTAAGACGTATGTGTGGTAGAACGATATACGACAGAATCTCAAATGCTGATATAAGAAAGGAATGTAGAGCAGAAGAAGGTATTATGAAAGGATCGCTGCGTTGGTTCGGACATATGGAACACATGGATGGAGAAAGAATGGTTAAGAAAGTATACGTTAATGATGTAAATGGGGTACGAAGTCGAGGCAGACCGAGGAAAACATGGCATGACCAATGATGATGATGATTATAATATATATTTAGTGTGCTTCCACTTGTGTTTAACGTCGACCGGTTTCAGCAGCTTACTGCCGTCTTCTGGTGTTGACCACACACTAAATATATAATAATAAAGAAATGTAGTATCAATTTTTATTTTATTTTCATTATTTAGATTGTATCGGCTTGTTGACAATTAAATCACATTTTATAACTTTAAACCATTGTGGTTATAAAACGTTGGTGTAACCACCACGTCGTCGGTAGGCAGAAAGAATAGTCAGCCACACTGTTCTTTCCTAACATACTTCTCTCGCTTCAACATTCACACATCGTGTCATGCACGCATGTCGATTTCTTCGACTCCTTACGTGGTCGACATTTGATATTTGATTGATTTGATCATGCCACGTTTTTCTCGGTCATCCTCTATTTCTAGTTCCGTTTATGTCGTTTACATATACTTTATTTACCATTCTTTCTTCATTCGTTCTTTCCATGTGTCCAAACCATCTTAGTGATCCTTTCATTATTTTGTTCGTTACACCATCACTCGCACCGCATTCACTTCTTATATTTTCATTTGACACTCTATCATACACAGAGTATCCACACATTAATCTAAGAGATCTCATTTATTCTGCATTCATCCTTCTTTTACCAGTTCTACGCTTCGCTTCAATAGGATAAAACAGTCAATAAAATCCCCACTTGCAGAAGTAGAAGTGAAATAGTTTCTTAAGCCCCTGTGAGAGCAATGTGTGTGTGTGTGTGTGTGTGTGTGTGTGTGTGCGTGTCACAGATCAGACCTTCTCAGAGGTTACAAATCACATCCAATGACAGATGATCACATTAAAAGTAAAACAGAGACAAGTCAATAAAAATACTAAAACAAATGTTAAAAATAAATTTAAAACACTTTTACTAGTTTTTACACCGCTTGCTTTTGACTTTTATTCCCAAGAGCAAGTCTAATTTCTTGTAACATCGCTTTTAACTTATCCATCTGTTTACAATAGAGGGCTGTGGTAACAGTTTGGTCTTATTTTAAAATCTCATAATCAATAATACATTTCGAATACCACCACACACACACAATAATGCTTTCTGGGGATGTAGTCTTGATTTTGGTGTTGGAATTGGGGTTTGACTCAATCATGAGGAACTAAGAAGAATACTAAACTAACAATAAGTTCTAGAAAGAAAAAAAACATTCTAAAACTCAAAAAAAATTATCAAATCAGTTTATCAACTCAAAAGACATTACAGAGAGCAAATTGTTTAAGGCATCTATTGAGTACAGGTAAAAAATTAAGTTAATCGAGAAGGCACAGAAAAAATTCTTACGATTTTTGTACCTTAAAGAAAACGGTTACTACCCCTGGCTGTACCCAACTGATTTCTTGCTGGGTATGCTGGACTACCAATCATTGGAAATTAGACCAACTATCCACCTGGGTGTTCACTTTTTTCAACTGATTCGTGGTCGAATACATAACTCTGATATTTTGAATGACTTGACTTTGTTTGTCTCCGACAATTATCTGCGACAATGGCAACATAGATTATTTCACCTGCCACTGTGTAGAACCAATCTACCTAAGGTAATGCTCGTGGGCAAGGCAATAATACTATTAAACTGCATCTCTTCGGATGTGGACATCTTCCACGATAGTGAGGCTACCCTCAGAAAGCGTCTATCTCTTATGTATTGAATTGCTATTTGCTTCTCTTCTTATTGTAGGTACAACAATGTTTATTTTTACTAAATTGTTCTCGAATTGTTCTCTTCTGCTAGTTTTCTTATTATATTATTTGTATTTCTTTTTTTTTATTGTTATTATTATTTTGTATATTGAGATTATAAACGATTTCAAATTGATATTATTCTGTAATGTTTACAATTTTTTTGAATAAATTGAAATTGAAATTGTAATACCAGGAACGCATTAGAGATGGTTGGACATTAGGAAGACAAGATACTTTCTAAAGTCAAGAGTATTTGTCCCCTGAACGTACCTTCACTAATATGAAAGACGTCGATCTCCGAGGAGACCGCGTTCAGCAGACTAATTGCTCTTCCCACCGGTGTCACCAGAGTTAATTTGTCAATCCCTAACATGTCTCTGTTCACCTAAGCGCTAAGAGGTACCCTCTACCAGGAAACGCGGGTGCTGACAGCAGATAATAGAGGATTAAATGGTATAATTAATTACTTAATATACAATACAAAAACACTAAAAGATTTTTTGATAATAGCTTAATCAAATGATAATTAGTATTTATATTATAATATGTTACTTCAGATACTCGTATGTTCCAATCAGAGGGGATTATATCTCTTCACGTGTTACTGAGCGACGACCTTCGTGGCAGAGTGGCAACTGCTATGACTACCACACCAAAGGTACCAGGATCGATTCCCGGCGACGACAGTGTTATTCTCACACTGTCTTACTTTGTGATAAATTGGTGAAACCACATATCATATGAATCAATATTATTTTGTTGAATTGCTCTTTACATCGTTTTTCCTCTACTCATTCTTTCTGCGTGTCAAACCATCTTAATGACCCTATCATTATTTTATTCATTACACTTTCACTTCTTATACGAGTATTTGCATTCGACACTATTTCATATACAGATTTGCACACTTTAGATCTCATTTCTATTAGATTTATTCCAATTTCAAATCACAACAAATCAGTTTATTTACTCAAAAGACATTACAAACAGCATAAGTGTTTAAGGCATCTATTGAGTACAGGTCAAATATTATACACATACAACATAATATAATACCAGGAACGCATTAGAGATGGTTCTACATTAGGAAGACAAGATACTTTCTAAAGTCAAGAGTATTTCATCCAACTTTTGCTAGTTCCATGCTTCACTTCCATACAGAAGGGTCGGCACAAGAACACCATTGTGCACTGCCATCTTAGCTTTTTGGAGAGACTTTGTTTGCGATGGCAATTATGCGAATATTTAAGAGTGTGGTGCCTAACGGAAAGAGTTAGAAACAGACTGGAGGTCTTTGAGATGTGGTGCACAGATTTTCCACAGATTCGTCTAAGAGATCTCATTTCTACTGCATTTATTTTACTTTCATCTTTCTTTTGTCAGTTCCATGTTTCACATGCTTCGTCAGTTCCATACATAAGACAATGCGTAAGGAGAATAAATGGTATGGGAAAAGTGTAAAAAGTAACTAACCATCATGCCATTTCTCCGGAGGGTTAGGCAGAAAAGATGGACCGCTATACTGCTCTGTCATAACATACCTCTCTAGTTTCCTCTACATTCATACATCGTAACATACACACTCATCGATTTTTCTGACTTAAAATATTGCCGCATTTAGTATTTGATTAATTTGGTCATCCCATGCTTTCATGGCTTCTCTTTTCACTTACATTGCTTGTATACAACACTTCAACCATTCATCTCCATATGTAAAAACCATCTCAGGAATTCTTTTTTAATTTTATTTATGATGCAATCATCTGCCTTACATTTCTTCCTTATTTCGTCGTTTCGTATTCTATCATATATTGTTTTCCTTTTTTATTTATCCTACTTTCATCCTTTTTTGCCAGCTCCAAGCTTCACTTCCGTACATAAGGGTTGGCATTAGAACTCCATTATGCACTGCCATATTTGCTTTAGTGGATATATTTCTATTTGCAGTGATGACTTTGAGAGCTCCATTTATTTTGTTCCCAGCATTTACTCCTCTTTCGATGTCTTTCTCCAATTTTCCATCTCTTGTAAACATGCTTCCCAGATAAATAAATTAGGTAACTTGTTCCAGTTTCTCACCGTTAGCACTTATGTCACAATTTGTCATACATTCTTCTTTTTCAAATAGCATCACTTTAGACTTGGACACATCATTACAACGTCACTGTTATTGCATGTGAAAATTATATTTAACCTTTACCACTCCTTTGTCGAATGCCAGCCGACATGGCTATATGTACGCTACAACTCAGTTGTCGGCTGGCGGCCGACAAGATAAGACTTGCGCGCGCGGTGTATTGTCGCCCGCAAAACTTGACACGTGTCGTTGTTTCTTGTGATTATTCGTTAAAAAAACATTTAATTTCACGTTTTGACTGTTTTCCGTTTTTATTTTATAATATTATAAAATAATCCTTGCAAATTCACATAACCTAAATTGGCGTGATACGTCATGCAGAGGAGCGATTACAGTACAAGCCCCACTGGACAAAGGTTCTAACGACTGTACTGTGTGCAGTAACAGAAAGATTCCAGGGGGAAGAAGGGAAACAGTGTGGTTTTGTGAGACGTGTTCCAGAAAACCTGGTCTCCATCCTGGAGATTGTTTTAAAAAGTACCATACTATGCAAAACTATAAGTATTCTATAATGTTTTTTGTAAATTGTTTTTTATATGAAGAATAAATCATTACAAATGAATTTTAACGATTTTTTTTTTTTGTAACTACCTATAAATAAAAATATTTTGACATTATTTAAATAAGAGTTGGCTGACAAACAATATCAAAAAATAATGGAGTAGTAAGGGTTAATAATAAAGTGTGAACTCACTGGGTGCATCCTGCAATGTTCACTTCAAACTATATATTTTAGGTTGCGTCTAAATCACGACCAACGAGTCCTCCCATTCTAGCACTGCCGGGTGGCAAGCAACTTGCCCACTACAGCTCAGATAACTGAAGCATGCCATACAGACATCCCACCTACACTTCGTTTATTATCCTACAGGAAAAGATAACAAAAAAAACATATTCAAAATAGTTTGGACATTCGGAACGAATAGATGAGGGAAGAAGTCGAGGAAGGCCAATGAAGACTTGGCATGACCAAATGAATCAATTACTGAAAGGCGGCCATATTCAAAATAGGAACGGAAGGAAAGACGAGCGTGCATGTCACAATATGTGAATGTAGAACAAGTGCTAGAGTTATGTCAGGATAGAACAGTGTGGCGGTCTATCCTCTCTGCTGGTTATTTAGTTAGTTAAGTATTCAAAATATTTGTATGAATTAAAACAATTTTTTCCACTTTTCAGTTTATTTCTCATTGCGTTTCGAGTTTACATCATTCTCCCGGTGATGAAGTCCTAAAACCTTCAAAACATGTCGAGAAATATTAACTTAACCGTCGCGTTGCCATGTGGTCAATTGAGTTTCCACTGCCAATTTAAAGTTGATTTTCTTAAAACCTATGGACCCTAATATTATAAAAAAAATTGTAATCCTCCATTGAAGTGTTCTCAATATTTCATAATAAAAAAAAAAGCAAAAAATTACTTCCTTCATCCCAAAAAAAAATTTTTTCTAAGACTGCCCTCACCTTCATTCGTGTTAAGGTAGAATTTGTTTTGCTAATATTTACAACTTTATCAAAAGTGACAAATACTTACTCGCTGTTTTGAACGTATTATAAATTATATCTTTGGCCTTTTCAATAGGTACGTAATAATACCGACTGTGGACGGAAACGCAGCACGCAACTTAATAATATCAGAACTGTGAAAATATTAACACTTTACCAAAAGGGACAAATATTAATACGTACTCGTTGTCTTGAACGTACTATACATTTTGCCTAGGTGCCTTTATCATACGTAAAATCTCGTAAAGTCTCGCCCCGCCGGCCGCGGCCGCAAGACAAGTTTATACTTGGTGTCAGTTGCTCGTATGCTGTGACGCATTCCATATCAGAAATCGCATGGTTCCAGAAAAAAATTAATAATGATATGTTTTTCAAATAATCCATGTATGTTATAGATATCGATCTATTCCTAATGAAATTCCCTACAAGATGACATAAATTAAATTTTGATTCATCGAGTCATATGCTTGATATTTAGATAAAGTTAGCGGTAAACTGAATTGACCACATGGGAGCGAGCGTTTTGTTTTGAACACGGTACGTTAAGGGTTAAAAGTGAAAATATCAATGTTTAAATTTATTTATTGTTTTTTGAACAATGATGTTAAACTCCATAAAAAATTAAAAGGTCTGTTTTATACTAGTTTTATTATAGTTTTTGGGAATGACGTGTTTCGCCTTCCTAAGGAATTATCAGACATTTAATAATGCCTTAGAAAGGCGAAACATGTCATTCCCATATACTATAATAAAACTTAAAAAAAAACAGATGTTTTCATTAATATTTATAATAATCCGATTTAATTTGAGTAGTCTTTAAAGCTTACATAATTAACTGTGACTCTGTCGTTAAACTTCATATTTAAATATTGATACATTTTTTAACATCATGCGTTTAAATCAATAGTTAAAGAATTAATTATACAATCCCCAACATAAGCACAAAATAACTCATTATTACGAAGGAATCAGGTAAAAAATGTAAACTTTTAGATTGAAATGAAATGAAGAATCAACTGACCTTAGCGGTGTCATAGAGAGACCGGTGCGGGAGCCGGGGGCTACCCTCAGGGCTCTCGGTGGGGCTGTAAAAGTCTCCTATACTAGTCACGTCGCTGGGGCCCAGTCGGGGACCGGCCGGAGGGGGCAGCAGCAATCGGCCACCTTCATACAGAAATTCATTACAATTAAAGAAATGCTCATTTGAAATACAACTCAAAAAATCTGAAGTCTCATCTGGAATAAAACTCGCTATAGCGCGCTAATGGGAATGCTTCTTTTCAATACAAATTTTGTTTACTCAATAAAGTTTTGAAATAACCATGATGGGTATCTTCTACACGTTGTTTCTAATAACCATCAATGTCTCTATAAATATAATAAATGCAAGGTTAAGATTTTAGGTATTCCTCCATAATATATTTACACATTGATTTAAAAAATAATATTAATAATAATCAGAATTTATCGGGTACATCGGAGGTATTTTGTGAACATCGGAAACAGATTCGCGTATAAACAGCGCTGTGAGTGCGCGACACTATATACACATCTCACTCTTGCATACTTCACAAACGAGTAGCAGAAGGTCAATGGTACAGAGTGGCAAGGGATAGAGAGTTGTGGAAGTCATTAGGGAGGTCTATGTCCAACACCGGACAGCTAATGGCTGATGATGATGAATATTTGAAAAAAATACATTATCAAATTCATATACATAAAACGGAGGACAACGGGTTCCCTAATACATAGCAAGAAATGCAACTCCACAGATTGGTACATAAAAACTAACGAAATACTAATTTATTTTTTCTTGAACAACTCCATACTTAATAATTAAAACAAATGAAATCGTCTGTTTACTAGAAGTTTTATTATAATTTATTCTATATTCCCCTACATTTGGTGTTGTGGATTCACATTTGAATGAATATAACTACACTTTGTATTTTTACAACATGTCTGTAAAAGAGTTGTAAAAATACAAAGTGTAGTTATATTTATTAAAAAAATATATTGTATTTTATATTACATTACATGATTTGCCTTGCTAAGGAATTATCAAATGTCGAGCATTTGATAATGCCTTAGCAAGGAGAAATATGCCATTCCAATCTTATTAATTTATAAATATGGGGTTTTACATCATTGTTCAAGAAACAATAAATTAATTTGGATGTTAAAATATTACGTCGATACAAGCTTTGGTTTTATGGGCATGGATGGCACTTTCCCTTTTAATAATGTAAAAAGAATACTAACCGGAGTACAGCTGCTCCTGCGGCAAGACCTTGCAGTCCAGCAGCCAGGCTTCGCCCCAGCACAGGGAGAAGGACATCAGCACGAGGAGCACCTGGAAAACAGGTTGAGGAGACTTCGTCCACTGCAATAAACAAAACAGAACTTAGATCTTAGAGACTTGGATCTTATGGCTCACGGTCACAGAGGTTCAGCTCTTGCGGCTATCCCTCTTACGACTGATGAGAACATTGATGGAAAGGTGATTTGATGTTTTTGTACCTTTTTAAACATGTTTGAGAAAAGTCCAATAAAGTGTTGTGAAAGGACAATATTTAAAAAATATATATTCCAATTGAATCCACAACACAAAGTGAAGAATATATAAGAAAATACAATGATTTCTAATAGACATTCCATTTTATTTATATTTCACTAGAGATGTATGTTTTGAGGTGAAATATAATGTTGAAAAGAAATGGGACAGACTTCTTCGGTAAATACTTTTTTAATGAAATCTAAAATCTTTCTTAAATAAAATAACAAATGATACTCACGTCAAAAATAAAAACTTTGGCTATAAGAAATGTGCAGGTCCCACTTGTGGTCAGCTGAAACAAAAAGAAATGTAAATGATATTAAAAAAAAAAAACTCTTCTTCTTCTTCTCCTCCTTATAGACCTTTGGTCTGTTCCTGAAATCAGGCTGGCCTCTCTTGGGAGGTTGACTCCCAGCTATCTCTCCATCTCTTCGGCAGTCCCATCTCACGACATCCTCCACCTTGCAGATCTCGCGGATAGCGTATTCCTCACCCTATCTCGAATAGTCCTTCCTACTATCATCCTCAGTGTCCTCATCTCTGCCACCGTACTTTAGCCTTTGTTCTTGTGGTATCCGCTCTGGTCTCAATGCTATATGTCAGCATCGGCCTTATGCAGGTTTTATATATTCTGACCTTACTGTCAGTTCTCAAATACTTGTTTTTCCATATTATATCCTCGAGACAACCTGATACTGCCGATGACTTGTTGACTTGTCCTATTGTTTCACTGACAAGATCCACTCCCAGATATCTAAACTTTGCAACCTGTTCCAGCATATAAGCAAAAAAACTAACTAACTAAATAACCATTACGCTGTTTCCCCAGAGGGGTAGGCAGAGAGTATGGATCACCACACTGCTCTGTCCTGAGATACCTCTCTAGCTTACAACAGAAAATGTCAAATAATGTTGAATAAATTGTTAACAAGAGACAGACTCACAGCGACCGTGGTCCAGTGGTCAAAGCGCAGGATGGCGTAAGCCAGCAAGAGAAGCGAGAAGCGCAGCGCCGCCACCCCCACCACGTCCAGCAGCGAGCTGCCCACGTGGTAGCCCAGGACTTCCCTCCGCCACAGATCCTCCATAGACTCGCCTGTCAACTGCAACAATTTTCTTTTAATTACTATATACGGTACCATTTATTTGTTGTTTCTTGAATAATTATGAAAAAATAAAATTGATTAATACAAATGTAAATGTCTGTTTTCTAAAAATAATATTATAATTTATGGGACTGACATATTTCACCTTAACCACCCTACTTATTTGAACGTACGTGATACGTTCACTTTGACTGTACCATTCTGCGTTATCCCGTATCACGTACGCGCTTATGAAAAAGTAATGTACCTAAAATGTACAAACTGTTAGGGATACGCGCGTGTGCCAACAACACTCGAGTACAAGTCTTCATAAATATGATATTTTTACAAGGGGCAGGCGAAGTGCGCGGCCGAGTATTTGACGTTTCGTAATTTAAAAAAATTTAATTAATATATAATTAAATTTCATTATAAAAAACCTGTTTTTTATTTGCAAGTTTCTCGGAAAATTACCCGAAGGTAGGGCGGTTAATAATATATGCAATAATGCCTTAACAAGACGAAATGTGTCATTCCCATAAAATATAATAAAACGGTTGTTTTCATTCACATTAATTATTTAATCTGGAGTTTTACATGATTTAAACTTTGATACGAAGCTATTACTTGGTGGTTCGACACATTTAAAAATTAAATAGAGAGTATCCATACATTCAGCTAAGAGATCTCATTTCTACTGCATTTATCTACTTTCATCCTTGTTTTGCCAGTTCCATGCTTCGCTTCCATACATAAGGCTCGGTACAAGAACACCATTTTGCACTACCATTCTAGGTTTTTTATTTGCGATGACAACTTTAAGTGCACCATTCACTTTGTTGCCTGCCCCAACCTTTCTTTCAATATCCCTCTCCACTCGCCTATCTCTTGTAAACATACTACCTAAATACACAAACTCATCTACTTGCTCCAAACTTTCACCATTTACGCTAATGTTGCAGACTGTCATGATTTCTTCTTTTTCAACCTTGGACTTATTAACATTCATCATCAGATCATTTCGCATGCATACCTCATACATACAATTCACCAGGACTTGTAGTTCATGCTCGTTGTCTGCAAGTAGGACAGCATCATCCGCATACAAGAGACAGCTAACTGACACTCCGCTCATTTTGGCACCTACATCCAATCCTTTCAGCTCTTTCATACACTTGTCCATATATAGAGTATACTTAATGTCAAGAAATGGAGATAATAGTACAATAGAATGATCTCACCATGACAGAAATGAGCCAGAGGAGAGCCGTGAAGAGAAGATCGAATGTGCAGAAGAGACAGAAGAATCTCCGAACGGAAGAGATTCTCCGGCCGTCTCTGATTCTAGTTGCGTCTGCTCCCAACAGCAATTCGCTGCTGGTGTTCCCCGCTGTCAAATTATAATTCAAATATTAAATACAGTGGAACCTCTCATCATGAGAATATTTTTTTCCAGAATCTAACCGAATTTTCAAATTATCACATAAATCAATGTAAAATATGATAAAGCGTTACTTTAATACTATTTTTATTGAGTTTTTAATGTTTATTCAAATAAAATCTTCGTCTTCTTCTTCTTCTTCCTCTTTTAATAGATCTGTGGATCTGTTTTGATGGCGTGGAGGTCTCCTTGGACACAGAACTCCAACTGTCTCGCCGTCTCTTCGCAGGTCTTCCGGGTTGGCGAGTTCCCATTGGCACGTTGTTTGCGGCTGCTTGGGGGAGTCTATCGTCGCTCATTCGTTCTACGTGGTCGCGCCAGAAGCGTCTTCTTTTCCTGCCCGATCTGACAATATCTTCGGTATCGCCAAGGAGATGCCAACTCCGCCAAGGTCGGTCCCAAGCCCGGATGAAAAAGGAGGAGGGTTGTCGGGTAAGGTTAGCAGCCGGCCTGATGTAAAAAAAAGCTATCACGCTCATAGAAGCAGAGAGGAAGCAAATAAAATCACATACAGATAAATTGTTAAGGAGCGTAACAACCTGGAATGCGTTTCGATTTTCAAAAAACAATAAAAAAATAAAAATAGTTTATTATTTATGAATTTATGACAAATAATGAATTATTTTTTATTAGAAAGCTGTCTAGAGACATTTGTTTTTGCCTACACTTCAGAATTAGGTGAAAATGTGACACAGCATTATTATTGAATAAATCGGTAGAAAGCATAGCCATCTCCTTAATAAGGGTGATACTTGATACAGTGTACGGTTTCAACATTTCTCTTATTGCGCTACAAGATTGTTGCTCTGCTACTTCCTCCTCTTCCACTAACAAGCTCTCCTCCATAATTTCTTACTGTGAAACACTATAGAAATCCATAAACTCTTCCACAAGCTCATCAATAGCATTGTTATCCACCTCTAGTCCCATGATATTGGCCAAAGACACAATCTCGTTGTCTGTAGACTCTACAGGTGATCATTAAGAGAGAATTTCTATCACAAAAGGTTTTGGTCATGCGAAATAGTCATTATGAGTGATTCCACTGTTGTACATACGGAGGAAGATGTAGCCAGCAGACTTAACAAGGCAAGGGGAGCTTTCGCTATGCTTCGCCCTGTATGGCGCTCCGGTATCATTTCGAGAAAGCTCAAGCTCCAAGTATTCAGCAGTAGCGTTAAAAGCGTACTGCTGTACGGATGTGAGACTTGGAAGTCTACCGCAGACGTTATTGGTAAACTCCAGGTGTTTATAAATAGGTGCCTTCGCTCAATATTCAAAATCTATTGGCCCCAAACAGTGTCAAATGCCGTTCTCTGGACCATGGCAGGCGAAAAGCCAATTAGAGAAAAAGTCGCTAGACGCAAATGGCAGTGGATCGGTCACACTCTGAGACGGAACCCAGCCTGCATCGCTCAGGGTGCACTAGACTGGTCCCCTAAGATTCCTTGAGGCCCTGTGCACCACGGAGGTGTGACAGGACAAAAAGAAAAAATAATAATATGAATACGAATACATCTTCATCATTAGCGTTACAACCCTCTGTGGATCTAAGCCTTCTGCTAGAATCATCTCCATTCTGTCCTGTAATATAATCTTCCTGATGGTGTTTGATCTCTTTTTTCTCAACTCATGGGTCAAAAATATTTCATTTGTCTCCTCTTCACCGTGAAATAAAGTTCGTAGATTTGAATCTTCTGATGTTCGGGTGTTGGGCCCTAATAGTTATTCCTCTAATTGGAAAGATGATTATTCCTTTACTACTTTATTGAGTAATAGAATAGTTATTAGATTGCATCTGAAAGATCAAGTTGGTAGACTAACCCAGCAGCTGCCTGGAATAAGAGTTGCTGGCGCTGGCGAGAAGAGACTCGGCCACCTCCCGGTAGTAGTCGCGAGAGGGCTCCATCCTGACAACACAAATTCAAAAGGTTTCGTTACATTCAATTAACTAAGAACAGGTTACACAGCTTGGGGCCAATTTGGTATTGATCTAAGAAAGTTCAATTGTAAGACAAAATAAAGAATATGTAAGACAGATAATTGCATCCTAAGTCAAATATATATAGTTTAGACATATGAAACAAAAAATTGTATGTAGGACGTCCGAGGAAAACATGGCATGACCAAATTAATCAAACCTTCGAAGTGAGAAAAATGGACAAACATGCGTATTAGGATGTATAAGCAAAGGAAGCTTGAGAGGTATATCAGGACAGAGCCGTTTGGCAGTCCATCCTCTCTACCTACCCTTCCAGGACCCTCCGGTTGGTTAGTTACTTTCAATCAATCAAAAATATCCTTATTATATTACATATTTGACTTCCATTCTTCATATATATTCCAGGAATAATGTATTATCACGAGTCACGTATAATCCACTCTAATGATGCAGAATACATTGATCTTTGCAATGTCAGCCGAAAAGATGTAGCCCATAAGTCAGATTGTAAGATTTTGTAAGTTCAAAATTATTCTCTTTAAAATCTTCCTTTGAGACCGCTATCTCCGCATACTTCTGAGATCGTAATCGAGTGACAGCGAACTGATAATAATACAATAAGTTTATCATAACCCCTCCTTAGCAGATAACAAAGGATTTTTTAAATACAACCAAAGGACTCTAATAGCATCAAAGACAAAGGAAGAATAACAAAATGTCAACTGAGAAGACTGTTCTAATTGTTAATCTGAATAATCTTTAGACTGGCATACATAATTATTTACTTAAAATACATATATAGACGAGTCAATGACATAAATCGGTTTACGAAGACGAAAGCGGCCATGGAAAATATTTGAAAAATAGATCGTTACCTGTAAATATACAGAGACTTCTACTGGGACAAAATATATCTCAATATTCTGGCCATCTTCAGGATACCATGATGGCAGCGGTTCCGAACGCGAAATTATGAATTTATTAATTTATTGTCAGACATGGAAAATTTCAGCTGAGCGCAAGTAAACAAAACTTTGATCGCCTCTGTCACATAACTTCGTTCAAGATTAGTTCATTGACCCAACGCGAGATTTGAACTATAATTATCGCACTTAGATTTATGATCGTAAAACCTTATTTAGAATTAAAAGTTTAATGGTTTTAATCTTTCTCAAAGCAGTGTGAATCACAATATACAAAACTTCACTTGTCAACAAAATAGGGTTGATAGCTACTAGAGTCATCTGTGGTTTTTCAAGTGAAACATTTTTCTTCTTGCCCTTAAACGGTATCGTAAATGTTTGATAAGAATGTCACGAGGGCGCCGCGCTATAACCAATACGCTCTACGAGAAATGAAAAGTATATAATTTGCTCAACTTATTTCCATTTATGGGTTATGCAACAATGCAATTCAAGGAACACAATCATTCTAGATAAATTTTCACACATTCAAATTCTAGATAAATTTTCGATGTATATCGCTTACTAACCATCACGCCGTTTAAGTAGGTAGAAAGAATGACATATTTCTCTCAAAGTTTTTATATTTGTACATCTTGTCATCCACGAACATCGATTAAATAAAATTAATCGTGCCACGTTTTCCTCGGTCTTCCTCTATTTCATGGTCCATTCACACCGTTAATGCATACTTTCTTTACCATTCTTCATATGTCCAAACCATCTTAATGAATCTTTAATTATTTTTTTACAACTTTTTACACCGCATGTGCATAAGGCAACACAGATATTTTTCGCTACCAAATTTATCATTTAAATAATTATTAAATTAATTTGATTTATCACCACTTTCATAATTTTATGATTAAATTATATTTTTTGTTTATAAAGCGTTATTTCTTGTGTCATTGTGTTTATCCTGCGGAATATTGTGGATACTGAATGAAAATGAAATGTTGGTTGTCAAAAATAAAGTTGTGTAAAATCAAATTAAAAAAAACTAAGTAACCATCACGCCGTCTCCCCGAATGGTATTAATATTATATATAATAATGCTACACCACAAATCAAGTGCTTCATACGAAAGTAAAAGTATTAACATCAAGATTGATTTGCTAAATATTTGATATTAACAATAATTGACAATGTAAAAATTGTATGTGTGTAGAGGAATATTAAATTAATGAAAATCTTGTGAGAAGATGGCAGCGAGCTGCCAAAACCATAAATTTAAGTGGAATTCTACTAAACAAATTATAGTTTATTTTTTCCTTTTTTACAATGAACATAACGACATTAATATTTTGGATATTAAATTATTTGAATATTTTTTTACATAATCATCGACTGCAAATTTAGTCAATGTTATGGGTAGGCACAAAACGCGCCGGGCGGGCGCGCGGGCGGCTACGGCTGCGCGGCTGCTAGTAAAAGGACCTGGAATCAACATTAGGGAAAACGTTATCGACGTCTGGCAACATTATATCAGTAAACACAAAATGCTAGTCCTGTCAAATAAGGGTTAAGGGTGAGGGCGGCTGGCTTCGATGTGTCAGTTTCGTCCGAAATCTCTTTAATATCAGATTTTCATTTACTTGGCATTAGCTCAATAAATTAATGCAAGTAAAAAACTTCTATGTATTCATATTTTGTGTACTCGAATTTAAATAAGTACCCGTGATGTTAAAAATAATCACGAGAAGATTATTATGTTAATTTTTTTTTACCTTCCAGTGCCATTCGCAATGCTCGAACCACAAGGACAGGGTTTTTCAAGTATATCTATCAAATCTGAACCAGCATCTCCCGCGGAAAGCAGTCACGAGGAAGATGAAGACATAAAACCTTTAAAAGTGACGTGCAGCGAGGTTAAGATAGAGTGCAGCATCACTTCGTCTCCTGACCGAAATGAGTGTAAAGCGACATTTAGTGGCGCAGATCAAGCTAATGGTCGAAAAATGCCAAATATCAAATTCGAACCGGAGTCTCCGCCTAGGGACAGTTTTAATTCCAGCCGTTTACTTGTTCTTAGTAGTGGCGGTGTTGATCCAGCAACTAATCTAGAGATAGAATATACAAAAACTTCTTATTCTAGTCAGTTGTGTACAAGTTCTGCCAAGAACCAATTTCAGTGTTCCACGTGCGATAAACGTTTCAAAAATGCAGACAGACTGAGTAAGCATGCGGTAATTCACTCTAATATAGAATCTCGGTGCCCTTTATGTTGTAAATATTTTAGCACAATTAGTAACTTGAATAGGCACATTATAACCCATTCAGACATTGAAATATTTCGATGTGGATTTTGCAAAATTAAATTTTATGATAATAATAAGTTTAATGCGCATATGAGAATTCACAGGGACGAAAAACAATTTGAGTGCACCCTATGTCATAAATGTTTTCCAAATGGAGATCTTCTTAAACGACATACATTAGATCACCCCGAGATAAAAGCGTTTCAGTGTTTTACATGCAATAAAACATTTAACGAAAAAAGTAATTTAATTAATCATATGACGATTCACTCCATGGATAAGCCATTTGAGTGTTCTGTTTGTCACAAATGTTTTAAAAATTCGAGTGACTTGTGTAGTCATATGTTAACTCATTCGTCTAAAGAAGAATGTTCAGAGTGCCATAAAACTTTCAGGAATAAAAATGCTTTGAGTAGACACCAGAGAATTCATTTGGGAAAAAATATATTTGAGTGTTCCATATGCAATAAAATTTTGACTCGAAAAACCTATTTAAGGAAACATATTTTAAAAATTCATTCCAATGACAAATCGTTTAATTGTTCTATTTGCAACCTAGAATGCTACAAGAGAGCAGCTTTGAAACGCCACATGTTGAACCATTCTGGAGAAAAACTGTTTCAATGTTCAGTGTGCGATAAAAGTTTCAACGAAAAGGGCAATTTAATTAGGCACTTCACCATTCACTCTGGCGAAAAACCGTTTCAATGTACTGTGTGTAAAAAGTGTTTTAGAGAAAAAGCTAGTCTCGGTAACCATATGCTAACCCACACAGGTGAAAAACCTTTCGCGTGTACCTATTGCGAGAAATGTTTTAGTCATAAAAGTAATTTAGGTAGGCACACGTTAATACATTCGGGTGAAAAACGATTCCAGTGTCCGGACTGTGATCAAAAATTCCGTGAAAAGTGTCATTTAGTTAGACATGTGGCTATTCATACAGGTGAAAAGTCTATTTGTCCCATATGCAATAAGGGCTTAAGTGGGAAGACTACTTTAAAAAGACACATGCTGCTTCATTCACGCGACATTTCTAGAAAAAAGGAAACGGGAAAAAGTTTATCGTCTGAAGAGCCCGTGTAAATCCCTTGTCATGTTTGTATTTCTAAATAAACGTACTGTTCAGTCTGAAATCTGCCCTTGTAATGTATTATTATAGATTTTTTTTTAAAAAAATTTAAAACTCATTGAGGGCATGATCTCATTCTGAAATCCCAAAAATATGTATATTTTTATTTATTGTTTTTTACATTGGATTATTTTGCACGATCGTCATTTAAATTTTAATGAATTTTTTACCAAATAGTCGATCGAGTTGTTCAATCAAATGTGACGCTTATTCCATGAATCTTTGTATTTTAGGTTTGATCCTGTACCGTTACGATTAAAGCTTATTCCCGGTACTGTAAGACATTTTCTATGTTTATTTTTCGATAAGTGTATTGATTATAAATAATTATCTTGTGATTATATTTAGTTTTGACTTTCGTATCAAATACTAATAAAGAAACGTGATTATTTTAGATAGAAGGTTTTTATTTGTTTCCCACATATCTGTAAATATTTTTTAATACATATATTTACTCGTTCATAAGTAAAATAATTTTAAAACAATCGAAAGTTTAGAGCTCGATACAAATGAGCGTCAGCGTATATTATGGACTTCTGCGTGACACCCAGCCAAACGGAAAGCGGAAGCGGATCAGTGGAAATAAATGCGAAACATTGCAATTCCTTCCGGAGCTAAAAAAAACTAGCTTTTAAGATCGTGTTTTCAGCGTTGCGGATCCATTGGCACGAACTAAGCTCCCGTTTGTGTGATAATAGCAACGTTAAATTTAAGAAACAACAGAAGATTGCACTGTCCGATCACAATCTTTTCCTAGTGTACCTTTGGAGTAAATAATTTTACAAAACGCCGTAAAGCATAACGTAACAGCATTTTTTTCAATTCAGATAAACCGATCAATGATCAATGCGATCTTCAATCGTTCACTGTCATGTTCAAGACCGAATTCCAGTTTTTTTTTAAAGTAAAGGCATAAGTACTATTAAAAAAATGGCAAAAATATTTAACTGGCAACATATTTCTAAAGAAAATGCAGATATTCGCGCCTGCGCAATATCAAGACGGGTTCTCAAAGGAACGCGATGCCGCCATTTTGACAGTTGTTTGTCTTTTGTAGTTTTGTGTATTCTTTCACTTTTTTAAGATTTACCAAAAATAACAAGTGACCGGATGATTAGTGTGTTTATAATGTAACAGCTACAGGTAATTACGTTTTACCCTAATTCCCCACGACCGCTTCAATCTTACTTCACATCTTAGCATCCATATATCGAACGCTCAATACAAAAATAAAAATACTTTTTAATGCCGTATAAAACGTTGATTTTCTGTCTTATAACGCATTATATCCAATGATTTTGAACAGTGTTTTCTAATAATAGTTGCCAATGATAGCGTTATCATATAATTTCGTCGATTATTCGAGAAAAAAACACTGCATTTTAAAGGCGGGAACATTCTAAACATAGATGTTTAAAAAAAAAACAATATGGATTCACGTTAATTTTACAGGTAGAATAGTGCCCGTGAGTATGTATAAAAATGCATTTACTATTTGTTCATCCGTATAGCTTTAGAAAATTAAATTTCCTTTCGATTTTATTTGACATTTTCTCTTAAAAGGGGGTGTGTTTTCGGCGGCTAATGAAAAAAAAAATGCCCCCGATAACCATATTTTTAGACAAGTTTCACATTCAATAAATGTGTATTGTTGTCGATTCAAAGGTAGATTTACGTTTGAGCCCTCGAAACACAACTTCTATAGCGTACTTTTTCTAAACTCTGTAGAGAAAGTATGAGGAGAAAAATTATCCGATCACACATCTCGAGAATAATTACTTTTTCACATTTCTCTAACAAAACACAGTACAACATAGTAGTTTAAGTAAGTGTTAGAAAAGTTCTATTATCATTGTCGGTAAATTGAATCAAAGTTTTTACAAAACTCCTTCTCAAGGGAGTGATTTCTTAATCCTGTGAGTGTACACCATCTCATGTGTGAGATTATTTAACCTTGAAAGTGCCCCCCTGTAGGGTCCCCGTGTCGTGTTTAGATTTGAATTTTCTTGTAACATTGTTGACATTTCTTAACACCCCGAGACCAAACCAGATTCTGCAAAACTTTCCGTTTGTTTATATAAATTTAGTCACGTTTAATCTTGAACATTTTTTTATATTAATAAAGTAAGGTCCCATCATGTGCAAGGTATATAGAATAAATATGGTAAGATATTCCGCGTTTTATTTTTGACATCTACTGCGCAGCTACGTCACGTGGAGACCCAAGCATTAGGTTGTGTAGTATGAGTTGAGTATATATTTATACATTGGGTATGGAATTTTTCTTTGTTTATTTATTACGTCTAATTAAAAGAAGTTTTTGTAATTGTATTAAATAAATTATGACAAATCGTTTTCTTTATTTAAGTTATTGTTTTTTTTATTTTTCTTTTTTTAGAGTTAGCATCTTCAATGAGCTTTAAGTTCATTGTTCTTATTTTGAAAAACATTTTACATCGATAAAAAAGATTTTTAACTGGATATGGCAAATCAACTCCATTTGATTTAGCTTGTTTATAGTTATTTAGGTTTGTTTATAGTTTCGTTTCGATTTCGAGTTCACCACATGACGTCACTTGACAGCAAATTATTAGAAAGGGATAGCATGCTACGTGCGCAATATCTTACCATATTATTCTATATACCTTGCATCATGTGTACCTTGAGAGCTGCATCATCAGGGTTTGGTTATCTCTCTGCCACACGCGAGCCATTCTAATTTCCGCATTCTAAAAATATATTTTATTATTTTATAACTAGTGTTAAGCTCTCGTCATACATTTTGCAGAATCCCACGGAACTTTTCTCATGTCGCATAACAAACATTCCTTGGATATTTGGATTACATATTTGTGCATTATTGGCCGGGTTCTTTTCTCACGACAACTTTGTATGTGAACTTTCCAGAGTTTTAAACACCAGTAAATACTTAAAATAATTTAAAAAAAATAATATTATTTGTATTTAAAATAAAATAACACTTCACTTTGTTTTTCACCACTATGCGGTTATTTTAATTGGCGATTAGTTTCACTTGTACCCAAGCTTCCTGAGGGCTTTGTAATAACAGGTAATTACGAAGCCCTGAGGAAGCTTGGGTACAAGCATTGGCAGTACTACCATAGAAGCCCAGAAGCCCGGCTTGCGTAAGAAATTTAGAATCAAAACCCCCAAATCTAAAAAAATCGTGCCCCCTTATAAACCAACAACCCACCAAATCACATTTCAACAATTTTCCCATCAAACGTAAGAGGGATAGCCACAAGAGCTGAACCTCTGCAAGCCAGAAGAGGTTTTGATTAAAATTTTCTTGCGCAAGCCGGGCTTCTATGGCAGTACCGCCACTGGGTACAAGGGAAACTAGTCGACAATTAAAATAACCGCATAGTGGTGAAAAACAAAGTGCAGTGTTTTTATTTTAAATACAAATAATAAAATTTAAAAATGTCTTACCACAAAGTGAATGCTTCATACGATAATTTAAAAGAATTTTATTGAATCAAATCCTAAGATAATGGGTCACGGAGAAAGGATAGAGTGCTCCACTGTTCTTTCCTGAAACACTTGTATCACCTCATTAACATTCATACACTGTCATGCATGCATCTCAATTTCTCGGACTCCTCGCGTAGCCATTATTTAAAATTTAATTTATTTGATTGTGCCACATTTTCATCAGTCTTCTTCTTTTTCTCGCTCCATTAATATTGTTAACACCATTTTTGAAAGTTTTGTTGGAATATTCCCCGGACTCTGAATTTGGGAGTGCATATGACTTTATTGAGACTCAATGTCTTCAATATATTCCTTACCCGTTCATACTTTCTGTTTATGATAACAATAATAATAATTTGAGCGTCATTTTTATGAATTAATCATCTCGAGGGGGCTGTACAAAATATTTAGAAGGAATTCGATGGCGACCTATTTTTTTTTTTTGCTCATCAGCGACTTCCGGTTAGAAGGTACAGAATTCGGCGGCGACCTTTTTTTTTTTTTTTACCCATAAACTACTTCCGGCCGGTAGAATTAGATAATAAAAAAGGTCGCTGATGAAAAATATCCCTGAAAATGACCCAGAATTGGGTATCAAATTTCTCCCGCGGGTCCATCGTTCGCCATCCCTGAGCTAGTTAAAAATAAACACATTTATGGTAGTATGAGGGCTGCACCTGTCGCAGTTCATCAACATTTACATCAGGATAGGATCATTTGAAAAGGTGCATTTTGAGTCTCGATCTAAAATCTGATGGATTCTCAATGCACTTGAGGTCTTCTGGAAGATTATTCCAGACTATAGTTTATTAGTTAGCTGTTTGAGAATCTTGACGTAGACTCCATTGCAGTAATCTTGTTGTGAAAGGACCAAGGATTTGATCAAAGTTTTAAAACTGTCAACGGGTGTAATGGATTAAGTTTTTCAAACCGTTAAATCGTTTGTGTATCTAAGAGATGTAAATATATAGGTGAATGTTTTTTTTCTTTCCTTTTTTGGTTTCAATTACAATATTTGATCCTTGCAGTATAAGAAAGGAATGTATAGCGGAAGAAGGTATTATGAACAAAATTATGAAAGGATCGCTGCATTGGTTCGGACATATGGAACGCATGGATGGAGAAAGAATGGTTAAGAAAGTATACGTTAATGATGTAAATGGGTTACGAAGTCGAGGCAGACCGAGGAAAACATGGCATGACCAAATTAATAAAATTTTAAAGGTTGGTTGGTGTATGACTCGCTGTATGAATGTGGAGGAAGCTAGAGAGGTATGTCAGGATAGAGTAGTGTGGCGGTCTATTCTCTCTGCCTACCCCTGCGGGGAAACGGCGTGATGGTTTGCTTGTACTATTAATAATGTCCTTGAGATAAACATCTCAAGGATATTATTAGTAGTTATTATAAAATTTCTTTCTATATTTTGTATTTAAGCTGTACAGAGCTGAGTCAGTCAAGCTCTGGGGTCCACGGGCTATTTATATATGTTCCTACATTCGCTTACAGCTGAGGAAACCATGAAATACCTCACCCGGAACATTTGGGAACTATGGGGAGAATAAAAATATGCTAGAAAAATGTTTATTGTATAAGAAATGTCCACAAATGGTGTGGATGTCAGCCGGGCCGCAGCGTGTGTGGTGTGCCCCCCGCACTTGTTATCTGCCGCTGGGGAGGTGCTGGGGAGTGTCTTGTGCAAATGTTTTGCCACATACTACGCTATTTTTATACGCACTGTTTGCCCAAACGCTCTTATTACACAACCAGCTTACGCTCAAATTTCAAATCAATGGTACTCGGAAATGACTAGAAATAGTAAAATTGTTACTTGTTGTTTCTCACACAGTGATGTAAAACTCCCTACTAAATAGTTAATACAATTACAATGTCTTAGCAAGGCGAAACAAGCTATTTCCATTAAATAAAATGAAACCTCTAGAAAACAGATATTTTCATTCACATTAAAGAGCAAGCAAGACAAAATATCTGTTTTCTAGAAGTTTATTATTATCTATGGGGATGACTTGTTTCCCCTTGCTAAGGCATTATGAAACGCCGAAACATGTCATTCCCATAAAATATAACTAGAAAACAGACATTTAATAACTAACAAACTAGTGGGAGGTGGTTCGGTGTGCGAGTGAAAAGTCACAGGTTAGTTGGTACACAGTTATTTATTTCGGCACAGACAAGTGTGTAACAATAGATAGGGCGAGAGCGTTCGAGCGGACGCGTGTCGCTCGGCCGAAGGACGCGGTAATAAGCCCGGAGCAAAGACGTGGTCCTTGACTCCAGAGGCCGCTATGCTGCTGCCAGCATACTAGCGCCATAGGTTAGGTAGGGGGGATGAGATTAATCCTCCCAGTCCTACAGAACCATCACACCATCTCTCCGGAGGGGTAGGCAGAAAGAACGGACCGCCACACTGTTCAAATTAAATCAGTTTATTTTCTCAAAAGATATTACAAACAAAAATTTAAGTTTAAGGCATCGATTGAGAAGAGGTAAAATATAATATATAATACCTGGAACGCTTGGGAGATGGTTCCACTGCAGTGAACAAGGTACTCTTAAGTCAAGAGTATTTGTCTTCTGAACGTACTTTCACTAATATGAAAGACGTCGATCTCCAAAGCGATAACCGTCAGGAGTTTGATTGCTGTTCTTTCCTGATATACTTCTCTCATTTTCTCAACATTCATACATCGTGTCTTGAACGCACATGTCATCGACAACATTTAATATTAATCTGATTGTGTTATGTTTTCATTTGTATTAATTATTGACTGTGTTTTACAGCAGTGCTCAAGAGACGATAACATTACATAGATAAATTGTAATGTACCAAGAGTGTTCCAAATGAAACAGTTAATGATGTCCAAGGTATCATAGTGTCTCAGCCAAAACTTATTTATATTTCCATATGAAGCACTCACTTTGTGGTTAGACATTTTAAAAATATAAAATAAATAAAAAAAACTTTGTATTTAACCATGGTATGATTATTATATTGTATGCCAACTAGTTGTGCTTGGACTCAAGCTTCATCAGGACAGTTGTTATACTGCCCTGGGTCCAAGTGAAACTAGTTGGCATCAAATATAATAACCATACGGTGGTTAACCGTCCTATGTCCAAGTGAAACTAGTTGGCATCAAATATAATAACCATACGGTGGTTAACCGTCCTATGCATATGAACGTACGTGATACGCACAATGTGACTGTACCATTCTGCGCTATCCCGTATCACATACGCGCTTGAGAAAAAGTAATGTACCTTAAATGTACAAGCCTTTAGGGATACGCGCGTGTTCCAACACCATTTGAGTACAAGCCTTCACAAGTATGATTGTTTTACAAAGGGCAGGCGAAGTGTACGATCGAGTTTAAAAAAAAAAAAAAATGTATATACTCGTATATATATAATTAAATTTAATTAATAAAAAACATGATAGTTTTATTGCATGTTTCTCGGAAAGTTACCTGGAGGTATGGCGGTTAAATGCAAAGTTTTTATTTATTTTATATTTTCAAAAATTATTTATTAAGATTATCTAAAAAAATAGACTTTTTTGTTTTAAAAAAAAATTGCATCAAATGTCGTGTAGAATTACTTCATACAGTGTGGCCTTGAACGGGGTCCGATGATGGCGATGATGATAATAAAGTCAGGATTAAGGTCAAGGTCGGCGCTAGTTTGACACGAGAGTAGAAGGCAGGTTCCTTGTTTTGTTTTTTAAGTTCCACAATCTCAGCGCAAACACGGCAAGCTCCGCAAACAAGATTGTGACTCTGCCCCGTGTGCAGTGACGTGTGCCTGTCTCTTGATCCTAAGTCAAATAATTTTTTTAGTAGCTAATGCTCGGCCATAACTTGGATGTGTTAAGATTTACAGCGGATTCTCTCATGTTTCCCACTGTGGCACGTGTCACGCGGCTTTCTCGACTCTATTATTCTTGCTTCCCTCAAGACATGCGGGGGCCCGATTAAAAACTCGGGATGTCTGATGAAGTTGTTTTGGCCTTCTGTTTATAACCGATCAAAGATTGGGTAATTTTTGGGACAACAGATTACTAAATAACCCTCACGCCATTTCTCAGGAGGGGTAGGCAGAGATGATGGATCGCCACAATGCTCTGTCCTGGCATACCTCTCGGGCTTTCTCTACATTCATACATCGTACCATGCACGCACATCGATTATTCCGACTTCGAATGTGACCGCCTTTTAGTAATTGATTAATTTGGTCATGCCATGTTTTCCTCGGTAGTCCTCGGCTTCTTTTTCCACTCACGCTGTTTGTGTACAACTTTTTAACCATTCTACTCTCATCCATTTGTTCCATATGTCCAACTACCTCAGGGATCCTTTTTTAATTTTATCCATGATGCAGTCATCTGCCTTACATTTCTTTCTTATTTCATCATTCGGTATTCTATCATACAACGTTTTCCCGCACATTCTTCTTAGTGATCTCATTTCTATGACGTTTATCCTGCTTTCATCCTTCTTTTGCCTTCCTTCCTTCCCCAAGCTTCACTTCCATACATAAGGGTTGGCACTAGAACTCCATTGTGTACTGCCATCTTTGCTTCTGTGGATATATTTCTATTTGCAGTAATGACTTTGAGTGCGCCATTTATTTTATTCCCAGCACCAACCCTTCTTTCGAAGTCTTTCTCCATTTTTCTGTCTCTTGTAAACATGCTTCATAGCTGGGAATCGAACCCGGGACCTTCCGTGTGGCAGTCGTAGCTGTTGTCACTCTATGAAGGCAACAATGATATAAAACTTCGTACTAAATAATTAATAAAAATGAAAACATCAGTTCTATAGAATTTTTATTGTATACTAACCATCACGCCGTCTCACTGAAGGGGTAGGCAGAAAGAAAGGACTGCCACACTTTTCTTTCGTGATATATTTCTCTCGCTTCCTCAACATTCATACATCGTGTCATGCATGTTCGTCTATTTCTGATTGACATTCAATATTTGATTCATTTGGTTGTGACACGTTTTCCTCGGTTTTCCTTTATTTCTAGTTCCGTTTACATCGTTAACATATACTTTTTTTTTTACCATTTTTTCTTCATTCATTCTTTCCATGTTCTTGTTCCAAAACCATCTTAATGATCCTTTCATAACACTTTCATTCGCACTCCCTTGACTTCTTATATTTTCATTCGACCCTCAAGCGAAAGTTTTGTGCTTGATATTTGATAATGCCTTAGCAATGTGAAACATGTCATTGCCATAAAATATAATCAAAGTTCTAGAAAACAGACAATTCAATTGTCGAAGGTATTATTTATTGATAGTGTCAGGAATGGTATTAGTTGAACCCACAACAGATTCTGCTTTCCTATATGTGGTGTCAGCTACATTCACCCTGCTGGGTTGAGATTGTCTCCGTACATCCACCGAATGATTATCTACTACTTGCAATCTGTTTGCGGTAAGATGAGAAAGTTGTGATGTTATCGTGGCAAGACCGCCGTTGTCGTAAGATCTGCCATTACACGGGAGCCGTCGCATGCTCCACAGCCGTCACCATTCCGCTTATTGGGGAAGGTAATTGTACGGCGCTTTGCCCAGAATTATTACCTCGCACCCCCCACACGGGGGAACCCTACACCAAATTCTAAAATTATTTTAGGTTTTTTTTTTAGAAATAATTTATTTTTAAACAAAATCATATGTGGATTTTGTTATTTCCGTCAATTATTTCAATTATACATTTTAACAACAATCTTTGCAATCTTTTTTTTATCCCATTTAAACTTTTTTTCTCATTACAATTTTTTACTGTATTAAAAAAACTATAAAGTTGAGTTAAATTCTATGATAAATTTTGCTTTGGATAAAAATATTTTATTTGACTGAAAAATGTAATTTTCTTCTTACAAAATAGTCTTTCTATAATATCACCCTCTTTTGGGAACCAATTCTAAAACCTTTAGAACCCGCACAAGGGTTAAGACTACTTCTTTAGTGTTGAGGCCACCTATTTTTCCTACACTCATTTATGAAATAAATCTAAATTAAGAATTTAGTAAAAGTGAAACTTTATTCTTTTCTTCCACAAGTATTTCCCTCTGTAGACTGGCTCATCTAACCGCGGTAGAAGATTTACCGATTGAACTAGCCACAGAATATTAATTTGTGCATAGATCTTCACGGCACTTCTGGGATTGATATTTCATTCTCAGATCGAGAGGATATGTGAAGTTTCATCGAAGATGCTGAGTTTTGTTCTTCGGACAGTAGAGCTTTCCAGAGACACCCAGGTCCTAAGAACCCTATATAACCCCTTAGTCGGATGCAGGCTCGAGGGAGGTGTGTGACATGTGTCTTCATGAGGCTCAGTATTCTCTGATGTTGGAGAGGGTTCAAAAGAAATTCTTGAAAACCCTCCACCCGAGAGAGTACGGAGTATATCTTTGGCTATATCCATTTCTCTTGGGTATGTTAGGGTATAACTCCCTTGAACTGAGGAGGGAGGGGCTCTATTGAGAACCCCTATATTCTGGAACAAATACAGTGAAACCTCTCGCAACTACATAATCTCGTTGACGTGAAGATGGTACTTCCACTTTCAGCATTACTTGAAATGTTGCTCGTAAAGGAACCATTTTTTTCACAATTTGTTTTGCTCGTTATGCGAATTAATTAGTTATGAGAGATTTCACTGTTCAGTACCTATTTGGCAAAAGGTCCCAACTGCTTTTTCATGAATTTTACAGGAGAGCAAAAATAAGATTTTTACATTATTTTGATTAGTTATAAAAAATTTATTTGTGTTCCAAATTGTTTATTTCAAATGTCAATTTACGTAGCATAACGTTATCTACAAGATACATCACTAACTCAATTAAAAAAATAAGTATATATATTTAAAAAAAATAGGGGTTCAATGCAATAAAAAAAAGTACAGCTCTAAGATTTTGTCAAAACATAAAGAGTGCAAAAATAATACTGATGGTATATTTAACTCAATTTCACAAAAAAACGCATCTGGGACCTTTTGCCAAATAAGTACCGTGTTATTCCACACTTCTGGGAAGTGTCCTGCCTCACTGTTTCTTATTAGGATAGGCGGAAGTAATGGACGGAGGTAGAAGTGGTGTCCAAATGAGTAGAGGCGGATGCCATCCCAAGATTTAGTATCAAGTTTGTGAACGCTCTATATACCTGTAGAGGTAATAGTATCTGGAACCAAACGGAGTAATAAGGAGTGGGGCGCTAAGTGCGTACTTTGTTTCATTGTACTTTGATCTTGAATTTGGGCAGAGGACACATTCTGCGAGTGGCGGGCGACGATAATATTTACCCGGGGATTACTGCCATCTACAGGTATCTAGTACGTACTACATTGTACCTGGTGGAATACTAACTTCTTGTTCTTGGTTCTTGAACAATTATGTAAAACTTCATATTACTTTGCTCATTTTAATGGAAATGTTTGTTTTCATTGTTTTCATTTTCAATGACATTTGATAATGCCTCTGCAAGATGAAACAAGTCATTTCCCATATATTTTTTTAAAGACTAAGGATTTACATTTGAATAACTTTTTGAAAACATTTTATGCAAAAAATGGTGTTCTTCTACCGACCCTTATGTATGGAAGCGAAGCATGGAACTGGCAAAAGAAGGATGAAAGTAGAATAAATGCAGTAGACATGAGATCTCTTAGACGAATGTGTGGATATTCTGTGTATGATAGAGTGTCGAATGAAAATATAAGAAGTGAATGCGGTGCGAATGATGGTGTTATGAACAAAATAATGAAAGGATCATTAAGATGGTTTGGACATATGGAAAGAAAGAATGGTAAAAAAGTTATATGTTAACGATGTAAATAGAACCAGAAATTGAGGAAGACCGAGGAAAACGTGGCACGATCAAATAAATCAAATATTGAATGTCAGACATGTGAGGAGTCAGAGAAATCGACGCGCGTGCATGACACGATGTATGAATGTTGAGGAAGCGGGAGAAATATGTCAGGAAAGAAAAGTGTGGCAGTCCATTCTTTCTGCCTACCCCTTTGGGGAGACGGCGTGATGGTTAGTTAGTTAGTTAGAATATTGTATTTTCACAACACTTTTTTTGCACCTTTCACAGACATGTGTCCGGATACGGACTTCCCTTCTTCAGTGTATGAATTAATTAATGTTAACGGTCAAATGAAAGAGTTTTTTTTTTTTTAGTTTTAAAAAATTACATATTTCTTACAACTAGTATATGACATTTTTAATACATAATGGTTCAATGTAGAATGAAAACAAATTTTAAAAAAAAACACACAAAGAAGAAATTTAACAACAAGAAAAAGATTAATAACTTTAAAATATGACCGGACATCCACTACATTGGTTGCGGAATTTGTGAACATTATCCGAGTCCTTCATGATTCGCGGCAAGCTATTAAATACTTTCGAACCTTTGTAAATAAATATGTTTTCAGAACCACTTGATAATTTTCTATTAATTCTAAAATTTGTTTTGTTATTACCTATATACTAATTGATGAGTTTATCAGCAGGGTAAATTGTTGTTTAGTTAGAATTACTAACTAGAAACTATGTAGGAAGATGAGTAATTGCATTCTAGTTTGTATACTCCCGGTTGGATTACTTTATATTAGTTTGTCTGTCTTAAACGCGGGTCTGATATCGCACGGAAAGTCTTTTGAAATTACAATTTATTATACAATCTCCAAGTGAAGAGACGTTATCACGAAGAGTGTCTCCTGGATCAGGAGGCAAGCATCTTGTCCACTAGACACTTGACCACCACCACCCACTTGTAGAAAACAGCCTTTTTCATTCATATTATTGAGAAAACTAACATTTTTGTTGATTGTAATAAAAGTGTATAAATTTTGTTTCTCTTGTTCCAGAAAATAGTTTTGCACCGTGGAAAATGTGGCTTCGCAGCGAGAAGCGAGAGAGGCACCCGGCCACCGGAGGTGCCGCGAGGCCCGGCCGGCCGTGCCGGCGCCCTGCCCCCGCGGGCCCCAAGCCCCCGGGGGCCTGGAAACAGGCCATAAAGAGAGACATCGCCCGCAACGGACTACCCAAGCCCCTGGACGCGCCGCTACCCCCGCCCAAGCCTCTCGTGGTCAAGAAGGAGAAGTGTTACGCCAAGAGCCTAGAGAAGGGAGCCACCGGTGTGCGCTGCTCGCAGCGGATGAACGTCACCTCCCGGACTAGCAGCCCGCAGTCAAAGATCAACGGTGAAAAAATAGCGCCTCTCCGACCCAAAGGTCTCTTTGTTAATAGGATCGAAGCCAAAAAGAATCAAGTGAAAACTCCGGTTAAGAATGAGTGCGGAGACGTCGGCGTCCTGAGCGGAGCTCTCTGCCCGAGCATGCGGCAAGTGGGCTTCACGAGGAGCACCATGAGCTGCAAGGCCGGGGTCTTCAGTAACAAGGACGAGCGCGAGAATCGCATCGTCAAGGATAGCAACAAGAATGGCGGACCACAATTTCTACCTTCTCCCCGTAAAAGCCGACGATTAGAAAAATCAGAACACTCCACGATTGTCAATGGGTCTCCGTCGCGGAAGGTGAGGCAGCTACCCAAACGGCCCATCAGCCAAACCGTCCCGACAACGGCCAAAAAGGTGGCCGTCAAAAGGCACAGCAGCACGGACGTATCGAAGGCAAACATCGCTTTGAAAGAGAAATCTAACGAAGTGCCAGAGATCGTCGTCAGCGATTGGGCCGCCATCGTCGACCAAGAAATGACCATGTACGAAAAAGAAATTGGCAAGTTGAGCGATATAGAACAAATGACGAGCGAGGAGTCGGACTCGGACGCAAACATAAGTGACACCAACTTGTGTTTGCCCAACGACCGCCTCAGTGAGTTCATGACCATCGAGAGTTCCCAATTCGTGGAGATCAAAACTGATGATGATCAAAAAGGTTTGATAACGTCCAAGATCTTCACGAGGTGCAGCAGCGTGGACCGGAGAAGTTTTGACTGCAAGGACCCCGGCACCTTGAAGTGCCGGAAGCTGGCGCCGAGTTCGAGGCCGCACGTGGCCGACAGCGCAAACAAAGCGACGAAACGGCGCTTTTCTGCCATCGAGCTGACCCGATCCTATTCCGCCAACAAAGAGGTCAATTCTCGCCGTATTTCGTGCGAAAAAATGGATAACGTTGTCAACATGATCGATTCGGATATTCCGGAAATTGACGAGCAGCTGGACGTATCCACATTCGAGAGTTTCCAAAAGCTTCCAGTTTTGAATCTGAGCAGCGCCGATTTGGAGGAGCTGATGGTGAAGAAGTCATCCGCCAGGCTGTCGGTGTGCGAGGACCCTCGAGAGGAGGAGAGGGGGAGAACGGGCAAGGCGAGCGAGGAAGTCATCGCGCAGAGTGAGCAGATCATAGCCAGCTGCGCCGGCGTCCTGCACGGCATCCAGCAGCCGGATTTCATCTCCATGCTGGACCAAGATGAGTCCGACGACCTGGGCAAGAGGCAAAGAAGAAGGTAATTAATCTTTGTTGTGACCAGGTCTAGTCTAGGGAAATATGTGCATGAATGTGCGGTATTAATAGCCCCGGGGTGGTCTCCTGCAGATTTGCGGTGCCCGCGGCCCCGCGCTCGGCCATCCAGCGGCTCGAGGCCCTCAGCGAGCTGCAGCCGGCCCTCTCCACCAGCTTCATGGCCGACATCAGCCAGAGCCTGGCCGTCTCCGATGGCTGGGTGAGTCAGGTCCCCCCACATTACTCTAATGAACTATTCCTTCATATTATGTACACACCATACAACGGGTGATACTGGGCGGTACTGAGGAGCACAGTCGGAATATTCATAGTGCTATGTCTGTCCACAGCTCTCAGTCAACGAAGATGTGAGATTGGACCTCATGGAATCGGATCCGCCTGATCTCTTGTGCACGGATTCCGAACCCTGCGATGACCAGGTAATGTTGTTAAAGCAATTATTATTATTATTCTGATGACTTGTATTTTAAGTGCGCCGTTTTGTAAAATCAATTACTCCAAGGGCGCACTAGGAAATGACTGACCCAACAGTGCAATCCTCAGAAGTTTCTTAAATTTAACATCACTATCCTCATACTTAATACTAACATGGAGGCTATTCCACGCCAACGGACCCGCAACGCTGAAAGCACGATCATAGAAACATGCTTTATTGGCTCTGACTGGAATTGCTATGTTGTTTGCACTTGTTTCTACTGATCGGAGTGAACGTTGCCTTTCCGTTGGCATGGGTGTCACGCAGTGGACCGATATATACGCTGGCGCTCTCTGGTGTCGAGCCTTAAATACTGTCAAACACAATTTATATTTTACTCGCTCTCGGATTTTAAGCCAACAACTTTAAAATGAGTTGTGAATCGTTGAGTAGTGTATGGCCAAGAAGGTGGAACGTGGAAGGTAATGACACGTGTCTTGCAGGAGGAGTGTGCGGAGGCGCTGTGCCAGCAGGAGGAGCCGCAGCTGCAGGCGCAGGCCCCGGACCAGCTGGCCGCCTGGGTGGACGCCTTCGACCCCTATCTCTTCATCAAGCAGGTGACCACTCGCCTCTTCTCTCCCATTCCATTTTATAATCATGTGCCATGTTTTGTGAGATTGGGGCACAGAAGTGTAAAATATATTATTTCTATATACGCATTTGCGTTGTGGATTCACGTTTGAAAACATTGTGTTCAAATTTCTACACTGAGACTGAAGCATGTTTGTGAAAAGTGTGAAAATACAATATTTCCAAAAAGTTATTTAACCACACTACCTATTTGAATGTACGTGATACGTTCACTTTGACTGTACCATTCTGCGCTATCCAGTATCACGTACGCGCTTGAAAAAAAGTAACGTACCTAAAATGTACAAAGTTTTAGGGATACTAGACGTACCTGAAATGTATAAAGTTTTAGCGTGTGCCAACAACACTTGAGTACAAGCCTTCATAAGTATGATAGTTTTACAAGAGGCAGGCCAAGTGTGCGGCCGAGTATTTGATGTTTCGTAATTTGAAAAAATAAAATTAATATATAATTAAATTTCATTAATAAAAAAACCTGCTTTTTTTTTTGCACGTTTCTCGGAAAATAACCCGAAGGTAGGGCGGTTAAATAAAATAAATTTGATTAAATGTGTCTTGGGGTCCCTCTTGCCTTTGTTGGAATGTTGCATCGCAACCTCTTGCCTTTGTTGGACGGGCCTAAGAAGCTGCGTCCTATAATAGCTTCGAGTAAGTGGTGCGTAACCTATGTCTCCTCTTATTACATAATTTTGTCCTTCGGTGATCTGTATTAGTAATGGTGTATTTTCCAGTTGCCCCCCCTGGAGACGGTGCTGCCGGGAGCGCCGCGGGGCCGCTGCCCCGCCCTGCCCCTCAAGACCAGGACCAGCCCCGAGCTCAGCTTGGTGAGTGAAGCCCCCTGGCTGCAGGCCTAGTACCAAGTGCAGTGCCAGTGCTGAGTGAGTGTTGTACTGATATATGCATGCGTGTGCAGGTGCTGGACCTGGACGAGACACTGGTGCACTGCTCGCTGCAGGAGCTGCCCGATGCCTCCTTCAACTTCCCCGTCCTCTTCCAAGACTGCCGCTACACCGTAAGTACTCTTCCTACTTTATTCGATTTTTCATTTTTAGCAAAACATGCGTTTTCTATAACTAACAAATTAACCATCACCCCATTCTCTGGAGGGGTAGGCAGAGAGACGATTGTTCCGACTTCGATCATTGCCGCATTTCAGTAATTGAATAATTTGGTCTTGCCGTGTCTTCCTTGACTTTTCTTTCCATGACGTAACTTGTATATATCTTATTGCGGTGTGCAGGTGCACGTGCGCACGCGGCCGCACTTTGCGGAATTCCTGGCGCGCGTGTCGCAGCTGTACGAGGTGATCCTGTTCACGGCGTCCAAGCGCGTGTACGCCGACAAGCTGCTGAACCTGCTGGACCCGGCGCGGCGCTGGATCAAGTACCGTCTCTTCCGCGAGCACTGCCTTCTGGTCAACGGCAACTACATCAAGGACCTGTCCATCCTGGGCCGCGACCTCAGCAAAACCGTCATCGTGGACAACTCCCCGCAGGCCTTCGGCTACCAGCTGGAGAACGGCATCCCCATCGAGAGCTGGTTCGTGGACCGCAGCGATCGCGAGCTGCTCAACCTGTTGCCCTTCCTGGAGCGCCTCGCTGACCTGGTGAGTGCCATTGTGGGAGCACCGCATTAGAAATACTCGAGTAGAGACCTTATTTCTGCCGTGCTAACCGTGCCGCTCTCTTTGCAGAAGGAGGACGTGAGACCGCACATCCGCGACAAGTTCAAGCTCTTCACCTACCTGCCCCCCGACTAGCTCCGTCTGGAGACCGTGCGTTTGGCCATAAAAGGAGCAAAAATTAACTTTTTGGATATTAACTTATTTTTTCCTCGTCTCGTAAGTCCGCCATCGACGATGAATGTTTCGGAGTGCGTTGTTGTACTTGTCATTATTTTTATTCCTATCCGGTGGTTCCTTCCTCTGGGAACAAGAAGCTACTTCAATTCTCCAAGGCACAAAAGTTAAGTTCGTCTCGTAGGTTATTATTATTTTTTATACAAAGTATATATGTAGAGGAGGAGGGAGCGAGAGACGATTGCCGCTCCCTTCTAACGCCACAAGCAAGAGCTCGCGCATCTCGGGCTGCAGCGGCCGTCGCAGCGGAGGCCGCACGGCAAGACGACACCTTCCCGGGGACCGGGTCAGCCAGGTCCTCGGGTATAATCAAAAGGGTGAAAGAGAAGACCCTGACGACGCGGTGCGGCCCCGCAGCAGCAGACTAGATAGTGTCCCGGTGTGTGAGCAAGTGATATCCTTTTTTAATAATCATTTTATGAACTCTAAGTTAGCGGTAAGTGTTGTGCGATATATATTTTTGTTAAAATTGTTTTAAAAATTATTGTTTGTGACATGTCCGCCTCTTCCGTGACTTTACTCTGTTTGATTCTTTCCAGTGAAATGAAATATTTACCAATAATTTGTAATACGAATGAAAATGTCTGCTTTCTTCTAGTTTATGGGAATGACGTGTTTCACCTTTGTAAGGCGATTGTCAGATGAAGCGAAATTCAAGTGCATTGTTTATATACACAAATTAAAGAAGCAAAATACGCCAATTAATACAGCTCTAATTAACAATAATAAACCCTAAAATACTGCAAAGAATTACCTGGAACTAGTTAAAGAAGGATGAAAGCAGGATAAACGCCGTAGAAATGGGATCACTAAGAAGAATATGCGGGGAAAATGTTGTATGATAGAATACCGAACGATGAAATAAGAAAGAAATGTAAGGCAGATGACTGCATCATGGATAAAATTAAAAAAGGATCCCTGAGATGGTTTGGATGTATGGAACGAATGGATGAGGGTAGAATGGTTAAAAAGTTGTACACAAGCAGCGTGAGTGGTAAAAGAAGCCGAGAACGACCGAGGAAAACATGGCATGACCAAATTAATCAATTACTAAAAGGCGGCCACATTCAAAGTCGGAATAATCGACGTGCGTGCATGGTACGATGTATGAATGTAGAGGAAGCCCGAGAGGTATGCCAGGACAGAGAATTGTGGCGATCCATCCTCTCTGCCTACCCCTCCAGTGAAATGGCGTGATGGTTAGTTAGTTAGTTAGTTAGTTAGCTACATTTGATAATACTTTCAAATGTAGCAAAACATGTCATTCCCATAAACTATGTATAATAAAATTTGTATAAAACAGACATTTTCATACGTATTAATTATTTAATATGGAGTTTTATATCATTGTTTAAGAAACAATGACTCGTCCCGGTTTATAAAGAATAATTTATTTTTTACATTTGTATTTAGTGGCAACCAGACTGGGTTCATCGTGAGGATTGACATGACACTTGTTGAAGTACGAGGGTATTTATAATTGTTTGTACTTCCCCGATAAAATAGTTTCTACCGCATATCCTAAGACAGGAGATGATATTTCAATCTTTCATTTGTAAAATGAAAATAAAATCACAATTGGATCTATAAAATAGTTTATATTTAATTAATACGAATGGAAATGTCTGTTTTATTATATTTTATGGCATTATGAAAATTTAATTGAAGCCTTAGCAAGGTGAAATATGTTATTCCCATAAATTGTAATAAAACTAGTATAAAACAGACATTTTCATTAATATTAATGATCTAATACAAAGTTTGACACGATTGTTGAAGAAACAAGAAATAGTTTGTATTTATGAATTGTGTCGGAATATGACGTGGGATCTACATTTGTAGGGAGGTTCCGTTGATCTGAGGATACCTGCCGCTGTGAAGGTTCTGATATCAATAACAATATATGGAAAGCAATACAATTTTTAAATATATATTTTTTAATTTTTCCTTTTTGGATCTTTGTAAAATAATATCTATAAACAATTTTTTTTATATAAAATTGACAAAAAAAAAGAATAAATGGTCGTTCTTATTGTATCCAAGCGGAGCGGAGATCTCCGCCGTAGTGCAGTGGTACTAGCCAGACTATCTCTGTTGGAGGAGCTGTTTCGCTGAATGATAGTCAACCTTCCCGGTGTTCTCTCCTAATAAGATGGTTTTATTTTGAAGGATTGTATTTTTTTTAAATTCTTTATGAAATATTTTTTAAATGTCGTAACTCCGGAGCAACAGTGAGGTGTGGCGATGCCGCCTGCGCCTGCTGCTTGGAGCGAGAGGTTTCTGAAGGATTGTACATATTGCTAGAGTATTATCTACTGTAAGCTGTTTCTATGTATATTTATATATAGGAATCAAAACGCAATAAGAGTAATCATTTGTTCCTCTTCCAACGGACAGCTTATAGGCATACAGAGTCTTAGAATAGGAAGTGTCGTCATTTATACATATTATTACCAAATGGTAGGTACTTCTCGGAGCAGTTGTCTCCGAAGATTTTGAGAATCGAGGTGACAGTTCCGGGAAGTACCGACTACTCGGGATGCGTGTTGTAAGTATTGTTTTATATTGTTGTTTTGTGTAAACTGTAACGGATGAATGTCCAACAGAATATTAAAAATGAAATCAAAAGTACTTTAAAAAAAAAAAACTATATTTTTTTTATATTTTATATTTGTTTGTTAAAGTGTGTAACATGTCCGGAGGGATATTTGGTGGGTGATTACAGAAAGTCTCATTCGAATGATCTTGTAAAATAAAGTTAATTTTCATCCTGAAACACGGAGAAGTCTTCTCTAGATCTACCTTCTTGTTATAGTTATTGTAAATGTACTAAGTCTATTGCGGTGACCCCTTCCAACTTCGCATTTTCCATACAAGACCGCATTGCTTCCTCTGTACAAGACTTCACACCCTCCTCGGGGAGAATGTTTGCAATATCATCATCATCTTCAATTGTAATTATCTTAGAAAACAACCAACCTAGGGTGTGACTATTCATAATGAAGGAATTCATTGTTTTTATTTACTTATTTAAATTATCTAGTATCCCAGCTAACGGTGTCTGTAAGTTCCCGTTTTTCTGGTAAATTTGTGAGATTCTGAAATGAAAACCAAATATGTCCTTCCATCGTTAAAATTAATTCATTTTCCTAATTTTGACATAGTAGGAACCAATCGGATAGTTTTCTTTACCAATATAGGAGATGTTACTCACTACATATTGCAAACAATCTCCCTGATACGAAGGGACTCCGCGTGCCATGGTTCTGATGAGCTGAAATAATGTAGCCCGATGGTAGAACATTGTTTCCCACCGTAAGGAGTGAATATGTGAAGTGTTCCATGATCTGTTGTAGAACATAGTTTTTAAAATTTAATAAATATATTTTCGTATGAGGTATTTTCCCTTGAGACGATTGTATGTACATATATAAATTAATCCATTACACTGAAGTCGCTAGCACTCTTGTCTTAACTACAGCTGGTTACATTTGCGGCAGACTACATTTGGAGCTTTGTAATATTATGATGAACCGAGACCATCTGTCTGCGAGTGTAGCCAGCTGCAGTTGGAGACCATTGTTGAGGGTTAGGGGAGATGAAGTCGCATTCTAAGAGTATTAACATGACAAGATGTATATATCCGCAGTGGGGTGGGATTAACGTAAGAGAACAATTGTGTGATGCATTAGGAAGTTGCTTCTTATAAAATAATGTACTAATAATAATGATAGTAAAGATTGGATGTAATCTTAGAATGCGGACGGAATCACCTCTGTCTGTATCAGGAAGCGACTGGGGGCACGTGATTTTGTATGGAAAATAGGTTGAGAACAGTGTACCATATAGGTAGTGGTCTAGGGTGGGTAGCTGCTTGGCGCCCTGTACTTAGTTAAGCCTTTGAGATTCCTAGGATAGATGATGTTACATAAGTTATTATTTACATTAAACAACACTGGCTATTCCACAATGACTTTTCTTGACCCATCTCCTGGATCTACAGCCCAAGGTGAGACTTGCAGTCGAGTTGGAAAAATAATTATAAACTGTTAAATTAACAAAACTTTGTTTTATGTATCACAATGGTATTTTTATTTTTCACGACAGCTATTTCCTCAACCTGTTGACATCATCAGGCAATAGGCAGACACAAGACAAAGTTTTTTAATTGAACAGTTTATAATGTTGAAGCACCATAGTGTTTCGGCCAAAACAATGGACTCTGCAACATGCAGGGTTATTGGTTATTGAATGCACTCCTTCTAGGTTATTTCCGATGAATTATGCGATGGAAGGCATTATGCAAAAGTGATCAATTTTTGAGATAAAGTTAATTTAAGATTTTTTTAATTTATCGAGGTCAGGTGTTTTAAAAATAAAAAAATAACTGTTGGTCATAATCAAACTTTAATTTTTTTCTTAATTAGAGAACATAACAGGCATTTATTATCAACACAAAAACTAGAACTGCCTGTCCACATTAGGATATACCAGATGGAAATATTATACATTAATATTTAACCTAACCTAACCTTGATAAATTATTTTTTTTTTTTTTTATCTCAAAAATGGTTCACTTTTGCATAATGCCTTACATGACATATATGATAAAAATGTCACAGAGAAGGCTTAAAATATTCTGCATTTCCAATATGTAGTTCATGAGTTTGCAAAAAGGGATAAATACCCTTCCCGGCGGCCACCACCAGTCCGGTATTTAGTCCGGGTATTAATACGCTTCCCACAGACAATGTGTTAATAAAGATGATGCCTTTTTATAATATAGTTACAACCATGGTAGGTAGGTAGGTAGGTCTACCAAGTGTGGGAATGTTTTCATCGTTTATTTTTTCTCAAAAGGCATCTATTTGAGAACAGGTAAAATAGAAACTTGAGAGATGGTTCCACTTTAGGAAGACAAGATACTCTCTAAAGTCAAGAGTATTTCCTTTCTAAATGTACTTTCACTAATATGAAGACGTTGATCGCCGAGGAGATCTTGTTCAGCAGACTGCTCTTCCGAGACAAGTTGATGGCCAGTTGGTAAGGAACAAAAATGATGAATATGCACTCTGGTGTAAATAAAAGGCCATGCTATATTGTCCATTTCCAATAAAAATGGTGTATTAGTATATTTTGAATACAAAATGACATTACACTCTTTAAAATAAATAATAAAAGGAATAAAAATACTGATTAGTAGCTTGTGGCCTGCGCTCCGTCGCCACGCATCCCCCCTCCACCCTCGCGCCTCATCCAGGCCAGCCGGGGACACGCGGCGCTCAAGTCAGATGATGCAATACAATAGTACACTGTACAGTGCATCCCCTGCCTGCCCTGCCCGCTCTATAATGATTCCAAGCATCAATGGTGCTATCCAAAAACAAGTGAATCCACATTAAATTGATTTGTGCTTATACAAGATTATCATGTGTTTTGTGATCCACACTTTTCGTCAAACTAATTGTCAGTACCGTACCGATTCACCCAGTTTCAGAAAGAACCATTCATATTGTTTACAAGTTCATAATAAATAAGTCAGCTGGCATTGCCTGACCGGTGGGACGGCCGATACCCTTGAAAACATAACCTAAAAATGTACAATAATACGTATAATCTTGCACGGTGAGTGATGTACGAGGCGAGTATAAAAAGTCTCTTAGAAGTGCCGTCCGTAATATAAAGAACGGCGTACGTAGCTGTCTGTGAGACATTCTTTAATAATAACTTCAATACAAATGCTACAAGACTTACGAGACCAGAGAAGGGTGGAAACCAAAAACAATTATTTAATAAATATCCCCGTGTGGACGTAGTCGCGTATTAAATCTAAAATTAGTTTACTTACATACATATTTTCACCAACTCTCTGGGTATGTGCTCGCTACGGTTCTTTAAGTTCCTTCTACCGGATCACATCGCTGTCAGAACTTGGCAAAGTGTAAATATATGGTGTGGATGCCATGGAAATCTAATGATATTATATTTAAATAAAAAAATAATACACTTTTAGTATTTAAATCAGGCCAGAATCATTAAGATATGTGTGGTTTGTCTCTAACAGAGAAACCGTTACTATTTGGACATCTGAGATGTTCCTTCATTACCTTACGTTAAGGTGGCCTGTGAAACCGGTTGGTGTTACCAAATAAAGTGGTGTTGATACAAATACTAAAAGTGTATTATTTATTTTATTTAATAATGCCACACCACAAATGAAGTGCTTCATACGAAAGATTTTATATTTCTTTCTGGAAGAATTGATCATTATTTCTAAAACAGAATATTGTGAATTTTCATGTATCCAGGGTTTTTATTTTGTCAATGCTTCATACATACTATATATTACTATTCCTTGTAGGTCGAGTGTTCTGACCGCACGGACACATCTCAACCATACAAATACACTCTGCGTCGCAGCACATACAGTGTAGGCCGTTCTGACACTCCGTTGTGTTCTTATTTGCATTCACTTACAATCTTCAAATATAATTCAAAATACCAACTGATTACATAATAGTAGTACCTAACTCCCTCTGGAATTAATGGCACTCTTGACGAGGGACATTCTAGGTGGGATTTTTATAGGTTTATAGCTGCTACCCTGGAAGAATAATCCCCTTCAGAGAGTACCTCTAGTTTCAAATGAAGGTGTATTTTTACCTCTACAAAAAGTAAATCTATAGAGGTCCTTGCGACCTATAGAATTATAATGGTCTGGTTATGAACGGGTGGTGAGCCCCGAGGAATGGAAAATACAAAACACAATTTATACTATCAGTCTTCTTCAGTGCGTGCTCGCGTGTGCCTCTGCCTGCCCTGCGGGAGCGTGTATACTTCCTGCAGCCGCGGGTGTCTGTCTGCTCGTGGGAATGACATTGCACAAAAATCAATAAATGCCGAGATGTAGACATAAAACAACAACAACAAAGAGGTGCCATCTCTAGGGGGAATTTGGAAGTACTTTTCATTGCATTATTCAATCAGCCCTCGATTGTTTTCCAACAAATTTATCTGATTTAGCAAATGTTTAACAAAAATGAAATCAGCATTCATCCATGTTTGTGCAATGTATTCCATTTTGAAGGGAGGTTAAGATTTTTAGATGATGTTGAGTACAGCTGTGCGAGGTTAGAATAGACACAGAACCCACAACAAACCATCACTTGACATGGTCTATTAGGCTAGGCTAGGCTAGGCACTACGCGGAACGGTACATTACAAGAGGTTGGGGGTGAATATGAATGAGATAAACAGAGATGTGCGTGAGATTGTAAGAAGGGAGGCGACGTGAATGAGGGGTGCCGGCAGCCACCCCAGTCCAGGAGTGATAGTACGATGCGTGGTGTTACATATATTACAAAATAAACAAGTACCATCAAAATTTCACTTCACATTCAGATTTAAAACATCAAAAATGTGTAAAATTCTTAAAAAATTTACAAATAAATAAAATATTTCAAATATAGTAAAGTCAAACATTTATATCAAAAATTGTTTTAATATCCGGGGGAGGCGACACTCGAAATCCTTATTTCCCGGAGCAATGTATATAAAACTATACACGCAGATCTGAACATCGGGCAACGGTAGACCGACCTCGGAACGGACAATGGGCGCCGCCCCCGGACGCGAGGAGTAAATATTTATATAAATCACATTATACGATACAAAAGCTGTACAATATAAATTTCATTAATATCTCTTTCAAAAACATGAATATCCGAGCTTAACTTAGCCTACACTAGTAATATAATATTTCGTTTAATTTGCGCGTGAAAACAACTGTTCCAGCGACTGACTGCAATAGTAATATGTACACTCCTCCCGCCTTGATACACAAAGTTGCGTTAAGCCTAAAATGAAGTAGGAGAAAATTCGCATCCTATAATATTTATATCGTTCGCTATGTACAAAGTCGCGGGACTTCAAAATTAATTTAAATATATTTTAAAAATAAGAAAAATTGTACAAACACTAGACGTGTGATGGAGGCGTCCAAATAATTATCTCTTGTACATTATGGACGGGAGCTGGTGAAGGGCGTATCTCCCCAGCAGTTCCCTCTTCACCCCAACATTCCTTGGACAACAACTTTGAGGAAGTAACCAGCCGTATATCCAATATAATGAAAATGAAGGGCTGGTGTGATTACAACAAAGAAAATGAAGGGTTGGGATTATTACAATGATGATGATGACTGTTAAGTGGTTGGGATTATTACGATGATGATGAATGATAAGGTGTTTGGATTATTACAATGATGATGACTGTTAAGGGTTTGGGCTTATTACTATGATGCAGATTGTTAAGTGTTTGGGATTATTACGATGATGATGATGATGACTGTTAAGTGATTGGGATTATTACGATGATGATGACGATGACTGTTAAGTGATTGGGATTATTACGATGATGATGATGATGACTGTTAAGTGATTGGGATTATTACGATGATGATGATGATGGTGACTGTTAAGTGGTTGAGATTATTACGATGATGATGATGATGAATGATAAGGGGTTGGGATTATTACGATGATGATGAATGATAAGTGGTTGGGATAATTACAATGATGATGACTGATAAGGGTTCGGGATTATTACGATGATGATGACTGTTAAGTGGTTGGGATTTTTATGACGAAGGGTTGGGATAATTACAATGATAATAATGATAAATAAGGATGTTGCAATCAATACAATGACGGTGATGATACATACATAACATTGTGGGAAATCCATATTAAACTAATTACAAATTAACAACGTCCCGCACAAGGCCCGGGTCCGGCCAGTACGGCAGGGGTGGGGGGCCCTAGCACTGGAACTGGTTGGCGGTGATAGCGCTGAGGTCCTTCATGAGCCCCTCCAGGTTGGCCATCTCCTGCTGCAGGCACTCCGTGGAGCCCGAGGCCGCCAGGGGCTCCAGCTCCTCACCCGAGTGGGGCACCACCATGCCTGAACACAAGCAACACATTACATGGGCTGATCAGCGTGCGCCAGTGTGGAGATCATCTATGATACTATAGAGACACGAAGGGGGAGAGTACCTTGCTGCAGTCTGTTGATGATTGAGCCGGGGGGGGAGGGCCCCGCGGGCAGGACGCCACCGGGCACCACCGCCTTCTTGTACGGGGAGGTGTTGGTGGGCCTGATGGTCACCGACACTGCAAATAATGGACCAATACTAATATTGTCAAAAGATAGAGTAACAAAAGTCGGCATTCATTTTCAATATCAAACCGCGACTACAGGCGGGGCAATATACCAATGTACTGGAAGTGAGTATTTAGCCCTATGACTGCTAAGCAAACATAATTCTGTCATCGCTACTGGGCACATTCTTAGTACACGCATTTGTAATGAAATGTCACTTTCGTAATTATATTTGCTTAAAAACTAAATTCTTCTTTCGCTAGTTTCTATCAAAGGGTATCATTTTACAAACCTGTAGCAAATTGTATCATTTTTGCTGGGTTTTGGGACGCCACTTGGGCCTTTAACGTGGTAGATTCCCATTGCTTTCCACATTTATATATCCAGCAGGTTACTTCGTCAGTTTGTCTCCATCCATTGCTGGACGTAAGCTTCTCCACCCCCAGGCCATTCCTTTCGGTCTCTCGCCAGTGTTCTCCAGGCCCTTCCTGCCGTCCGTAGATATCATCGCTTCGACACTTCTCCGGCCCAACCTTGGCATCCAATCAGTAACCCTCTAGCTACATGAACCCAATTACTGTATACAACTTATTGATTCATGACATGTGATAGGTAGCTAATCTATCGCCATTTTATTGTCACGTGAACTCTACACCAGACCAGAGACAGTGTGACAATCACACTGCCATCGCCGGGAATCAAACCCAGGACCTTCGGTGTGGAAGTTATAGCTCTTGCCACTCTGCCACAAATACTAAAACTAAATTATTATAGACATAATGGAATATAGCAGTATCTTCCTGGAATATCAAAGAATTAATCTGACTGAAGTCAGTCGAAGTGAAGTAGTATTAATAGTATTCTACCGTGGTGATGGGGGGTGTGGGGGGCGTCGCTGGGCGGGGGCGCGGGCACGCTGAAGCTGCGCAGCGGGTGCGCCTGCACCCCGCGCCGCCCCAGGGAGCCCGCCGCCTCCAGGCTGTCTCGCCTGCAACACATGTGACACCAGTTAGACTACTTATTATTTTATAATACTTTATGGGAATTATGGCATGTTTCCATAATAATAATCATTATTATTACTTTGTTGAGTAGCTCTTTACATCATTACAGCTCGAGCCAAATCCATGTAAAGGGTATAGCTATCATATTGATTCTCATGATATGCGATAGCTAGCTAATAATAATAATAATATGCTAATTTTTAAAACACACCGCATTAAGACGTGTTTTAATCTCAATATGAAGGCTGCATCTGATATTTGCGATCAGTTAGAAAATATAATAATACAAACAAATAATATATAATATACAAATTGAGTTATATATGAAATATGAAAAGATAGGTTTTCAGCTTAGATCTAATAACTGCTGAGGCATTATCAAATATATCAAATGGTCTTGCCAATACAGGGCTGTCTGGTGGTGTCCTCTCGTTGGATATCACCGTACCAGTCCCTCCATCTTATAATATCCTCAGCCTCACATATCTGGTGTTCCTCACGCAATCTCTTAGTGTCTTGCCTGCTATCATCCTCATTGTCTTCATCTCGGAAGTTGTCAGAACTTGTTTGGTCCTGATTGTTTTTCAAATAAAATCAAATCAGATATTACAAACAAAATTAAAGTTTAAGGTATCTATCTTATCTATCTATTGAAAACAGGTAAAATATAATACATAATACAAGGAACGCATGAGAGATGGTTCAACATTAGGAAGACAAGATACTCTCTAAATCCAAGAGTATTTGTCTTCTGAATGTACTGTGACTAATATGAAAGACATCAATCTCTGAGGAGATCTTGTTCAGCAGACTGATTGGTCTTCCCGCCGGTGTTACTAGAGACAGTCTGGTTCTGAAATCAATCTATGCTGTCGCTGTCGGAGATATCTATCAGGAACAAAAATACCAACTATCTCGAGCACGGCCGAGTTTTTCCATATAGTGTGGAGCAACCCTCAGGAGAACAGACCACACACAGTATTGTATCTCGGAGTATAGTTAGAAGTAAGAGGGCGCTACTCACGGCGGATGGAGGGCCTCGTAGGCCACGTAGTGCCCCTGCTCCCGCTCACGGGCATCGGCCGGGAAGCCCTCAGAGGCGGGGGAGGGAGAGGGACAGGGGGGCGCCCCCGCCGCACACGACATCTGGGAGCCTGCGCACACAACCACCGTCACTACCACTACTGCTGCTGCTGCCCACCACTCGTGGCTATTAGCGCCAATAATACTTCTTTTATGAAAAACACTTTTGAGTTTATTTTTCTCGACATGTTTAGAATTTTTTACATCTTTATCACTGGGCAAACGATATCAACTTTTACGGAAAATGATAGAACCATTTTTTATTGTTCTCCCAGTGATGAAGGTCTAAAACCTTCAAAACCTTTAAAAGTAGATAAGACAGTGTTTTAACCCCTACAGTGAGAATGCCTATATTTGCAGAAAAAAAACAGTTGGTTTAGAAGTATGGCAGTTGAATGTTCCTTACTACGAAATTGTACATAATATTAAGAGACAAATTATTTTTTACTGCAAATGAAGCTAGCCGCACAATGGGGGATAATACATCATTATGGAATGCCTCTATTAAAAGATTAGCTTGGTTCCGAGACCAGATGCTGTCGAGTGTGAGAGTGAAGTGTGCTCACAGGACATGGGGGAGACGCCCATGGGCGGCAGCTGGTGGTGGTGGCCCAGGGAGCTGATGGAGGACTGCGAGGGCAGGGTGCCCGACAGGGAGCTGCCCGCCGCCGACAGCAGCGGAGTGTTCTGCAAGGGATCGCACAAATCATTATTTATTAATTTTTATAACAAACAAAAAACACAATATGGATATGAAACTAAAAGATCACATACGAGAATCTCAGAAGGATCCCAAATATGTGGCCGTCAGTGAGGCAGTTCTAAAAATGTCCAAATTCGAGACGATTTAATTCAACGTCCGATTTGCTTTTCCTACTGACATCATAATAGGCAGGTTGGTTGGCCGTGACGGAGCAAAGAACAATTGTTGTGTCAACAATGTTGGCACTGTCGCAGGTAACCATCAGGAATAAAAAAACCTATTTGCTCCAGAACATAGGGGTTCTCAATAGAGCCCCGAATCAGCTTGAAAAAATGCGTCGCTGTAAATCCTTCCCTCCTCAGTTGAAGGGAGTTAGCGTCTGGGGTTAATACAATGGAGAAGGTCTAGTATAATGTGGAGGCCCAAGTCACCTGGTCGATGTTGAGGTGATGGCGGGAGGAGGGCACGGGGAACTGCGTGCGCGGGTACAGCGGGCGCATGACGGGCGGCAGCCCCGCCTCCTCCCGCGCCGCGCTGATGCTGCACGCGTTGATGGACGACATGGCTGCAACACCACCACACCACTTATCAATCAACACACACACACACACACATACATAAGTGGCATATTCTTCTGTTATTACAATTAGATTGAATGTAGGCTGGAGTCCCACTTGCTTTTGTTGGAATGGTGAATTCCCAGTTAACACAAGTCCCACATGGCTGGGAGACGGGCCCAGGGACTGCATGAGCGAAGCTGACGAAAATGCGCCGCTGCGTCCTATAACAGCTTCGGGTAACCTTCTATGTCTTATATTAACTGTATGTTTGTTTGTTAATGTATGTATATAACAATCGCTGTATGTCACCCAACAATAAACATGTATTTCCGTTGTTTTTTTCTTGTGTGAGCACCAGGGAGAATACAAAGCAACGAAAGCGGAAAACAAAAAGGCAGAGCGGCGTGACTTACAGGGCTCCCTGCCGTACTGCTCTATGGACAGCAGAGGCTTGGGCTTGGGCGCCATCACCAGCTTCCCGCTGGCCGACTGCCCGCCCGTGGACAAGAAGGCGGAGTTGCGCGAGGAGGCCCCGCCCATCGAAGAATTCCCACCCATCGAGGGCTCCCCGCAGGTCGGAGATGAGGAACCTGATGCGCCCGAGGTTGGCGGAGAGTACAAGATCGATGGCGTATGATTGGCCGATGCGAAACAAAATGAAAATGAAAGAAAGAAAAAAGCAAACGTGAGCAAAATAAATGAAAAGATAAATTGCGCAATAAAACATAACAGGCGGAGCGGTACAACCCGGAGACTGAACGAGGATGGTTCCCTTACCGACATAGGTGGGCACGTAGTGGCGCTTGTCCAGCGAGGAGCACGGCGGGTTGGAGTGCCCGGAGGGGAGGGCCGTCTCGTACTCGCAGCTGTCTCGCGAGGGCCGCGGCAGGGTCATGGAAGACACTCCTGACACGCCGTCACCGGAGCCTAAAGTTACCAGATCATTAACTCTTTGGAAACAAGACACCGCTATTACTTATTTACTTAAACGTCCCCTGCTGGACATAGGCCTACGCAATACTTGTCCACATATTCCTCACCAGCAATTTTTCTAATAGCATCAAACCTTTGTGTGGGGGGTCTCCCCTTGTTTCTTCTGTCCTCGCGAGGTCTGCACCCCACCATCCTTCGGGCCTATCTTTGGTCTACTAATTATTGCAACATTTTTGCCATGCCATACACCCTTTCCCGGACATCTGTTACTCCCAACCTTCTACTTATCTCAGTATTTCATATTCCTACACGGAGTCCGGACACTGTTATTGCAGTGGCCAGGTAGTTAGTTTTGAACAAAAGCAAAACTGTCATTTAATCAAGTAGGGTCAGCATGGCTACATGAGATGCTGACAGGCTGAGAGAATGTACAGAGCTATGTGTCGGATTTTAATACATTTATTATTTTTAAAGTGTATTTAAAAGGTATTTGTTTATTTTAAGAATGAACAAAAAACAGAGGGTGAGTATTTTTTTAAATTAACACTTTGAAAAACATCTTATAATATTGTCATTTAAAAAGAAAGATTACGTATTATGTAATGGGTGTTTTATTGAAAGCAGTACGCTGTTCCAGGAGGACAGGGTATATCAGCTAGACAAAGGCACACCCACCGGAAGTGCTGTGGTGCGACTTGTCCATCTGCTTCAGCTCCATCTGGTCGTGGTGGATCCACAGGTCGGGCGGCTTGATGTTGGACGCGCTGGACTTCTGGTACGTGCTGCGGACGGGACAAGCAAAACAATATTTATTCTCCGGAACACTAAATGAACTTCGGAACAGTTAATGAGTGTTAATTATATAATAGGCCACCTCTTGGCGCGCGAGTCGGGGCTGGGCTGCGGTGCGGCGCTTCCGCGGCGCAGGCACATGACCAGCACCACCAGCGCCGTGATCAGCAGCAGCACGGCGCCCACCACGATGGTCACGTTCACCATCAGCGAGTAGCCGTGGCGGGACTCTGCAACCACGCACTTACAACTCAACTTTTCATTTATACTTATGAAAAGAGACATTTTCATTCTTGTTCAATATTTAATACGGAGTTTTCATTTGAATGAATAGAATGCACATTATATTTTCACTACACTTTATTTTTCTTTATATAGACATGCTTCGGTCGTGACCCGACCTTCTTCCATGTCTGTAAAAAGAACAATTCTATTTATTCAAATGTGAAAATGTGGATTCACAACACAAAGTGAAGGGGAATGAACGTAGGAGATATTTTAAATCATTATTCAAGAAACAATTCATTTCTGATTTATTTTGCAAAAGGACAGATGCCATTTTTTCACTTTTTAAAGTTTAAAGAAATTCCAAAAATCCGTGTGTTAATGAAATAGGATAGAGTTAAATATAAACATTATAAATTTGATGAGTTATAGAGTTTTTAATGGCAAATTTTGGGTTCTAAATTTGGCCCGAGGAATTCCTCCCTTTCATTCACATTTTTTTCAACAATATGAATGCTGTCTGCTAGCAATTTCCTTGAATATTTTTATTTGAAGCAGTTCTTCTATTTTATCAAGATATTTTGATTGAGAACGGTTTTGAAAAAAGCAAAAAAATGTGCCCTTTTGCCTAATAGGTATGGATTTATTAGTGTGTAGAAACACATGTAGGTATTGGTCACACATATTTTGTTTGGCAATCTTAGAAGCCACCATCTTCAGTTCTGTTCCAGATCACTTTGCGCCTAGTTCATGCCATTCAACAGGAGTACGAGCGAGCCACGACCACAATCAATGCAAAGACAAACTAAAATAAGTAGATTAATAAATGGAAACATTTATATTTTAAATAATTAATACGAATGAAAAAGTCTGTTTTCTAGAAGTTTGATTACAGTTTATGGGAATGACACGTTTCGCCTTTCTAAGGCATTATAAAATGTATGTAGCGAAAATTCAAGTGCATTGTTGTTTATTTAAGCAGAATTCAGTTCGTATTAATTATTTAATATGGAGTTTTACATCATTGCTCAAGTGTTCAAGATACAATAAATAAATTCGAAATGTCACAAACATCACATATAAATAACAAGACATCTCATTGGATGATCTTGGGTGGTTGTAGGGGAATGCAGGTGATTGTGAGTGTTGTGGGTGATGGTGGGTGACTGAATGAGAGATGGAATGATGAGCGGACTCTACAACTGAAAAGCACCATATTATATTAAATAAAAATGTAAATACCTGTTCCGGAGGCCACAGACTCGGCTTCCTCATACCCACCCCCTACAGGGAAATAAAATCAAACTCAATACATTTCTTGAAGGTTACTTCCACACTACACAGTCTAGCGGGGCTAGCTAGGCTGACCTGTGGGTGTAGCGGACACAGACAGTCTCGGTGACACCCGATATAACTTATATCTAACTTAGCATGCAAGAACATTCCTTAATAATACATGCGGTCACATCTAACATCTTACATGAACAATTAACTGCACTTCCCCAAGGGTACGTATCTAAATCACATTCTAATACGGCACAACGGACTTTACTTTTCTTGACTAATAAAACATGCAGTGATTCTTAAACTAAGCCAACAGAGGGATATCTAATAGAAAATGCATTCCGAGAACAACAACGGGACTAGATATTAAATATTCAGGAAATGTCAGTTTAGAGCGTAACACAATTGTACAGGAGTGACATGCACTGGAGCTTTACTGAGGTCACTTGTATGTCATTAAATATAGCATCCGTAATATTTAATGTAGAGAAGACAATAAATAATATGTGTTTTCTTCTAGAAGTCTTATTATATTTAATAGGAATGACATGTTTTGCCTGTCGAAGGCATTATCGAATGTAGAAGAGATGTTAGACAGGCAAAACATGTCATTCCCATTAAATATAATAAAACTCCTAGAAAACAAACGTTCTCATTTGTATTAATAATTGAATTAAACATCTTTTGTTCTCTGACAATACTGACCGGCGGGAGTTGTGAAGGCCACGTCGTGGCTGAAAGGCCCGTAGCCCTGGGCGTTGCGAGCCTGCACCTTGAAGTGGTACTGCGCGCTGGGCTGCAGGGCGCGCACGGAGGCCGAGGTGCCGCCGCCCACCACGGCCTGCACCACCCAGTCGCGGTCGCGCCGGCTGCGCTCCGTCGTGTACAGGATCACGTAGCCTGGGGGCAATAACCACACACATTCATTCTTCACGCACTACGAGTACCCATATATCGGATGATTAAATTATATTTAAACAATCAATTCTACTAGAGTTGATTCAATTTATTTCAATAAATCCACGGCTAAGACTTTTAAATAGAATAAAATCTTAGTTTCACCTTACTACAGAACAAGGGGCAGGTAACATTTCTTATGCTATAGAAGAGTGTGGTAGTCCATCCTCTATGTCTACCCCTCCAGGGACAAATGTGATGGTCAGTTATTACAACATTTTGAATGTATACAAAAACTTGTAGACGAATACTGGATTTTACCCATTGCGGGTTATCATTTCAAGGATTAATTGTATCTCAATAGAGACGAAGACGCAAATTGGAAACAGAATATGGTGATCGAGGTGTTTACAGGACTTATGACCTGTCATTGGTTGCGTTAAGCGCACGCTTTATGTAATACAACATTCCCCATTCCACCTTTTCTTATGACCACCATGTCTGACAAATTTTTGGAAGCTGTATATATGTTAATCTGTAACACCACACTGACATGTGATAGGTAGATAGTCTATCATGACATGTGATCTATCTATCTATCATGACATGACATGTGATAGGTAGATAATCTATCATCATTTTATTATCACGTGAATACTACATAAGACCAAAGACAGAGTGAGAATCACACTGACATTGGCGGGAATCGAACCCGGGACATTCGGTGTGACAGTCATGCTCGCCACTTTGCCGCGAAGGTCGTTGAATTGTTACAGAATCGGGGACAGTACCTGTGATGGCTCCGTTAGCCTTGGCGGGCGGCAGCCACTGCAGGGAGACTCCGGCCGAAGGGCCTGGAGCTACGCGCAGCTCGCGTGGCGCGGAGCCGGGTGCCGCCTCCAGCGTGCTGTTCACCACCATCATGGACCACTGTGACTCTCGGTTTCCTGCAGCGTATAAGCACACGGGGTTAATAAGAAACCGCGTACATATTCAGCAGCACAATGTGCAGAGAAGGCGTCTCGTCTCACCCTTGACCACCTTGACGGCGAACTCGTAGTGCGTGAAGGGGCGCAGGTCGTCCAGCATGCAGTTGAGGTGGGTGGTGTTGAAGAACTTGTGGCGCTGCGAGCCCACCACGCGGTAGCGCACCACGTAGAAGCGTTGGTCCGTCACCATCTGCACATGCGTCGGGAGTTTAATAACAAAAAATTATACTATCTTTATAACTAACTATCATGCCATTCTCATGTAGGGCTAGACAGTGACAATGGACCACTTCACACACCGTAACAAGCACGCTCGTTCATTGTTCCGACTTCAAACATGGCCGCCTTTTAGTAAGTGATTTATTTGGTCATGCCATCTCTTCTTTGCCCTTCATCAACTTCTTTTTCCATTCACACTACTTGTATATACAGTGAAACCCGGATTTTACGTTCCTGTATTTAACGTTTTCCCGCCAATTGTGTTTTATTATTTCAGTCCCGATACATTTTAGTACATTTGTTACCCGCTTTTACGTTTTTTTTTCCCGCAATTTACGTCGAAAATATTTTTAAAATGCGAATTACGCGCGCTTGACAATGAGTCGGCGCATCGTTTCGGCCATGATTGGTCGGCGAGCGACGTTGTTATTGGTCGGCATACGGCGTGGAGCGTGGTGATTGGCCGACATTTTTCAATTTTCGCCGGTTAACAACTGTCCTATCATTTATTTTTCGATTCGATTTGGAGAGCTTCGTTCTTTTTGACATTAATCGCGATCGTCATTTACAAACAGTTTTTACGTTTTTTGTTTTAGGTTTATAATTTTTTTTTTTTTTTTAATTTTCGCCGGTTAACATCTGTCCTTCTGTCAGGAATGCCTCCCTAGAACCGGTTACCTCAGTTGGGAGGTATTAAAACCATGTACTTGGTAAATGATTAATAAATTTGGTTTTCAATTCGATTTGGAACACTCCGTTTTTTTTACATTAATCGCGATCGTCATTTACAAACAGTTTTTACGTTTGTTATTTTTTTTAAAGTTGAAAATAAATAAATTTAAAAGGTGTTTTTTTCAATCCCCCTATATTGGTTTCATTTTGTTTCACGCGTTTCGCACACTAATCTACGTGATTTAATTTTTTTTTTCAATTCTTTTTTCAATTTCCCATTTACGTTTTCCCTCCATTTACGTTTTTTTCTCTCGGTCCCTTAAAAAACGTAAAATCGGGGTTTCACTGTATCTTTTTAACCATTCTTTCCTTATCCATTCATTCCGTATGTCCAAACCATCTTAGTGACCCTTCCTTAATTTTATTTAGGATTCATTCATCCACCTTACGTTTCTTTATTACTTCTTAGTGATCTCATTTCTTTTATCCTTCTGCTAACTTCAAGTTTCATTTCCATACATAAGCACTCTCTTGTTCCCTGAGAGCCCGACACAAATACCATTGGAAGTATATTATCAGCCCCCAGCATACCTGAGACTTGACCAGCGTGGTATCGGTCCAGTAGACAACGGCCGTGGTCCCGCTGAGCACGTCGGCCTTGACTCCCACGGGAGGGATGAGCCCGGCGCCCCGGGCGGCCCCGGAGGACGTCGGCTTGTCCTCTTCTTCCTCCAGGTCCTCGTCCTCGTCCCCGATGTCCAGGTCGCCATCCGTCTCGCTAGGGTCCTTGCTGCGCACCGTGGCGTACACCGGCGGACCCTCCCCCACATGGTTGCTCGCGCGCAGAGTGATCACGTACTCCGAATTGGGTTCTGGAATCACGTGGCACATCAGTAACAAGAGTAGTAGAAAGGGATCATGATTATAGCGCCATTCTCGTGAAAGAGTCGCTTCAAGGGCACACTTCTAGTATACCGTCTCAACAGTGGGGCCATTGAGTACACGGGCAGATAGCATATGGCCCCAAGTTTGGGGCTCACTTATAATTTCTCCAATATTCCCAGTTTATGCCAAAACTTTGACTCCCAGTGACATCTGTTGGTGTACACAAAATTAAATAATTTATTGGCTTGTTTCATGTTTTACAAACTGAAAAAATGATGTTTCATAAATGAATTAATATCTTACTACTCGAGATGTTAAAAAGAAAGATTTTAAGAGAACTCGTGAAAACTTCTTCGTTGTCTTGACCGGGTATATGATAGACGCCGTGAGACAAGAAATATATTTGTTGATTCTGTCTTCTCTTGTAGATGGTAGCACTGACTGCCCAGGGTTCAGATCGATGAGCTTGCAAAGGCTTGTGGTGTAGAGGGGTGCTTGTCCATGTAGGACTTAATGGATGGAAGCGAAGCATGGAACTGGCAAAAGAAGGATGAAAGTAGAATAAATGGAGTAGAAATGAGACCTCTTAGACGAATGTGTGAATACTCTGTGTATGATAGAGTGTCGAATGAAAATATAAGAAGTGAATGCGGTGCGAATGATGGTGTTATGAACAAAATAATGAAAGGATCCTTAAGATGGTTTGGACACATGGAAAGAATGGTAAAAATATTATATGTTAACGATATAAATGGAACTAGAAATGAAGGAAGACCGAGGAAAACGTGGTGCGATCAAATAAATCAAATATTGAATGTAGGCCACGTGAGGAGTCAGAGAAATCAACGTGCATGACACGATGTATGAATGTTGAGGAAGCGAGAGAAATATGTCAGGAAAGAAAAGTGTGGCAGTCCATTCTTTCTGCCTACCCCTTCAGAAAGACGGCGTGATGGTAAGTTAGTTAGTTATACTCAATTCGCTCAGGTAACCTTAACCAGTGATGTTAATAGAACACTGAGGTTACGTGAGTTACACTCAAATCATAGTGTCCCTCCCAGTACTCACCCAGGTCCGTGATGGTGAAGTGCCTGACAGGTTCCCCGAGGCTCTTGAAGAAGACGTCGGGGATGCCCTTGCCCCAGGTGAGGATGTAGCCGCGCACGCGGGTGTTGCGGTTGCTCTGCGGCGGGCCCCACGACACGAAGATGGAATCCGACCCCGCTTGAGCTGAAACCACACAGCCGCATTTTATAACAATTAATAAATGGTGCACTCACTGCAAATAGAAATATATCCACTAAAGCAAAGATGGCAGTTCACAATGGGGTTCTAGTGCCCACTCTTATGTATAGAAGTAAAGCTTGGAGTTGGTGGAAGGATGAAAAAAGGATAAATACCGTAGAAATGAGATCACTAAGAAAAATGTGTGGATAAACAAAGTATGAATACTGAATAAAGAAGTAAGAAAGGAGAGTAAGGCGGATGAATGCATCCTAAATAAAATTAAGTAAGAGTGATTATATAAGAGTGGAACGAATGGATGAGGGAAAAATGGTTAAAAAGATGTATACAAGTAGTGTGAATGGAAAAAAGAAGTGGAGGAAGGCCAAGCCAAGTGTGCGTGAATGTAGAAGAAGCTCGAGAGTTACTAGTCAGGATAGAACGGTGTGGTGGGCCATCCTCTGTCCCTACCCCTCCGGAGAAACAGAGTGATGGTTTAATTAGTCTAATAATAACACCCAATTTTGACTACACACTCCAGAGGACCAAACTTAGGAGGCGGCGCTCCGATAGTAAAGTACAACTCACTCTTCAGAGGACTCGGCTCATCGGGCACCTGACTCTCGTCCAGGTCATTCTGCAGCGTCTCCACACTCAGCCACTCCGTGAAGGGGCCCGTCCCGTTAATGTTGAATGCGCAAACCCGCACCTAGAATCACATCCGAGTTAGCCATTTCTAAACAATATTACTATTTCATTAGATTATCCTGGTAGGAGGCTATATACCTGGTAGGAGGCCATGCGGTCGAGGTCCTTGAGGAGCACGCTGCGCGTGTCGGCGGGGGTGGTGAGGGAGGGCAGGGCGGGGCGGGCGCGCCCCGAGTGTGCCCGCGACCGCACCTTGTAGCCCGTCAGCACCCCGTTGTGGGACTCCAGGGGCGGGGGCTCCCAGCTCACCAGCACGCTCTGCATTATACACAAATGTTGAAACACTGTTATTATATGTAAAGCAATCTGTTTCTTTGTCGGCATTATCAGGTGTTACAAACAGCTAAAGATTCTTTTTATTTGACGAATTTTTATGAATTAAAACAATGTTTTTTCCACTTTTGTGGAATTTCACAGTGTTAACGCCTTAAGTTTCTTTTTATTTTATTATTTCTTGAACATTGATGTAAAATTCTATTTTAAATAATTAATACTAATGACAACGTCTGTTTTATACTTTTTTAATTATAATTATGAATGTGGAGGAAGCTAGATAGGTGTGTAGTGTGGCGGTCCATTCTCTCTGCCTACCCGTGCGGAGAAACGGCGTGATGGTTTGTTATAATTTGTGTGATTTGCATTACATTTGATAATGCCTTAGACAGGCAAAACATTCACATAAAATATACTAAAACTTCTAGAAAACAGACGTTTTCATTTGTATTCATTTAATAAACATTCAACAAGAAAGACTTTTATACAGGGAATGTTAGTGTAGTAATTCAGAGTTATGTGAAGAAATTAACAATTATAGGTAAGGAACAAAAATATATCTTTTTAATGTAACTTAATAGGAAAACCCCAATTGGGTTATAAAACATACTAAATTTATTTTAAAATTATTTTAAGGTAAGCCTTCATGTTTGCATTGGTAGGTCGTTGTAGAGTTTCAATCTGTTGTATTGTTTGTTGTATTATACTTGATTGTTCGTGCATTCGGTAAGTGATATCTGTTACGGTTTCTAGTCCAGTGGCTGTGTATGTCTGGGTTTTTGATTAGTTTGTAGGTACTGTCTGTTGTCTCTTCCGTGATCTCTCTGTGTACTATTTTCGAGGTCTCAAATTGGGCAGATCTGATATATCTGATTGTTTTGTTGGAGTCCTTGTTATAAGCTATTTTTATTATTTTATTTTGTTGTCTTTGATGTCTTGTAATGTCCATTAAGTATCCTAGCTCCCAGAAGGGGATCATGTATGTGAGTCAACATAAACTTCTTACATCAAGGGGAACTTTGTTTGGTATGTAATTATCAAGTTTGTAGAAGAGAATATGGTGATGCTAATACTATCAAACAAATGCTGGTGTCAGGGTAGCTACTCACGTCACTGGTCCTGGGCACGGCAGTCAGGTTGGCAGGCGGGAGGGAGGGTGCGTCCCCTGGGGTGCGCGCGGTCACCATCTCGGAAGGGGCGCCCCCCGCCCCGCTGGCACCCCCACTTTCCCCCTCGTCCTGGGCGGCGAGTGCCACCACCCGCAGAGAGTACTCCGTGAAGGGGCGCAGGCCCTGCAGCCGGTACGACAGGTCCGCCGTCACCGCAGAGCGCTCCTCGCTCCACTCCGACTGGAAATGGTCTCACAAGTTCTATGACATATCCAGTCAAATTAAACGACATCTACTTTGTACGACATTTAGTTAATTAATTAGTACTTCATTTCATTTATTCATTTAAATATATCAAAAGCACCACATAATTGGATTTTCTAATACACTAAAGATAGAAGTTTAAAGTATATAAGAATGTATAATATGAGATTCATAATAAATATTGTAAAAACGGATTTACAATGATAACTAAGACAGTGCTTCCCTCACTTGAGCCGCACTATCACATAATATATTGATCTCCAAAGTGACACAGTTTAGCAAAGAGATTGCTCTACCTTCTGGCTTAGCCATTGGCAGGTTGATTCTGGATCATGGGAGGTAAAATAATATGTGGCCCCCTTTTTTTCCAAGATCAGATCTACTTCACTTAGGATTTTTGAGTTGTGTATACAACTTCCAATCAGTGGAAAGAAGTGAACATTCGAGTGAATGTCTCGCCTTCTCCCGAGTGACTGGTAATTTGGAAAGAGCCACGGGTAATATCCACACCCCCTAAGATGAGGTATCGTACACAAGACAAAGTTCTAATAGGTAATAACAAACTTACCTCGGCCCAGAGCAGCTCATACTTGGCCACAGTGACTTTGGAGCCGGGCACGGGCAGCGGGGGCGCCCAGGACACACTCAGGCTGGTGGAGCCCGCGGCCACCACCGTCACCTCCCGCGGGGGGCCCAGGGACATCTCCTCCGACTGTGTGGTAAGCTCCAACGGCTACAAAACACCAAAATACAACACTTTAAACATGAATAACTTTTTGAAAACATTTTATTTTCACAACACTTCTATCAAACATGATTTGGGACAAAGATGCCCTTCCACAGTGTAGAAATTATACCAGTACGATACAAGAGTACTTCCGAAACAAAATTATTAAAATGTGAATTCACAATACAAACTTTTTTTTAATCAAAAGACTATTTTTTTACGTTTCAACCCTAGGGATTTGTTAGCCCTTTGCACTCCGATACTATAACAATATAGTTACTCCGCCTCTGTGGAATATTGAAAATCTTTCGTTGTCATGAATAAATTTTGTAAAATTTTATTTATACAGTACAATTTAATTCTTAAAACTCCGTTTTCGCCGTAGCGGCGACAATGGAGTACAAAGGGTTAGAGCAAAGTTTAACGTATTTTGTTGGTTCTTTGGCTTCTAATGTGGTAGTTGACAGGTTATTTGAACCCAATAGTTGGTATTGCTAGATAAGACAGTAAGAGAGAGAGTCACCTGCGTGCTGGTCCCGGCTCCGTCCTTGTTGTAGGCCAGGAGCCTGAAGGTGTAGGGCGTGTTGGGCTGCAGGGACGACACGCTCATCTTGTACACGTCCCCCCGCGTCGTGTTCACCACGCGCTCCCTGCACACACACGCACATTACACGCTCTACAACGCTTATAACATTGTTACTTATGTCTAGACAATGATCCCGTCTAGATATTGTTTAGAAAGCTTTCTCTTTTCATATTTGTGTCTTAGACTCTTGTCCACTATTATTTTACTACACATTCATCTGAGACGGCGGAGGGCAAATCGCGAGCCAAATATGGCTCATTGCCTAATCAAGAGGCTCTTCAATGATTGATGTCATTAAAATACATTTAAAAACATACAACAAACCATCACGCAGTTTCTCCAGAAGGATAGGCAGAGAGAATACTACTCTATCTTGACATACCTCTCTAGCTTCCTCCGGATTCACACACGCGCATCAATTTTCTGGCTCTTTTTTTAATTTTATACTACTTCACTACGAAATAAAATCAAAATTAAAAACAACGACATATAAACTCTCCAAGGAAATGAAAAATTAATAAAATTATTGTAAAATATAGTATCTATTATAGTATTATTTAGTGTATGTAAACAAGATTTTGAAAAATAAATTTGGCTATCAAAAGAAATGCAAATCGATGTATTGCCGATATTTGGCTCTTTTGACTAGAGTTTGCCCACCACTAATCTGAGAGATAGGTATATGAGAGACATACATACTTTGATATTTCTTTTAATCTATTTTTGGATTAAAACAAGACAAGATAAGAAGAATATAATAATATAATTTTCAAATAATCTAGAAATAAAATCCTTATTATAAATTTAACTGTTTGATATATTAACCCCAATTGTAAGGCTGGTTTTATTATTAGCAGTAAATAAAAAAATTGTTTCAAACTGTGGCGGACAGAAAGTCCCAATTCATCCCAATTAATAGTAAGGAACTGAAGTTAAAAGGTTTATAGGATACATTCAAATGTGAGCTGGAACAGAAGACACGGAACACAGACGCGACGTAGCCCACGGACAGGTAACTCACCTCATGGAGGCCTTGGCCTTGTAGATAACCGAGTAGCTGGTGATGTCTCCGTTGGGGGACTGCGGCTCACCCCAGCTCAGGGCCACAAACCTCGCCTTCACGATGAGGGCTGCAAACTCCACCGGCTCCGAGGGCGTCTTCCTCTCTACCGGGCCCCCCTCCACTTCCTCCGGAGACCCTACAAGGGGAGGATTCGCGGGGAGTGTTAGAAGAGACGCGTGGGTGGTCGCCTCGTTATCCGGGTTCAATATTCCGCCGTTCTCGGTGGAAGTGAAGGCCGAGGACACTCGGCCCAGCGGGGAGTTCGCGCCGGGTACAGACTCGTGGCCATTATAATTTACTTTTAAATCCATCTCTCGTTTGCCGTTTAGTTTGCCACCGAAGGGACTGGACGATCCCATGTCGCTGGTCTTGAGCGACGTCAATATCTGGCGCGCGTCGAAGGGCTTGGAGTTATTATCAAGGGGGTGCGACTTGTGCGCCGTGTCCAGGCTGCGCCGCGGTATCTTCTGGTTAGAAGTGTCTGGATTATCGGAAAAGAATTGGTTCTCCAACGAATCATAGTTCGGCGGTTTCCGCTTGTGGCTTTTTGGATTCTTAGGACTTTTAGGTTTTTTTAGTGTGCTCTCTACTCGTAAGTAAATAAAATAAAATTAAAAAAAAAAATCATACACAACACGACAACCAAACGGCCAAGGAGTTAAATGAAAGGGATTGAGGATGAAAGGAGAAAAAAAAATAAAACAAAAAATTAACAAAAACAAAATAAAAAATAATAAAACCAACATTGTAAAACATGTGAAAGTGACCTGGGAAGAAACAAATGATAATTAAAATAATATTAACATAAAATAAAATAAAAACCACAATAACACTAATCAATGTCCTTTAAAGAGGGAGTTTCCCCATATTCCATAACAAAAAGTGGCATCTCCAAATCAAGTCCTCGCCGTGTACCTATATTATGCATGTATGAATAGCTAATTTGTTCAAACAAAACTTATTTCCCCTCTCCAGGAAGGTGAGGTAGGAGTTAACCAATTTATTTGATCATCATCATTGTCCTTCAAAGCTTGTGCCAACTCCACGCACAATAGCACAATATGCAGGGCAGTTCAATTATTTGTTTTGGCTAAACTATCCACCTCTATTTATTATGCAAAAATTAAAAGCTGGTTATTACAAAGTAGTTTAAGCGCAGAACCAAGAAAAACAGTTTATTGTAACAAATCAAACCTTTGTGTTCACCACCATTTGGGATCAACTATCTCATTTTTGATACTTGGCACCTTTGGAATAATCAACCCGCAATTAATACAATTCGGTACTTATTTGGCAAAAGGTCCCAGATGCGTTTTTTTGTGAAATTGAGTTAAATATACCATCAGTATTATTTTTGCACACTTTATGTTTTGACAAAACGTTAGAGCTGTACTTTTTTTATTACATTTTTTTTATGTATTTTTTTTATGTACAATTGGATTCAACCCCTATTTTTTTTAAATACATATATATTTTTTTTAAATTTAATTACTGATATATCTTGTAGATAACATTATGCTGCGTAAATTGACATTTGAAATGAAAAAATTGGAACAAAAATAACATTATTATGTAATAAATAATCAAAATAATGTAAAAATCTTATTTTTGTTCTCCTGTAAAATTTATAAAAAAGCAGTTGGGACCTTTTGCCAAATAGGTACCGAATTGTACAAATGAATAGAAAATGAAATTACTAAGCAGCAGTTCAGTGAATACAATATCATATATCTCAGGTGGTTGGACTCTGTTTGGCCGCTTCTTACCTGCCGAGAGGACGGTCAGCTGCGCCGAGGCCTGGATGTTCCCGGCCGCGTTGGAAGCCGTGCACTGGAAGAGCCCCTCGTCCACGGCCATGAGCCCCTGGATCCTCAGGTTATACCTGCAACCAGGACACTCCCGGGCCGTTAGTAAGGTGGTAGAGCCTGAGAGTCTATTCTAATCGCACGGAGAGAAGTGCCCAACAATAGTTATGATTATTTAACTTTAGAGGGTTGCATAAAAACCAACTGATGAGCCATCACGCCATTTCATCTTCAGCTTTTTTTTCTACTCCTCGCTGCCTCTATACAACTTTTTAATCATTCTGCTCTCATCCAGAATGGTTGAAAAGTTGTATACACAAAATGCGAGTAGAAAAAAATACACAATTTGATTATATCAAAAGTGCAATAACTTTACTTAACGGAATATAAATAACGGTGGATATAAAAGTAATGTGTGAAACTAGCAGATGAAGATTGATGTAGAAATTGCTGGGAAGTGTGTGGGGAAATACAATAATCACAGAACAAGTGGATGATGTAAAAACAATGGATTGGAAAGTCAAAACAGAAGTGACTGGTCATATTGAGGGAACTAACCCGCTGACGAGAGCCATGTCGTGGTTGTTGGGCGTGATGAGTTCCCCATTCTTGAGCCAGCGCACGGTGGGCTCGGGCCGCCCGTACACGCGGCACTCCAGCTCCAGGTCACGCCGCTCCGCCGCACTCACGTCCTGCGGCACCTTCACAAACCGGGGGGGGACCTGCACGTGGAGGATGGCCGTGGCATCCAGAGAGTCCTCGCGGTTGTCGGCGCGGCACTGGTAGGTGCCGGCGTCAGCCTCTCGCACGGAGCTGATGTACAGAACCCCGGAGCCCAGCAGTGTGAAGCGACTGTCCAGGTGGCTGCAAACATAACGGCTCTGTTATCCATGCTCTGGCTGGCGGCTCTGTCTACAGAATGCTGAGGAGGGCGGGCAGAGTAATGCTGCTCGACCACATCATAATATCAACATCCGTGACAGTTTCAGACTGAGAGATAAACTATAAGAAAACCGTCTGAGTTTGTATGGCCACGTCATGTAACACAGAGGGTGATGGAAATGGACCAGCAATCTAGAGGAAGGAGTAGATCCAAGTTGATTAGAATAAATCCGATTATATTGCTATTGCCTGATGAAACTCACTTGAGATCAATGGTGACCCCGTTATTTAGCCACGTAATGTCGGGGCGAGGGTTGCCAGAAGCCGCACAGTCCATTGTCACCGGAGAACCTGAAAATAATGAATGCATATAATCATGGAGCCAATTCTTTGATTTAATTTCTGTTCAATAAATCCTGAATCCTGGTGCACGGACAATACTGCAGATAATTATTAGTTTTACCTTCGGTGACGGTCTGGGACTGAGGTTCAGCTATAAACTTGGGTGCAGTCACAGTTTCCGCCAGCGTCAGGTCGGTGTTGATGGTCAGCTGGGCCTTGTTACTTAATCTGCAACCAGAAACATCACCTGAGCCTGTTTTCACACATTTCAATTTCTGATCCAACGAAAAATGTACAAATATTAGATTCAGGCGTACCTATAGCCGACACCACCCGCCCGGGACACGTTGCAGCGGTAGGCTCCGTGGTCCTGGGGCCCAGCGGGATCTATCTCCAGCGCCCCCGAGGGCAGCACAGTCATACGCGTAGCGTCTAGACGGAGAGGAGCCTCGTTTTTCAGCCACTGTATCTGAAATTCAAACCGAACGCATAACAATAATCACTTTTATCTAAATATCTGACAGAATAGATTCTCTAACCAAAACAAAATAATTATAATACAAAGATTTTTCTCAAACAGAAATGGAACAGTGGCCCTTGTGATGCAGATCTTGGACTGATACCACTGTGCCGTTTCATGTAGCAGTGGATTACTATCACTACAAAAGTCTATCCAAGAAAACTAAAATGAATGTGAAGTGAAGCATGAAACTGGCAAAAGAAGAAAGAAAAAATAATAAATGCAGCAGAAATGGGACTTAACAGGCATTCATTATCAACACAAAAACTCTTATAGAACTGTCTGTCCACATTAGGAAATACCAGACGGAAACATCATACATTCTAATTATTTTAATTGTCAATTTCCAAAAGAACGGCGAATAAAAAAAAATCACTTATAAACTTTTCTGGCAGATTATTTCAAAAACATCTACGTATTACTAGCTTTGTTATTAATTATTTGTATTCAATTACCAATAACCCTGCATTAAATATTATATTTAATATAGATTCGCAACCCATCACACCGCGTCTCCCATGGGGGCGAAAAGAGAAGGATGGAGTGCCGCATTGGTTAAAGTATGGTAGTCCATTCTTTCTGCCTACCTTTTCGGGGAGAGGGCGTGATGATTAGTTAGTTAGTTAGTTAATATAGAGTTTTCATCTAACAAAAAATACATTTTTAAAAAGTTCAGTCAAAAATTGGTTCAAAAACATTGTCTCGTGCCACTGACCCTGATATCGTTGGGGCCGGGCGGCGGAGTGGCGGGCTGGTGATGGGGGCGCAGCGCCGAGGGCTTGGAGTAGGAGGGGCGGCGCCCCCGCACCGAGCAAGCCAGGAAGGCCGACTGCCGCGGGTACACCGTCAAGTCCTGCGGCTCCGCTTCAAACACCGGCATCTCTGTAATGTAATCATGGGTGTAATGTCGGAGCTTGTATTCAATATTTACTTCTATTTCATCGGACAGATCTTTACATCATTATAGCGCGAGTCAAATCAATGCAAAGGGTTATAGCTATTGATTAATACAAATTACTGTTTTCTTTTAGTTTTTTTTTATAATTTATGACAATGACATGTTTTGCCTTTTTAAGTCATTATCAAAAGGCGAATTAAATTATCATTATCCTTAGATTAATTTAAAAAATTATCATTATCCTTAGTATAATAAAACTTCTAGAAAAAATATGTTTTTATTTCAAATAATTATTTAATATGGAGTTTTACATCATTGTTCAAGAAACTAAAAATAGGTATAGCTATTATATTGATTCTCATGACATGTGATAGGTGGCTAATCTTTCGCCATTTTATTGTCACTAAAAATCTACACCAGACCAAAGGCAGTGTGAGAATCACACTCTCATCGCCGGGAATCGAACCCGGGACCTTCAGTGTGGCAATCACAGTTGTTGCTATCCAGCCACAAAGGTCGTCGAATGTAAAATAAATAAACTCTCGAGTAGTAATATATAAATGACATTTATTCAGTTTTTTTTAGTTTATTTAATTGGCTAGCTACATGTTTCACAAAATTTGTAAAACATGTAACATAACAAGTCAATTTTGTGTACACCAATAGATGTCACTGGTAGCTAAGTGAGCCTTGAGTGACCGACCTGGCAGGGTGACGCTGGCCACGCGCGAGACGATGGTCCCGAGGCCCTCAGCGCTGGCCAGGCACTGGTACTCCCCGCCCGCCTCCACCCGCAGCAGCTGCAGGCTGCCGTTGCTCAGCTGCTTCCTGCAATTACACAGCGACAACACCTCGCCGTAAGATACTCCACAAACAATCATTCCAGCAAATGACAATTTAATTCCCTTATGTATGGAGTGAAGAATGAAACTGGCAAAATAAAGATGAAAGTCGAATAAATGCAGTAGAACTGAGATCTCTAAGAACAATGTGTGGTAAATCTGTATATGATAAAGTGTCAAATGGAAATATAAGAAGTGAATGCTGTGAGAATAAGTGTTGTGACTAATCAAATGATTTTACTGAAATCTCTTGATGGAAGTTCATTTTAAATAATAATTAAATAAAACGAAATTTTTTAACTACTTCCATATTTGTCTTTATTTCGACAGCGACCGGTTTCGCCAGGCTCGCTGGCATCGACAGACTGGTATATTAATGGACCAGTCTGTCGATGCCAGCGAGCCTGGCGAAACCGGTCGCTGTCGAAATAAAGACGGAAGTGGTTAAAAAACATCGTTTTATTTAATTATTATGTTATGAATAAAATAATGAAAGGGTTGTTAAGATGGTGCTATCACCATTTGACCACGTGTGCCTATGCACAGAGAATGATTAAGAAAGTCTATAATATTATAATAATAATATGCTAACTTCTAAAGCGCCGTTTTTGTGATGTAATCACCTCAAGGGCGCATTAAGACGTGTTTTAAATCTAAAAATCTAAATGTGACCGCTTAAAAAGCGATCGGTTTAAAAGTATAGTAGGACAAAGTATAAATGTTTAAATTGGGTATGAAATATGAAAAAGATGGGTTTTCAATTTAGATCTGAAATCTGTCGGATCATTTATGCATCTAAGGTGTGAAGGGAGATTGTTCCAAGCTAATGGACCGGCTACCGCGAACGCTCTATGTTAACAATGATCGAGAAAAAAGTTGCACGATCAAATCAATCAAATATTAAATGTCGGCCACGCGATGAGTCTGATAAATCGACGTGCGTGCATGACACAAGATAGAAGTGTGTCAGAAAATAAGAGTGTGGCGGTCCATTATATAGTTGAAAGTATGCAGTTTCATCTTCAGCTATGGGATAGTATTTAGCGCAACTGTGCAGCCAATATACCTGTCGGGGTCGCTGGGGTCCAGGAGGGGTACCTCGTCCAGCGGCGGTGCGGGGGCCCAGCGCCAGGCTAGGCGGGCGGGCGCGGGCCCGGCGGCGCAGGGCAGCACGAGCGAGCCCCCCGCCGCCACGGCCACGTCTGCCGGTTCCACGGTGAAGCGGAGACCCTGGCCTGGAACAAGATTAAAACAATATTTATGGTAGCTTATGTTAGATAATAGAATATCCAGGTTGTGTTTCAATAATAGAATATCCATTATTTGTTGGTTGTTTGGGAGCATAACTCTATTTCCGAATGGGAGCACCACTCTTCTATTGCATTTCCGAACAGGAGCACCACTCTCCTATTTCCGAATGGAAGAACCACTCTCATATTACTAAATAGGAGCACCACTCTCCTATTTCCGAATGGAAGAACCACTCTCATATTACTAAATAGGAGCACCACTCTCCTATTTCCGAATAACAGCACCATTCTCCTATTTCCGAATGGAAGCACCACTCTCATATTACTAAATAGGAGCACCACTCTCCTATTTCCGAATAACAGCACCACTCTCCTATTTCCGAATGGAAGCACCACTCTCATATTACTAAATAGGAGCACCACTCTCCTATTTCCGAAAGGGAGCACCACTCTCCAATGACCAATTAATTGGGAGCACCACTCTCTATTTCCGAAAGGGAGCACCACTCTCCTATTTTCGAAAGGGAGCACCACTCTCCAATGACCAATTGGGAGCACCACTCTCCTATTTTCGAAAGGGAGCACCACTCTCCAATGACCAATTGGGAGCACCACTCTCCTATTTTCGAAAGGGAGCACCACTCTCCTATTTCCGAAAGGGAGCACCACTCTCCTATTTCCGAAAGGGAGCACCACTCTCCTATTTCCGAATAAGAGCACCACTCTCCAATTTCCGAATAGGAGCACCACTCTCCAATTTCCGAATAGTAGCACCACTCTCCTATTTCCGAACGGCAGCACCACTCTCCAACTTCCTAATAGGAGCACCACTCTCCAATTTCTGAATAGGAGCAACACTCTTCTATTTCCGAATAAGAGCACCACTCTCCAATTTCCGAATAGGAGCACCACTCTCCAATTTCCGAATAGTAGCACCACTCTCCTATTTCCGAACGGCAGCACCACTCTCCTATTTTCGAAAGGGAGCACCACTCTCCAATGACCAATTGGGAGCACCACTCTCCTATTTTCGAAAGGGAGCACCACTCTCCAATGACCAATTGGGAGCACCACTCTCCTATTTTCGAAAGGGAGCACCACTCTCCTATTTCCGAAAGGGAGCACCACTCTCCTATTTCCGAAAGGGAGCACCACCCTCCTATTTCCGAATAAGAGCACCACTCTCCAATTTCCGAATAGGAGCACCACTCTCCAATTTCCGAATAGTAGCACCACTCTCCTATTTCCGAACGGCAGCACCACTCTCCAACTTCCTAATAGGAGCACCACTCTCCAATTTCTGAATAGGAGCAACACTCTTCTATTTCCGAATGGGAGCACCACTCTCCTATGATTGGATAGGATGGATGAAGAAAGAATGGTTAAGAAAGACTATGTAAATTAAAGTTGACGTTGTAAATGGATTACAGAGTCGAGGAACACACGGCAAGACCAAATAAATCCTATTTTAGAGATCGGCTATGCTAGGAGTCGGAAGAATCGGCTCGCTATATGAACGAAAAGAATGAATCCTTCCCTCCCAGGAAACAAGAGCCTTTACAAATTCGGCCCTCGGGTGCATTTTCCAAAAGCGCCACCCTTTGGTCGCTTGCCAAATGGGAACACGTAAAAATACCCACACGTATAATTATGGGCAAATGGTTTAGGCAGTTTTGCGGCGCGGACAAGAGCAGGGGGCGGGGGCTGGGGGAAAGGGAGGGGGGCTCCCGTCACAACAGTCGAGCCACTCGCTTTCGGTGGCATGGCGGTAGGGGAGACTTTACATTTCAATACAGAGTTCACTCGAATGATACGGACCGGGCGCGGGGTGGATCGTTATGCACACGTTGTCAGCGATTAATTCCAAAATGCAACCATCGAGAGAGTATGTGACGTCATCATTAAAGATATCAGTATTCGGGAAGTTTTTTTAAATATTTATTTTACAAGAATTCCTATGATCGTGATGCACGAGACTCCAGAAGGCCGTCGACTACCAGGACGACCACCAAAGAGATGGAGAGAAGGCTGGTCGTCTTCATCAAAGGAAGAAAGTTGATATCCTGCATAAACAGATCGCAAGATCTACAAACAGAAGAAGAAGACATATTTAGTCTTACTAGGGTTTTATAAAGTGTTTGAAAATATGATTAAACTTCTGAATAACAGACGTTTTGGTCTCTAATTCATAAATATCACAAAAAAAACAATAGATCAGACACAGTGTGAGTGGGAAAAGAAGCCGAGGCAATTAATTAATTTGGTCATGACATGCTCTCCTTGGTCTTCCACGGCTTCTTTCCACCCACACTGCTTGTATACAACATTTTAACCATACTTCTATCGTCCATTCGTTCCATATGTCCAAACCATCTCGGGAATCCTTTTTTAATTTTACTTATGATGCAATCATCTGCCATACATTTCTTCCTTATTTTGTCGTTCGGTATACATTGTTTTCCCGCACATTCTTCTCAGTGATCTAATTTCTACGACATTTATCCTATTTTCATCATTATTGCCAACTCCAAGCTTCACTTCTGTACATAAGGGCAGGCACTAAAACTCCATTATGGACTGCTATCTTTGCTTCAGTGGATATATTTATATTTGCAGTGATAACTTTGAGGGCGCCATTGATTTTATTCCCAGAACCGACCCTTCTTTCGATGTCTTTCTCCATTTTTCCATCTCTTGTAAACATGTTTCCCAGATAAATAAGAGACTTGCTCCGATTTCTCACCGTTCGCACTTGACATATGTCACAATTTGTCATACATTTTCCCTTTTCAAATATCATCTCTATAGATTTGGACACATTCATTACAAGGTCACTCCTATTGCGTGCTTCATACATTTTTAATACTAAGACTTGCAGATTTTCTATACTGTCAGCAGTTAACACAGCATCGTCTGAATATAACAAACAGTTGACTGACAAGCTGTTCATCTTAGCGCCATTTATTTATGTATATTTCCTGATCTCAGATATCTGGGCGGTGGTCCCCTTGACAGCGGCATGTCACGTTGACCGGGGGGCGTGGACTGGATCCTAGACCCGACCTTTTTCAAAACCACCCACGTGGTGATATTTTACAAAAAAATTAAAGTTAGCATCGCAAGTAAAAGTCTATCAAAAAATAAAGAGAGTAGAGTAAATGCAGTAGAAATGAGATCTCTTGATCATGTATATGAAAGAGTGGCAAATCCAAAAAAATATAAAAAAGTGAATGCAGTGCAAATGAAAATATTATTAACAAAATAATGAAAGGCTCATTAAGATGTTTCGGACACATGGAAAGTATAAATGGTAAATAAAGTATATGTTTATGATGTAAACGGAACAAGAAATAGAAGCAGACCGAGGAAAACGTGACACGATCAAATAAATTGAATATTAATTGTCAGCCACGTGATAAGACATGAGAAGAAATCCACGTGCGTGCATGACACGATGTATGCATGATGAGGAATCGAGAGAAGTATGTCAGGGAAGAACAGTGTGGCAATCCATTATTTCTGCCTACTCTTTCGGAGAGATAGCGTGAGGTTTAATTGTTTATTTACTATTTATTGTTTCTTGAACAGTGATGTAAAACTCCATATTAAATAATTAATACGAATGAAAACATCAGTTTTCTAGAACTTTTATTATATTTTATGGGAATGACATGTTTCGCCTTTCTAAGGCATTATGCATTCCCATAAAATATAAGCAACATGGCATTCCCATAAAATATAATAAAACTTCTAGAAAACTGACGTTTTCATTCGTATTTATTGTTTCTTGTATGTAAAACTCCATATTAAATAATTAATATGAATGAAAACGTCTGTCTTCTAGGAGTTTTGACTATCGTGTCATTCTATCTAAAATATAATAAAACTCCTAGAAGACAGAAGTTTTCATTCATATTATAATAATTAGCTATTGTAATTAGTTAGTTAATATAATATTTTCCACTTTGCGTTTCTAAGAGTAACTTCTGAAAAGCTCCGACGCCAAGCGGAGTTTGCCGCATAAAATTAAACTATTATATTGTAGTTTTGATCGCCTTATCGAATATAATATTTTTCTCGTCCAGAGCCATTTTGAGTTGGAGCCAAGTTCTGGACGCGGCGGGAGGGGAAGAGAAGGGGGGAGAAATCATCCCAAATGGGGACTTTGAACTTCGACATTAATTTTACGCTTTTATTTTCCCGATCCGGGGTCTGGGCGCTATGCGCTAGGACGGGACGCTTGGCTCCCGATCAAGCAGCGGCGAGATCGGTTATATAATCAGATTTGTTTAAGTTAAGGGTCATTACGATGGTTTTGAATGGTAAAGAAAATATATACGAATGTGTGGATACTCTGCGTATGATAGAGTGTCGAATGAAAATATAAGAAGTGAATGCGGTGCGAATGATGGTGGTATGAACTAAATAATGAAAGGATCATTAAGATGGTTTGGACATATGGAAAGAATGAATGTATAAAGAATGGTAAAAAAATTCTATGTTAACGATGTAAATGGAACCAGAAATAGAGGAAGACCGAGGAAAACGTGGCACGATCAAATAAATCAAATATTGAATGTCGGCCATGTGAGGAGTCAGAGAAATCGACGCGCGTGCATGACACGATGTATGAATTTTGAGGAAGCGAGAGAAATATGTCAGGAAAGAAAAGTGTGGCAGTCCATTCTTTCTGCCTACCCTTTCGGGGAGACGTCGTGATGGTTAGTTAGTTAGTTAAAATGACGTAATCAACGACGTAAACGGTACTATTAAAATAGGTAGACCGAGGAAAACATGGCCCGATGAAATCCATCAAATATTAAATGTCGGCCACGTGAGGAGTCGGAGAAAACGATATGCGTGCATGATACGTTTTATTGTGAGGGGGTTCATTCTTTCTGCTTCGGGGAGACGGCGTGATGGTTTTAAGTTGTTTTTAATGTAGTACTTGGAAACGAGAATTTATCAATGAAAGCGAACATTGCTGCGGTAGAGATGAGATCACTTAGACGTTTAGTAAGTGTGGAAGGAAATAACGATGAATTATAGAATTTCAAATGCTGATATCAGGAAAGTAATATGAAAGGATCACTGTGTAGGTTTGGACATATGTAACGCATTGCTGAATAAATAATGGTGAAGAACAGTGCATACGTTAACGATGTGAATGGATTATTGAGTGGAGGAAGACCGACGAAAACATGGCATGACCAAATTAATTAATTTCTAAATTTCGGCCATGTCGTGGGGGAAGGTGTGTCAGGATATACAAGAGTGGCGGTCCATTTTCTCTGCCTACCTTTCCGGGGAAACGGCGTAATGTTTTGTTGCTGTCTTGTAGTGTAAGATAGTAAATATTAATGTCGTTGATTGTAATGTAATGATGGACCAGAAGAACAGGTAAAATATAATATATAATACCAGGAACGCATGAGATGGTTCCATTTTAGGAAGGCAAGATAATCTCTACAGTCAGGAGTATTTGTTCTCCGAACATACTATCACTATTATAAAAGGCGCCGATTTCCGAGTCAAAACTTGAATTGTAGTATAGGATATGTTTTCTTCGTTTTTGCTAGCCTTCTTCCCTCCACTGCTGGATATAGGCCTCTTCCAATTTCCTCCACTCGTCTCTATCCTGCCGCCCCCTTTGTATCCAAGATTTTCCAGCCCTTTTGACAATATCATCGGTCCATCTCATCGGTGGCTTTCCGACGCTTCGCCTATTTGCCCATGGTCTCCAACTGAACTGTCTAGCCAAGTGTCCAGCCCATTGCCATTTCAATTTTGCCACTCGGTCCATGACGTCAGCAACGATCCGATATTCTCTGATGGTGGAGCGAGTGCAGAAAAAATTTATGCGCTTTCTTTACCTCAGGGAGCGCGGTTATTACCCGTGGCTCTTTCCGACTGAATTCTTGCTAGGTATGCTAAGCTACCAATCATTGGAGAGAAGGAGGAACATTCACTTGGGAGTTCACTTCTTTCAGCTGATTGGCGGCCGTATACAGAACTCGGATGTCCTGAGTGATGTAGGTCTATTTGTCCCTGATAATTACCTTCGTCAAAGACAGCACAGATTGTTTTATTTGCCACGCTGCAGAACCAACCTGCCAATGGTAATGCCTGTGGGTAGGGCAATCTTATTGCTTAATCGGATCGCCTCGGAGGTCGACATATTTCGTGATAGTGTGAGTTGCCTCAGGGATGCAATATCAATGTTATGATTTTTTCTTACTCTTAAGCTTAATTTTTATTTTTTTTAATGCTTCTCTGTTTATAATGTAATTGCAAACGATTTGAAATTGTATGTCTGTAATGTTTGTGATTATTATCAAAATAAATGAAATGAAATGAAAACCCTGGTGCGGCGTCTGATTTCTTCATTCCTTATGCGGTCACGCAAGCTCACACCAAGTATCTGTCTTTCCATGGACCTCTGTGTACACTTGAGCCTGTGGACACTTTTTGCTGTAAGAGTTGTCGTCTCTAGTCCGTATGTCATCATGGGCAGTATATACATGTCGTAGACCTTTCTTTTGAGACAAACCGGTATTTCATCATTTTCAAAGACATGTCTCAGTTTACCAAAGGCGGCCCAGCCCATTCCAACTCTTCCAGGTAGCTCTGCAGTTTGATTCTCTTTTCCGAGTCTGATTTTATGACCGAGATACACATACTCTTTCACACTTTCTATCTTATTTCCCTCTATAATAATGTTTTTATTTGTTTGACTTAGTATCTGTTTTAGGATATGTTTTAATTCATTTGCAATCTATTATCATTAGAGTAAAGATGGAAAGTGCAAAGTGATCTCCGCGTCTAGACGGTCGCAGGAGGGGGTGCGCGATCTTGTAATGCAATTGCCCGCTCCCGGCCCGGCCCGGCCTGGCGGGTGTGAGGCAAGGGAGGTATGTATAATATAACATACGAGTATGTAGTTACTCAATTAGATTGGTCGATAGTTATTTCACACATTAAATGCTAATATACCATTGAAAGTCCGATGAATAAAACAATGAACTGTCGATCAGATAAATTGGACACGTGGAAAGAATTAATGAAGAAAGTGTGTATTAACGATATAAAGGGTACAATAAATAAAGGAAGATCGAAGAAACTGTGGAACCATCAAATATATAAAGTCGACCACGTGCGGAGTCGGAATCGACGTGATCAATCGATCATGACGCGATGTATGAATGTAGAGTGATCGAGAAAAGTATATCAGAAAAGAATAGTGTGGCGGTCCATATTTCCAATATTCTTTTTTGTCAGTTATTTAATTTGTTTTATAAAACCAACAATATGAAATTATTATATTATGTTTTAACTTGATTTTAACCAAATTTGAAAAATTAAATAAATTATATACGAAATTATCGCCGTATTCGTTGCACCCTGTTCCATAAGTGGTGCTTTGCGGTGACCATTATAACTTTTTACAGACTTTTGCTTTTCTAAAATCATTCAAATAAAAAAATATATATTAGTTTAATAGTTAATCTAGTGCCCGATCGAAGCTATTTTTGTTTAAATAAGCAAAAAGGTGGCCTTTGATAATTTACTTACAGATATTCAAGCAAAAATGCAACAGTTAATTTTTTTATAAAAAATATAAGTTTTTAAAAAGAAAAAAAAATCATTCTATCAGGCACTAGGTTAACTATTATTATTTTTATTTTTTGAATGATTTAAGATGAACCTGTATGAAGTTATAATAGTCATCGCATTATTGAACAGGGTCCAACAAATATGGTGACAACTTCATGTACAATTTATTTTATTTTTTCAAATCAAGTTAAAAACATAATATAATAATTAGGTATTGTTTGTTTTATAAAATAAATTAGTCTGTTCTCCAGAGGGTTGCTCCTCCTGTGAGGTGGATTCCTAATTGTTCTTCTAGGAGGTCTTCCACGAAAACGAGCTACGTGAACCCGATTATGTAGTGCAACATAGGGGAGTCTGGTGGTGTCGCTGCATACACCGTCTTATAATATCCTCTCTTATTGTGGTGTTATTAATACTGATGATTAGTCTACGTGCAAAGGCTACATCACTCACAGCTGAGGGCGGAGAGCAGCTTTACAATATCTAAAGTTACCTCTCGCGCGTAGCAGCATAAAGGATTTGTTTCACCTTAATCAGCAGCGCATTCTCCAACCCCCTCTCGGCCTACCCCCGCGGGGTGGCAACATTTCCCCATAGTGAGACAATGTCTAAATGACATCGTTTCACCGCGATAGTGGAGACATGGCGTGGCCCCCCACACTGGCTAACTGGTCCCCAGGGGGCTCACGCGTGTGTCGACCTCCTCACCCCGGAGGCACGCGCCAAATAATTGACTTCTTCACTCCATGGCGTTATTAAACTCTGTAGATGGGAAGCGTGCAACTTGTTAAAGAAAGACGCGGTAGGAACTAACCCGAAGAATGTGCAGTGCTCCATTGTATAATCTATCTATCTATCTATCTATCTATCTATATAAATAAAAGGCGACCTTCCGGGTGTGTGTGGACTATTTCTGAGGTTATTCCTGAGCTGATCCTTTTGAAATTTGGAGAATGGACTAATTGGAATTCAGCGGTCGTCATAGGCATATTTTTGTTATTAATCGAGCTCTAATTAACTTTATAAATTAATCAATTAATTGAAAAATTTCGTAGTGCAAACGAATATAGACCTTAATGTTCGTATCACCTGAGTATCAATCTTTTGAGTCTATATTCGTTTGACATGGTCTGGAGAGAATTCAGTCTCCATGTAATTTTGTGTAGTGGCAACAATGTGTTTTTCTTTCTGACAGTCCAATATATTTTTGAGGTTATGAACGACTTTAATTATATTTCTTTAATATATATTGGGTGTATTTACGCCATCGTTCAAATTGATCGCAGTTCAAATTATTTGTTAATTTTTACGTGAGTGTCATTTTGAGGTTATAAACGACTTTAATTGGATTCCTTTAATATATATTGGGTGTATTTACGGCATCGTTCAAATTGATCGCAGTTCAAATTATAAACGAAACTTTGTTTTCGTTATTAATTACTTCTAGCCGTTCGATTGATCACGTGGTCTCTGAGCTGTCATCTGATATGTTTCGAATCGAAACTTTCGATTGCGTCGCAATATTTTGTAAGTTAATATTTATATTTCTAATTCATATATATATCTTCAGGTTATTCTATTTTGCCGTTGAAATGAATGCAGATTATATTTCCGCATTACATATTTCAAAGCTGTAGTTATAAATTATAGAGAAGAAATTAAATATCGTTTTACTTACGTATTATTTTAGGTTATGTTTGACTACATGAAAAAACGACCAGGCCATTGTTGCGTCATGATTTTAATTAGTTTTTAAAATACAAGTTGTATTATACTGGAGGGTTAAAATACAAGTTGTATTATACCATGTAGCCAATAAAATTAAAAATCAAATTTTATTTCTAAATTTATATCACTGAATTATGTTAAAATAATATTACATAAATTTGTTAAATTTTGGTTTTAGGTTGACAAAATGCCATACAAGCGGAAACTCATTGGAAGTCGTACCGCTTCGTTTGATGTCGCTAAATTGCAGATGTTACGAGGCAATGAAATTTGTCCTGAAGTTAGATCAACTGGCACCTTTCGGTTTCCAATTTCCGGTAATTGATGTAAGAAAATTTCAACTGATTGATTATTTGGCAGCTGAACACGCATATTTGTAGTTATTTTCAATGTTTTTACGTGTCTTCACAAATAAGGCTATTTCAGGCAAGCATTATTTCATTCTCTGCCGTCGATTAAGGATTTACAGGTAATGTTTCCTTAAAATCTCCTGCAAGTAATATTAATGCGTTTCCAAATGGTCTAATGTTTCCACGCAAATCTTACAATGATTGATTAAGAGCCTCGAGTGTTTTTTATGTGTGCAATTGTGCATTGATTCTTAAAAATATGTTTGGATTTCTGCAATACTTTCCCAATTCCAGATGCTTTTAAAATGTTGCATGCAGGAGTTTCAATCAATTGCGTTTTCAATGGCAATTTCAAAGCGAAATGAACAGTTCTTCCACTTGGTAACAATGTCGCGTCTATTCCGGATAACGCAAGGGCTAAGGCTATATGATTTTAGGATCTAATTGCTCTCAGAATCAATCAATTTGATAGCAATGGCGAATATGGAACAACCCACCGATTGTCTACTTCGATGTCACCGTTTCTCTTTTGTTTAGTTGCTAATTTACCACCATTTTCTGCTGATCTTCTATATAAAGGATATCCATCGTATCCTGTAATTGTGTTGGATACTAATACTCGAGGAACCGCTTAGAGCATTTTCCGTCTATCATGCATATTCAATTTGGAATCAGTGTACCACAAGGTCCATGAATCATATTTTTCATCAACTTCATGCAGATCCTTATGGACACATTCTACATCATCAATTGGGTTTGAAGTAATTTTGTTATAGTGATACATCCAGCAGCGCACAGACCCAAACATTAACTTTTACCATGAAAACGTACAGCTATTTTAGCTTTTGTCTGAAAACACGTACTGTGATATCATGCCTATCCACCGGCGATTTTCCAGGAAGTAAGAGCTGTTGTATATCGTCCCAAGTAGTGACGAACATATGCAATTTCATCTTAAGCGTACTCGGGCATATGACGTGGACTACCTTTTATAAGATGATGCCAAAATTGTTAGTCATATTACCATCATTTACAACTTCATCTCGCAAAGAATGTATTCTTCAGAGCGAAGCTTAGTCTGATTAAAACAGATTAATATCGAATTTCTGTTTCTATTTTAAAATTTCAAAATGTGATGGTCTTCATAATCTCAAATCATTTATCGGTACGAATAATAGTTACTTGCGCTGTATTATTTTTTTTGGTTCTTCGCCACTGATTGGATTTATTGTTTTAACGTCGAAACATATTGCCTAGCAGGTGTTTTGTCTGATGATTAACAGTCCTGTGTGTATCAGATGCCCTCATGTCAATTGCTGTTTTGAACAAACACATTAAATTGTTTTTTTGTTATTATTTTGTTAAGGACCTTTTAATACTGGTAGAAATTCTGCAGCGTGGATTCAATTTATCATTGCATTAACCGATGAAATACATTTGTAGAAATTTTTGTTAAACATCTAGGAACGGAAGCAGGGAGCCAACTGTACGATACATTTGCCCTTTTACTTTGAAAGTTGGCATGAATCGAGTTGTTTCAATTTCTGCACCAAACAACGTTATTTGAAAGCATTATTTATATTTCACTATGTTAAAGGAAGTGCTTTGATTCGGCGGTTTATCCGGCAAGCAAAGTTTTTAATGGACGTGGTTTTCCAAGTTGAAGCAGTTTAATTTTTCCGGTGGCGCAACATATGCCTTTCATTTCTCCATTAAAATTATTTTATTGATTCATATGTTGGTGTGTCGATGAGACTGTCAATGACAATAAGGTAAAATATAATATGCTTATTTTATAACACTCAATATAACGTATGTCTTACAAACGTGTAAAAAATAAAATTTTATTTACAGCAGATGACGGTGGCAGGGCAAAGATGGATATCATTTTAACATCATCGCCTATTTGGGATGAGACTGTCAATGACAATAAGGTAAAATATAATATGCTTATTTTATAACACTCAATATAACGTATGTCTTACAAACGTGTAAAAAATAAAATTTTATTTACAGCAGATGACGGTGGCAGGGCAAAGATGGATATCATTTTAACATCATCGCCTATTTGGGGAAACACGTTAGATGTATTCAGCTGAAATTCCTGATTCAAGTGTTTATCCTCAATTGGCTGAAATTGTATCAAAAAATATGATTCATGGTCCATGTGTATATGGCTGAGCAAATATCCACGATTTTGGAAAAACTAAATAAAAAATCAAAGGAAATAGGACTATGCGTGCATTTTGGGAAAACAAAAATCATTGTACCTACTCCTGTACAAATCACAATAGACAACACCGTAATCAAAATAGTCGATTCATATATATATATATTTGGATTACACAATAGTACTGAGTGGAGAAAATCAAATCGCAGAAATCGAACAAAGCATATTTTGAAAAGCCCACGAACCCCATCAACCTTAAACTGAAGGTGTTGGATTGCTGTGTCCTGCCGGTGTTATCTTATTGGTTTCAAACCATAACGTTGTCTCAGAAAAGCGCTATTAAATTAAGAATTGTCCAAAGAGCTATGAAAGTTGGGAATCAGTATAATGGACGGGGTAAGAAACACCACTATTAGAGCCAGAACAGGAGTGTCGGACATCATCGGAAGAGTGGCAGCGCTAAAATGGCATGCCGCTCGCAGCCCTGATGATAGATGAACTGCAACCCGAAACCCAGGACGTCCTCAACTTCGATGGAGGGACGACATTGAAGACATTGAAGCAGATGGAGGAGGCCTACGCCCAGGAGTGAACGGATATGAATTGTATATGTATGAATGTTTTATGCAAATGTGATATAGTATATTTATTTGTTTTTTTAATTTCACTTAAAATATTAAGGAAAAAATTTAAGACTGGACGTTTAATGGTTTAAACATAAAGCTGAAAAAGATAAATATTAACTTTTTTTTGGGTGACATCTTTAGGGTAACGTTTGAACTACACTATATTATTTAATCATAACGCGCTTTTGCACAGCTACGTTTAAGACCAATTGGCATCAAAAACTCATTTCAGACTTTTTGTAAACTTGCCACCTTGGTAATAATGTCCAGCCTTCAATTGTTCAATTCACATTAGTATTATTCAAGTTCACAGCAAGTTTGCTTGGATTAAAAAAATGTTTTAAAGATATGAACTGAATTAGGATACACACACTCTTGCACCTATACACATGTCATTTTATCCAATAAAATAATTGATATTGAACTTTTGTATTTCTTTAATATATATTGGGTGTACTAGGTGTAATCTAGCAATAGCGAAGCGTTGCCGGGTCAGCTAGTGTATTATAATATCAAATTGCGATACAAGAAGTCTTGATGTGGAGACTATGAGAAAAGAAAAGTGGCTTCAGTTGACCCCAAAAATAAGACGTAATTCCAGTTGGAGGAAGATGGATACGAGTCGCACCAGACATAGTAAAATGAAGGCAATTTGATGAGGCCTACATCCATCAGTAGAGAGATATCTTCTTCTAATAGTGCCATGCCAGATCTCCTAGACGTTAGCGATAACTTTGGCGAATGTTATAGCCAAAGTTATTTCCTGGGAAGCGTTACTGGAGTGGTTTTTTGTTGCCTTCTCAAGATATTTTCTGTAGGGGTTTTACCTTTCCTTAGCTGGTGGGCATTGGTTTTGTGAAGAAGATATCACTGGGCGGTTGAATGTTGAAAAAGAAAAAAAACAATGCAAGGATCAAAGATGGTAGAGATAATTAATATAATATATATTATTATAATAAGGACGCATTTATCCGCCTTACATTCGTAAAATAATTTTATTAGGTAAAAATATTTAATAAATAAAGTGGATAATACATTACATGGGAGTGACATGCACCGCCTTGCTAGGGAATCATCAAATATTATTACATGTCACTCTCTAAAAAAAAACCTCTAGAAAATTAACGTTTGCATCTACAGGTATATGGAGTTTTGCATCAAAACAATAAATGAAGCGCGAAATCGAGAAAACTGTAAAAAAGACCGCAAGACCGAATGTATTAAATTTGAACAATAATCGCCGCGCCACAAACGTTGGTATAAAAGAAAGAGGATAGATCGGGTTCGAAAGCGTTGGAAAAGTTCGTGACAAGTTTTAGATACGCGTGTGTGGGGGGGAGGTCAAAAGTCAAACGAAAATTCCACCGGACACAAGAGTTGTATTTTATTCCAACCCTCACAACGCCCCTCACCCCTCTAGTACTACTGTACGCACATTCGGTCGCTGGTTCTGAATTTTCAGATAAGCCCAACAGTATTGCGCACCGACTGCAGAACGAAAATGTTATAATCTCTAAAATAAATAAAGGAACAAATAAATGGAGAGCTAAATATTTGGGTCATTGCACCAGGGGGAGAAAGATACCACCTCCTTAAGCTGATAATCGTGGAAACAAGTAGAGGGACGTCGGGGAGTTGGCAGAAGGCAGTAAAGATGAATGAGCAGAGAACCCGTATCAAGTGGCGCAGACCGAGATGCCTTTGCTGCAGTGATCACCAATGTTGGGGGGAACTGAACATTTATTCTATATTCGCTTTCACTTTGTGTTGTGGGTTCAGATTTGAAAAAATAAAATTAAACTTAGTATTTTCAAAACACTTTATTTCACGCAGACGTTTTGGTTGTGAGACAACCTCTTTCGATGCAATATCAAATACCCCAGAAAGGCGAAATATTTCATTCCCATAAACAATAATAAAACAGATGTCTTCATTTGTATTAATTATTTAATATGGAGTTTTACATCATCAAGTGTTGTGAAAATACAAAATGCAATTAATTTATTGAAGGTTAAGGCGTTAACATTGGAAATTCCATTGTTAATTTGAAAGGAGGATTTTAAACACTGCATTTTCCACATTGTTTGTTAAATAATTTTTATAAAATAAATATTATACACTACAGGTTTCGGAAGTGAAAAGTTCTAAAATTAAAAAAGGGTCACTAACAAATGGATGAGGGAAGAATGGTTAAAAATATATAAGTATACAAGTAGTGTGAATAGAAAAATAAGTCGAGGAAGGCCAAGGAAAACATGTCATGACCAAATTTACCAAATACTAAAGGCGAAAAAGTTCGAAGTAGGAATAGTCGCCGAGCGTAAGTGTCACGGTGTGTGAATGTAGAAACGGCGTGATGGTCAGTTAGTTAGTTATTAGTCAGCTGCTCTAATGGCTCTGTCCGTGTCTCGCACCAGTTCCTGTACTATCCATCCTCCGGTGCCATGTAATCAGATGATAGTCTGGCAGTGTTGCGAGTATCCCTCGTGACGGCAGATCCTATAACAGCTTCGGGTAAGCGGCGGGTACCCTACTATGTCTTTATTTAACTGTAAGTTTGTTCATTTGTACATGTATTAACAATCACTGTATGTTCTTCTTCTCCTTCTTCCCTCCACTGCTGGATATAGGCCTCTTCCAATTTCCTCCACTCGTCTCTATCCTGCCCCCTTTGTATCCAAGATTTTCCAACCCTTTTGACAATATCATCGGTCCATCTCATCGGTGGCCTTCCGACACTTCGCCTATTTGCCAATGGTCTCCAACTGAGTATCCTTGGTGCCCATCTGCTGCCACCCTGTCTAGCCAAGTGTCCAGCCCATTGCCATTTCAATTTTGCCACTCGGTCCATGACGTCAGCAACCCTGGTGCGGCGTCTGATCTTCTGCCACTATATGTTACCCTACAATAAATAAATCCCTCGTGACGCGTGCTACGTTTTCAGAAAGCTAAAAATGTAATTTAATTCCAATTTGAACTGAAGGGATTGTTTGAACGGCTGGAGTAGTGTGCGATTGAATGGGAGCCGGGAAAGAGGAAGGGAGCTTGTTTCAGCGATGATTGGGACCTTGAAAGTAAGGCAAACATCGGAAAGTATGCCGAAAGCATGTCGTTAATATTTAAGTCGAGTTTGTCACGCGAACGTATGCTTAGGCCCCGCCCGCCCTGCACCACACTACAGGGTGCCTCGCGTCCGCACCAACACTGCTCCGCTACGAGTATCAATTCGGACACAACTTAACTACAATTTATATATCACTCGAAGGTGACGTAAAAAATGGAACAAGAAATCCTCTTCTTCTTCTTCACTTTTGGTAGACTCGGGAGTCTGTTATTTCAGGCGGGTTCTCTTGAGACGCTGAACTCCAGCTTTCTCTCCACCGTTTCGGGGATCTTCCTGGTCGGCGTTCCATGGAGAGCTATGTGTGGTATCCTATTTGAGCTCATCCTTTCTACGTGTTGATGCCAGTATCGCCGTCTTTGACATCCCCATCTGACCACATCTTCGACCTCGCAGATTTCTCGGATTATCGGATCGGACTCGGACACGAAATCTAATTGAAAAATATTGTACGGTCAACAATCGACGAGCATATCCACGCTGTGTGAATGCGGATAAGACTAGACAAATGTGTCACGATAAAAAAGTATGGTGGTCCATTTTCTAGTCAAACTGATCCAAAGAAACGGCCCGATGCGATGGTGAGATAGTTATTAAAAACTTTTGGATAATCTTAAAAATTGCAATACATCTAACTAAACATCACGCCGTCTCCCGAAGAAGTGGGTAGAAATAATACACCGCCATCTCTCGTTTTCTCTACATTCATACATCGTGTTATGCACGCGCGTCGATTTATTTTATGCTTTCTGCTTGTTTTCGTACTATGATTATAGTTATACTATTTCGACACTATTCACTAGTAGTTGAGCACTATTTTCGTGATGGGCTTGACGAGGATACGTTTAATATTGAAACCGGCCCTTGAAACTTTGAAATTTTAGAAATTCAATTTAACTTCAAGTCCAATTACTGATTTGTTCGCTTTGTACCACAATTCTAACTAAGACAACACTATGATACATCAACATTATTACTGTTAAAATTTAAAACACTGTTATAATGTCACAATTTCTTTTTATTCACTGAGAGTGTCGCGACAGCTGTTTCGCCAACCGATGTTGGCATCATCATGTGTTACAATAAACTGTTTATTGTAACACC